>JASTWF010000922.1:129139-156618 GCA_030390025.1 Squalus acanthias
GAGAGGGAGAGTGAAGGAGAGGGAGAGTGAAGGAGAGGGAGAGTGAAGGAGAGGGAGAGTGAAGGAGAGGGAGAGTGAAGGAGAGGGAGAGTGAAGGAGAGGGAGAGTGAAGGAGAGGAAGAGTGAAGGAGAGGGAGAGTGAAGGAGAGGGAGAGTGAAGGAGAGGGAGAGTGAAGGAGGGAGGGAGAGTGAAGGAGGGAGGGAGAGTGAAGGAGAGAGAGTGAAGGAGAGAGAGTGAAGGAGGGAGAGAGAGTGAAGGAGGGAGAGAGAGTGAAGGAGGGAGAGAGTGAAGGAGGGGGAGAGTGAAGGAGAGGGAGAGTGAAAGAGAGGGAGAGTGAAGGAGAGGGAGAGTGAAGGAGAGGGAGAGTGAAGGAGAGGGAGAGTGAAGGAGAGGGAGAGTGAAGGAGAGGGAGAGTGAAGGAGAGGGAGAGTGAAGGAGAGGGAGAGTGAAGGAGAGGGAGAGTGAAGGAGGGAGGGAGAGTGAAGGAGGGAGGGAGAGTGAAGGAGGGAGAGTGAAGAGAGAGAGTGCAGGAGAGGGAGAGTGAAAGAGGGAGAGTGAAGGAGAGGGAGAGTGAAGGAGGGAGAGAAAGAGAGGGAGGGAGAGTGAGTGAGGGAGGGAGAGTGAAGGAGAGGGAGGGAGAGAGTGAGGGAGGGAGAGTGAGGGAGGGAGTGAAGGAGGGAGAGGGAGGGAGGGAGAGTGAGGGAGGGCAGTGGGCCTGTGAGGGGTTCAGGGGTCCAGCTCCTTTAACCTGTGTTGTAGAAGAGGGTGGAGATGAAGGTGCAGTTCTTGAAGAAACTGTTACTGGAGGTAATGTCTTCAAAATAACATTCTTCAAAGAGCGAGTCCTCAAATATCACCGACTTCATCTTCATCCCAATAAACCTGTCGCAGAACAAGAGATTAACAAACAGACTTTAACAAACGGATGGCGATCACAGTCCGAGGGGAATAATGACATCGCCATCTCATCACTGCGCCTTAAAGCGAGAGCGCTAAAAGTCACCAAAACAGACAGCTAGACAAGGCCAACCCCGTCCCAGAATGTAGGAACAAGCTGCGGGTTTATCCACACCGCACTGGCCAGGAACACCCCAGGACCAATCCTGAGGGAGCGCCGCACTGTCGAGGGGCAGTACTGAGGGAGCGCCGCACTGTCGGAGGGGCGGAACTGAGGGAGCGCCGCACTGTCGGAGGGGCGGTACTGAGGGAGCGCTGCACTGTCGGAGGGGCGGTACTGAGGGAGCGCCGCACTGTCGGAGGGGCGGTACTGAGGGAGCGCCGCACTGTCGGAGGGGCGGTACTGAGGGAGCGCCGCACTGTCGGAGGGGCGGTACTGAGGGAGCAGCGCACTGTCGGAGGGGCGGTACTGAGGGAGCGCTGCACTGTCGGAGGGGCGGTACTGAGGGAGCGGCGCACTGTCGGAGTGCAGTACTGAGGGAGCGCCGCACTGTCGGAGGAGCGGTACTGAAGGAGCGCCGCACTGTCGGAGGGGCGGTACTGAGGGAGCGCCGCACTGTCGGAGGGGCGGTACTGAGGGAGCGCCGCACTGTCGGAGGGGCGGTACTGAGGGAGCGCCGCACTGTCGGAGGGGCGGTACTGAGGGAGCGCCGCACTGTCGGAGGGGCGGTACTGAGGGAGCGCCGCACTGTCGGAGGGGCGGTACTGAGGGAGCGCCGCACTGTCGGAGGGGCGGTACTGAGGGAGCGCCGCACTGTCGGAGGGGCGGTACTGAGGGAGCGCCGCACTGTCGGAGGGGCGGTACTGAGGGAGCGCCGCACTGTCGGAGGGGCGGTACTGAGGGAGAGCCGCACTGTCGGAGGGGCGGTACTGAGGGAGAGCCGCACTGTCGGAGGGGCGGTACTGAGGGAGCGCCGCACTGTCGGAGGGGCGGTACTGAGGGAGCCCCGCACTGTCGGAGGGGCCGTCTGCTCTCTCAGGTGGTCATAAAAGATCCCACGGCACTATATCGAAGAAGAGCAGGGGAGTTCTCCCCGGCGTCCTGGGGCCAATATTTATCCCTCAACCAACATCACTTATACAGATGATCTGGTCATCATCACATTGCTGTTTGTGGGAGCTTGCTGTGCGCAATATGGCTGCCGCGTTTCCCACATTACAACAGTGACTACACTTCAAAAAAAAGTACTTCATTGGCTGTAAAGCGCTTTGGGACGTCCGGTGGTCGTGAAAGGCGCCGGAGAAATGCCAGTCTTTCTACATGTCTTCAGGTTTGGCTCACTAACTGCCCGTCTTCCTTTCCTTCCCCCTTCCTGACTGCCGGCCAAGCTCGAAGGAGGACCTTCCCCAACCATGCTCCCGCCCACGGGGAGGGGGGGGCCTGGCTGGGGCTGGTGTTCGTGTGCCTGGAGGTCGCCGTGGTGACGGCTCAGAGCGGGTTCAGGGTTTCGGGGCCATGGGTGAACTGCAAGGGCCTGTAGCTGCTCCGCGTGCTGCCGGACCTGCCCCGGGACACCGAGATCCTCGACCTGTCCTGCAACAAGATCACGTCCGTCGGGAATCGGGACTTTGCCGGACTGGCAGGACTGCGGGTGCTGAACCTGAGATACAACAACATCTCCTGGCTCGAGGAGGAAGCTTTCTCCTCCAACCTGCAGCTAGAAGACCTTCATTATCCACAAACCGGTCCTGATCACCCGCCAGTGATCTCCAGGGACACCCGGTGAGCGCAGGATCCGGCTCGGGGGTGACGCCCCCCCCAAGGTGGAACTCTCTAGGGGGAGAAACCAGAGCACAACCAGTGCCCACAGCTGTAGGACAGGGCCTGTACCCACGGTGACACAGAAATCTCACTCCCGGGAATCCACTGCTCTCTTACCTGATCCCCAGGACACTCACTTATCATTGTAGTAATCTCCATTTTTGTGGATCTGATTTTCCAGTGTGAAGTTGAAGGTGAAATGTTCGACCTTCTCCTTGTAGAAGACTTTAGTGCGCGAGGAATACTCCATCATCTGTATATGTTTGATCATGTCCGGGAACCACACGGTCAGTCCGTAGTAACTGAGGGAAAGAGAGCTTAGATCAGCAGGGTGTGTTAGAATCAATCAGCACGGGTTAGATACAGAGTAAAGCTCCCTCTACACTGTCCCATCAAACACTCCCAGGACAGGTACAGCACGGGTTAGATACAGAGTAAAGCTCCCCCTACACTGTCCCATCAAATACTCCCAGGGCAGGTACAGCACGGGTTAGATACAAAGTAAAGCTCCCTCTACACTGTCCCATCAAACACTCCCAGGACAGGTACAGCACGGGGTTAGATACAGAGTAAAGCTCCCTCTACACTGTCCCATCAAACACTCCCAGGGCAGGTACAGCACGGGTTAGATACAAAGTAAAGCTCCCTCTACACTGTCCCCATCAAACACTACCAGGGCAGGTACAGCAGGGGTTAGATACAGAGTAAAGCTCCCTCTACACTGTCCCATCAAACACTCCCAGGGCAGGTACAGCAGGGGTTAGATACAGAGTAAAGCTCCCTCTACACTGTCCAATCAAACACTCCCGGGGCAGGTACAGCAAGGGGTTAGATACAGACTAAAGCTCCCTCTACACTGTCCCATCAAACACTCCCGGGGCAGGTACAGCACGGGTTAAATACAGAGTAAAGCTCCCTCTACACTGTCCCATCAAACACTCCCAGGGCAGGTACAGCATGGGTTAGATACAGAGTAAAGCTCCCTCTACACTGTCCCATCAAACACTCCCGGGGCAGGTACAGCACAGGTTAGATACAGAGTAAAGCTCCCTCTACACTGTCCCCATCAAACACTCCCAGGGCAGATACAGCACGGGTTAGATACAGAGTAAAGCTCCCTCTACACTGTCCCATCAAACACTCCCGGGGCAGGTACAGCACGGGTTAGATACAGAGTAAAGCTCCCTCTACACTGTCCCATCAAACACTCCCAGGGCAGGTACAGCACGGGGTTAGATACAGAGTAAAGCTCCCTCTACACTGTCCCATCAAACACTCCCAGGGCAGGTACAGCACGGGGTTAGATACAGAGTAAAGCTCCCTCTACACTGTCCCCATCAAACACTCCCAGGGCAGGTACAGCAAGGGTTAGATACAGAGTAAAGCTCCCTCTACACTGTCCCTTCAAACACTCCCGGGGCAGGTACAGTACGGGTTAGATACAGAGTAAAGCTCCCTCTACACTGTCCGATCAAACACTCCCAGGGCAGGTACAGCACGGGGTTAGATACAGAGTAAAGCTCCCTCTACACTGTCCCATCAAACACTCCCAGGGCAGGTGCAGCACGGGGTTAGATACAGAGTAAAGCTCCCTCTACACTGTCCCATCAAACACTCCCAGGGCAGGTACAGCACGGGGTTAGATACAGAGTAAAGCTCCCTCTACACTGTCCCATCAAACACTCCCAGGGCAGGTACAGCATGGGTTAGATACAGAGTAAAGCTCCCTCTACACTGTCCCATCAAACACTCCCGGGGCAGGTACAGCACAGGTTAGATACAGAGTAAAGCTCCCTCTACACTGTCCCCATCAAACACTCCCAGGGCAGATACAGCACGGGTTAGATACAGAGTAAAGCTCCCTCTACACTGTCCCATCAAACACTCCCGGGGCAGGTACAGCACGGGTTAGATACAGAGTAAAGCTCCCTCTACACTGTCCCATCAAACACTCCCAGGGCAGGTACAGCACGGGGTTAGATACAGAGTAAAGCTCCCTCTACACTGTCCCATCAAACACTCCCAGGGCAGGTACAGCACGGGGTTAGATACAGAGTAAAGCACCCTCTACACTGTCCCCATCAAACACTCCCAGGGCAGGTACAGCAAGGGTTAGATACAGAGTAAAGCTCCCTCTACACTGTCCCTTCAAACACTCCCGGGGCAGGTACAGTACGGGTTAGATACAGAGTAAAGCTCCCTCTACACTGTCCGATCAAACACTCCCAGGGCAGGTACAGCACGGGGTTAGATACAGAGTAAAGCTCCCTCTACACTGTCCCATCAAACACTCCCAGGGCAGGTGCAGCACGGGGTTAGATACAGAGTAAAGCTCCCTCTACACTGTCCCATCAAACACTCCCAGGGCAGGTACAGCACGGGGTTAGATACAGAGTAAAGCTCCCTCTACACTGTCCCCATCAAACACTCCCAGGGCAGGTACAGCACGGGTTAGATACAGAGTAAAGCTCCATCTACACTGTCCCATCAAACACTCCCAGGGCAGGTACAGCAGGGGTTAGAGACAGAGTAAAGCTCCCTCTACACTGTCCCATCAAACACTCCCAGGACAGGTACAGCACGGGTTAGATACAGAGTAAAGCTCCCTCTACACTGTCCCATCAAACACTCCCAGTGCAGGTACAGCACGGGTTAGATACAGAGTAAAGCTCCCTCTACACTGTCCCATCAAACACTCCCAGGGCAGGTACAGCATGAGTTGAGAGCAATGAGGGAAAGGGGAGGAGGGTAATGGGAACAAGGGGAAGATTGCCCTCCAGCCCATTCCTTGTGGAGGAATGCCGTGTGGGAGTGAGAGATTTGAGATCCAGCACCGGCCGCGGTCGATGGAAGGGGGTAACCCTGGTGTTTGGGGAGATATCTCCGACCCCAGAGTAATGAACGAGTTGCTCGGGGCTGCGGGGGAAACATACCTGAAGGACATTGTGAACCAAACGGCCATCATCAGCAGCGTGGTGCGACGGTACTGCATCGAGAAACACTGCAGGAAGTTGCTCCAAACCTGCGAGGACAGAGAAGGAACATTGAACGGAGGCATTGCCCTCAGTGCCACACCGTGTCGGTGTCCAGGCTACCCCCTTATCAGTGTCCAGGCTACCCCCTTATCGGTGTCCAGGCTACCCTCTTATCGGTGTCCAGGCGACCCCCTTATCAGTGTCCAGGCTGCCCCCATATCGGTGTCCAGGCTACCCCTTATCGGTGTCCAGGCAACCCCCTTATCAGTGTCCAGGCTGCCCCCATATCGGTGTCCAGGCTACCCCTTATCGGTGTCCAGGCTACCCCCTTATCGGTGTCCAGGCTACCCCCTTATCGGTGTCCAGGCTGCCCCCTTATCGGTGTCCAGGCTACCCCCTTATCAGTGTCCAGGCTACCCCCTTATCAGTGTCCAGGCTACCCCCTTATCAGTGTCCAGGCTACCCCCTTATCAGTGTCCAGGCTGCCCCTTTTCGGTGTCCAGTCTACCCCCTTATCGGTGTCCAGTCTACCCCCTTATCAGTGTCCAGGCTACCCCCTTATCGGTGTCCAGTCTACCCCCTTATCAGTGTCCAGGCTACCCCTTATCAGTGTCCAGGCTGCCCCCTTATCGGTGTCCAGGCTACCCCTTATCGGTGTCCAGGCAACCCCCTTATCAGTGTCCAGGCTGCCCCCATATCGGTGTCCAGGGTACCCCTTATCGGTGTCCAGGCTACCCCCTTATCGGTGTCCAGGCTACCCCCTTATCAGTGTCCAGGCTGCCCCCTTATCGGTGTCCAGGCTACCCCCTTATCAGTGTCCAGGCTACCCCCTTATCAGTGTCCAGGCTGCCCCTTTTCGGTGTCCAGTCTACCCCCTTATCGGTGTCCAGTCTACCCCCTTATCAGTGTCCAGGCTACCCCCTTATCGGTGTCCAGTCTACCCCCTTATCAGTGTCCAGGCTACCCCCTTATCAGTGTCCAGGCTACCCCTTATCAGTGTCCAGGCTGCCCCCTTATCGGTGTCCAGGCTACCCCCTTATCAGTGTCCAGGCTACCCCTTATCAGTGTCCAGGCTACCCCCTTATCAGTGTCCAGGCTACCCCCTCATCAGTGTCCAGGCTGCCCCCTTATCGGTGTCCAGACTGCCCCCTATTAGTGTCCAGGCTACCCCTCATCAGTGTCCAGGCTACCCCCTTATCGGTGTCCAGGCTACCCCTTATCGGTGTCCAGGCTACCCCCTTATCGGTGTCCAGGCTACCCCTTATCGGTGTCCAGGCTACCCCCTTATCGGTGTCCAGGCTACCCCCTTATCGGTGTCCAGGCTACCCCTTATCGGTGTCCAGGCTACCCCCTTATCGGTGTCCAGGCTACCCCTTATCGGTGTCCAGGCTACCCCCTTATCGGTGTCCAGGCTACCCCCTTATCGGTGTCCAGGCTACCCCTTATCGGTGTCCAGGCTACCCCCTTATCGGTGTCCAGGCTACCCCTTATCGGTGTCCAGGCTACCCCTTATCGGTGGCCAGGCTACCCCCTTATCGGTGTCCAGGCTACACCCTTATCGATGTCCAGGCTACCCCCTTATCAGTGTCCAGGCTACCCCTTATCTGTGTTCAGGCTACCCCTTATCGGTGTCCAGACTGCCCCCTTATCGGTGTCCAGGCTACCCCTTATCGGTGTCCAGACTGCCCCCTTATCGGTGTCCAGGCTACCCCTTATCGGTGTCCAGGCTGCCCCTTATCGGTGCCAGGCTACCCCCTTATCGGTGTCCAGGCTGCCCCCTTATCGGTGTCCAGGCTATCCCCTTATCGGTGTCCAGACTGCCCCCTTATCGGTGTCCAGGCTACCCCCTTATCGGTGTCCAGGCTGCTCCCTTATCGGTGTCCAGGCTGCCCACTTATCTGTGTTATGCACCCCACAGGGGGAAGGTTTGAGTGATGCACACCCCACAGGGGGAAGGTTCGAGTGATGCACACCCCACAGGGGGAAGGTTCGAGTGATGCACACCCCACAGGGGGAAGGTTCGAGTGATGCACACCCCACAGGGGGAAGGTTCAAGCAATGCACACCCTACAGGGGGAAGGTTCAAGCGATGCACATTCTGCCCCACCAGGTGTCCCTGGGCTCTGTACCTGCTGAAAGACGTTGGTGAAGCGGACTAGCCAGCGCCGGTACCAGGTGCCCGTGTCCAACTGGATCTCAATCAGCTCGTCCAACTGTTTGGGGGTCTTAATGTGAGTTACCTGCGAAGAGACAAACCGTCAGCCAGTGGTGGGGACGGACACGAGATGCCTCAATGGAGCACTGACTCATCACCTCTACTTCAACACAAGCCCTGCGCCAGTCAGCCTCCAGACTTCAAGCTGCACTTCCCATGGGCAGAATGTGGAAAAGGTGCAGGACTGCCGGACGCTGGCTCAACAAACCCTTGCACTGTTGGCAGGCACAGTAGAGAGCTCACCACAGACTAATCTTCAGCAATAAAACTGCACTGAGAGATTCTGAAGCTTGGTATAATTTACCAAAGCTGATTTATTGTAGGAAGTAAAACTATAGAGAAGCGAGTAAATCTGCAGTTTAGACAGCAATCCAGCACTTGACTTTCACTGGTACATTAAACTGCTCACTGAGCCTTTCCGCCATCTACAAGGCACAAGTAAGGAGTGTGATGGAATATTCTCCACTTGCCTGGATGAGTGCAGCTCCAACAACACTCAAGAAACTTGACACCAGCCCGCTTGCTCAGCACCCCATCAACCACCTTAAACATTTACTCCCTCCACCGCCGGCGCACCGTGGCTGCAGTGTGTACAATCTACAAGATGCACTGCAGCAACTTGCCAAGGCTTCTTCGACAGCACCTCCCAAAACTCCAACCCAGGTTCCTGCTCCAGATCACTGTCCAATGACCCCTGGGTTAGAGAGAGGGGAAATCAGCCAGGGTTCCTGCTCCTGATCACTGTCCAGTGATCCCTGGGTTAGAGAGAGGGGAAATCAGCCAGGGTTCCTGCTCCTGATCACTGTCCAGTGACCCCTGGGTTAGAGAGAGAGGAATCAGCCAGGGTTCCTGCTCCTGATCACTGCCCAGTGACCCCTGGGTTAGAGAGAGGGGGGAAATCAGCCTGGGTTCCTGCTCCTGATCACTGTCCAGTGACCCCTGGGTCAGAGAGAGGGGAAATCAGCCAGGGTTCCTGCTCCTGATCACTGTCCAGTGACCCCTGGGTTAGAGAGAGGGGAAATCAGCCAGGGTTCCTGCTCCTGATCACTGTCCAGTGACCCCTGGGTTAGAGAGAGGGGAAATCAGCCAGGGCTCCTGCTCCTGATCACTGTCCAGTGACCCCTGGGTTAGAGAGAGGGGAAATCAGCCAGGGTTCCTGCTCCTGATCACTGTCCAGTGACCCCTGGGTTAGAGAGAGGGGGAAATCAGCCAGGGTTCCTGCTCCTGATCACTGTCCAGTGACCCCTGGGTTAGAGAGAGGGGAAATCAGCCAGGGTTCCTGCTCCTGATCACTGCCCAGTGACCCCTGGGTTAGAGAGAGGGGGGAAATCAGCCAGGGTTCCTGCTCCTGATCACTGCCCAGTGACCCCTGGGTTAGAGAGAGGGGAAATCAGCCAGGGTTCCTGCTCCTGATCACTGCCCAGTGACCCCTGGGTTACAGAGGGGTAAATCAGCCAGGGTTCCTGCTCCTGATCACTGCCCAGTGACCCCTGGGTTAGAGAGAGAGGGGTAAATCAGCCAGGGTTCCTGCTCCTGATCACTGCCCAGTGACCCCTGGGTTAGAGAGAGGGGGAAAGCAGCCAGGGTTCCTGCTCCTGATCACTGCCCAGTGACCCCTGGGTTAGAGAGAGGGGGAAATCAGCCAGGGTTCCTGCTCCTGATCACTGTCCAGTGACCCCTGGGTTAGAGAGAGGGGAAATCAGCCAGGGTTGCTGCTCCTGATCACTGTCCAGTGACCCCTGGGTTAGAGAGAGGTGGAATCTCCCAGCAGGGACTGGGTCAGTCAGGATACTGTTGAGGTGACTGTGCAAACCGTCTATAGCTCAGTGAGTCAGGAGAGCGGTGAAGAGAATTGGGAACGAATTGAGATACTCACAGAGAAGACCCTCTCCGGGCAGCCTTTGGCCCTCATGTTGGTGTCATGAACCTGTTTCAGGATCATCCAGCCCTCGTCGTGTTTCCCATTCTGTCAGAAGAAAGATAGAACAGATCACACGGCCGGGAATCTCTCCACCACACACACCCCTTCTCAGCATAGAAACATAGAAGATAGGAGCAGGAGTAGGCCATTCGGCCCCTCGAACCTGCTCCACCATTCGATGAGATCATGGCTGATCATCCAAATTCAGTACCCTGTACCTGCCTTCTCCCCATATCCCTTGATACCTTTAGCTTTAAGAAATATATCTAACTCATTCTTGAATATATTTAATGACTTGGCCTCAACTGCCTTCTGTGGTAGAGAATTCCACAGGTTCACCACTCTCTGGGTGAAGAAATTCTTCCTCATTTCTGTCCTAAATGGCTTACCCGTTATCCTTAGATTATGACCCCTGGTTCTGGACTCTCCGACCATCGGGAACATTCTTCCTGCATCTAGTTTGTCCAGACCTGTCAGAATTTTATATGTTTCGATGAGATCCCCTCTCATTCTTCTATACTCCAGTGAGTATAAGCCCAATCGACCCAATCTCTCCTCATATGTCATTCCTGCCATCCCAGGTATCAGCCTTGTGAATCTTCGCTGAACTCCTTCCATGGCAAGAACATCCTTCCTCAGATAAGGCGACCAAAACTGCACACAATACTCAAGGTGTGGTCTCACCAAGGCCCTGTACAACTGCAGCAGGACATCCCTGTTCCTATACTCAAACCCTTTTGCTATGAAGGCCAACATACCATTTGCCTACTTCACCGCCTGCTGCACCTGCATGCTTACTTTCAGCGACTGGTGCACAAGGACACCCAGGTCTCGTTGCACTTCCCCTTCTCCCAATCTATTGCCATTCAGATAATAGTCTGCCTTTCTGTTTTTGACACCAAAGTGGATAACCTCGCATTTATCCACATTATATTGCATCTGCCACGCTTCTGCCCACTCACCCAACCTGTCCAAATCATCCTGGAGTTTCTCGGTATCCTCCTCGCAGCACACACTCCCACCCAGCTTTGTGTCATCTGCAAACTTGGAGATATTACATTTAGTTCCCTTATCTAGATCATTAATGTATATTGTGAATAGCTGGGGTCCAAGGACCGATCCCTGCGGTACCCCACTAGTCACTGCCTGCCACTTGGAAAAAGACCCATTAATTCCTACTCTCTGCTTTCTGTCTGCCAACCAGTTCTCTATCCAAGTCAATACCTTGCCCCCAATCCCATGTGCCTTAACTTTACACACTAATCTCTTATGCGGGACCTTATCGAAAGCCTTTTGAAAGTCCAAATACACCACATCTACTGGTTTTCCCTTATCTATTTTCCCAGTTACATCCTCAAAAAATTCCAGTAGATTAGTCAAGCACGATTTACCTTTTGTAAATCCATGTTGACTTTGTCCGATCCTGTCACTGTTTTTCAAGTGCTCAGCTATTACATCCTTTATAATGGACTCTAGCATTTTCCCCACTACCGATGTCAGGCTTACCGGTCTGTAATTCCCCACTTTCTTTCTACCACCCTTTTTGAATAGTGGGGTAACATTAGCTACCCTCCAATCCATGGGTACAGTTCCAGATTCTATCGAATGTTGGAAGATGATCAGCAATGCATCTACTATTTCTAGGGCCACTTCCTTAAGTACCCTAGGATGTAGATTATCAGGCCCTGGGGATTTATCGGCCTTCAATCCCATCAATTTCCCTAACACCATTTCCCTGCAAATACTGATTTCTTTCAGTTCCTCCCTTTCATCAGACCCTATGTTCTCCAACATCTCTGGGAGGTTATTTGTGTTCTCCTTTGTGAAGACAGAACCAAAATATGCATTTAATTGGTCTGCCATTTCTTTGTTCCCCATTATAACTTCCCCCGCTTCTGACTGCAAGGGACCTACACTTGATTTCACTAATCTTTTTCTCTTCACATATCTATAAAAGCTCTTACAGTCAGTTTTTATGTTCCCAGCAAGCTTACTTTCATATTCTATTTTCCCCTTCTTAATTAATCCCTTTGTCCTCCTTTGTTGAATCTTAAACTGCTCCCAATCCTCAGGGTTACCGCTTTTTCTGGCCAATTTATATGCCCTCTCCTTGAATCTTATGCTAGCCCTAATTTCCCTTGTTAGCCACGGTTGAGTCACCCTTTTTGTTTTATTCTTATGCCACACTGGGATGAACTTCCGGCCCTCCAGGTTCATCGCTGTCCCTCTGCCTGGCAATTCCTGCCATGGGAGTTATGCTGACCCATCTCCAGGGCACCCTGCTTGGGCCTGAACAACAGCTGCAACAGTGACAGGAAGTGTCGTGACCCACAGGTAGAGCCAAGACGGACATCAACACGCAAGCTCACTCATCAGAACAGAACCACAACTCCCTTCTCTTCATTTAGGGCAGGTACAGCACGGGTTAGATACAGAGTAAAGCTCCCTGTACACAGTCCTATCAAACACTCCCAGGGCAGGTACAGCACGGGTTAGATACAGAGTAAAGCTCCCTCTACACTGTCCCCATCAAACACTCCCAGGGCAGATACAGCACGGGTTAGATACAGAGTAAAGCTCCCTCTACACTGTCCCATCAAACACTCCCAGGGCAGGTACAGCACGGGTTAGATACAGAGTAAAGCTCCCTCTACACTGTCCCCATCAAACACTCCCAGGGCAGGTACAGCATGGGTTAGATACAGAGCGAAGCTCCCTCTACACTCCCATCAAACACTCACAGGGCAGGTACAGCACGGGGTTAGATACAGAGTAAAGCTCCCTCTACACTGTCCCATCAAACACTCCCAGGGCAGGTACAGCACGGGTTAGATACAGAGTAAAGCTCCCTCTACACTGTCCCATCAAACACTCCCAGGGCAGGTACAGCACGGGTGAGATACAGAGTAAAGCTCCCTCTATCCCCCAGTGTGACTGTCCCATTCACCTCATAGTGTCCTGTGGCATCTCTGAGTGAGATTAACACCTTAGCCCCCGAGATTCGGAGTGGTTGTAGGTCCAGGAGTGTGAAACTGCCTGAAACCTCATTCCATGTTGGATCATCATAGCCAGGAGCGAGAGGCGTTGTCACCATATTTGTCTGGCAGTGTCTGACCCCAAGTCCCGAAAGGTCAGTGTTTGACCCCAGGCTCCAGAGGAAAGGTCAGTGTTTGACCCCAGGCTCCAGAGGAACGGTCAGTGTTTGACCGCAGGCTCCAGAGGAACGGTCGGAGTCACAGTTACACAGAGCGGAATGATGGTGGTTAATTGAGCCAATACTTTGGTCACGTATTAAATACAAGCCTCCTGTCAGACTGCCCGCGGGGAGATGCTGAGGATTGCGAGCAAGCGTGCACGGAGGGAGGGGAAGCAGCAGGTAGTTACCTCGAGGTAGAAGCGAGGACTCTCAGGCATGAAGTTGAGGGCCACGATCGCAGAGACGGAGGGAAAGGCACAGACAAGGACAAAGACTCGCCAACTGTGGAACTGGTAGGCCGATCCCATCTGGAAGCTCCAGCCTGGGGTGAGGGGGAGAAAGAGGGAGGGGGAGAGAGGGAGGGGGACAGAGGGAGGGGGAGAGAGGGAGGGAGAGAGGGAGGGGGGAGAGAGGGAGGGGGACAGAGAGAGGGAGAGAGATGGAAGGGAGAGAGGGAGGGGGGAGAGAGAGAGGGGGAGAGAGGGAGGGGGGGGAGAGAGGGGGGGGGGACAGAGAGAGAGGGAGAGAGGGAGGGAGGGGGACAGAGAGAGGGGGAGAGGGGGGGACAGAGGGAGAGGGAGAGAGGGAGGGAGGTAGAGAGGGAGGGAGGGGGACAGAGAGAGGGGGAGAGAGGGAGGGGGGAGGGGATGGGGGGGGAGGGGGGGGAGAGTGGAGGGGGAGGGGAGGGGGGGGAGGGGGAGGGGGGAGAGAGGGGGGGGGGACAGAGGGAGAGGGAGAGAGGGAGGGAGGGAGAGAGGGAGGGAGGGGGGACAGAGAGAGGGAGGGGGGGGAGGGGATGGGGGGGGAGGGGGGAGAGTGGAGGGGGAGGGGAGGGGGAGGGGAGGGGGCGGGGGGGGATATTATTCAATGGGACCAGGGAAGGTGTTGGTATGAGAGCGAAGCAGCAGTGGAAAGGAGAATTAGCAGCAAAGTATATCACAGAGAGGAGAGGGCAATGGATTGGGAGAGTAGAGAGAAAGGAGAGGGAAAGGATAAGTTCAAAGAGTTACAGAGAGAAGGAAAGAGTTAAAATGTCATCGCATTGTACAGGGGAGCAGTGTTACCACAGTGCAGACCACCACTTACCATAATCACACAAACTACAGTGATTGAGAGCAACAGATCACAACACTGAGCAGCTTCATCGGGGAGGTACAGCACGAGTTAGATACAGAGTAAAGCTCCCTCTACACTGTCCTATCAAACACTCCCAGGGCAGGTACAGCACGGGTTAGATGCAGAGTAAAGCTCCCTCTAGACTGTCCTATCCAACACTCCCAGGGCAGGTACAGCACGGGTTAGATACAGAGTAAAGCTCCCTCTACACTGTCCCATCAAACACTCCCAGGGCAGGTACAGCACGTGTTAGATACAGTGTAAAGCTCCCTCTACACTGTCCCATCAAACACTGCCAGGGCAGGTACAGCACGGGGTTAGATACAGAGTAAAGCTCCCTCTACACTGTCCCATCAAACACTCCCAGGGCAGGTACAGCACGGGGTTAGATACAGAGTAAAGCTCCCTCTAGACTGTCCCCATCAAACACTCCCAGCGCAGGTACAGCACGGGTTAGATACAGAGTAAAGCTCCCTCTACACTGTCCCATCAAACACTCCCAGGGCAGGTACAGCACGGGTTAGATACAGAGTAAAGCTCCTCTACACTGTCCCATCAAACACTCCCAGGGCAGGTACAGCACGGGGTTAGATACAGAGTAAAGCTCCCTCTACACTGTCCCATCAAACACTCCCAGGGCAGGTACAGCACGGGGTTAGATACAGAGTAAAGCTCCCTCTACACTGTCCCCATCAAACACTCCCAGGGCAGGTAAAGCACAGGGTTAGATACAGAGTAAAGCTCCCTCTACACTGTCCCATCAAACACTCCCAGGGCAGGTACAGCACGGGTTAGATACAGAGTAAAGCTCCCTCTACACTGTCCCCATCAAACACTCCCAGGGCAGGTACAGCACGGGTTAGATACAGAGTAAAGCTCCCTCTACACTGTCCCATCAAACACTCCCAGGGCAGGTACAGCACGGGTTAGATACAGAGTAAAGCTCCCTCTACACTGTCCCATCAAACACTCCCAGGGCAGGTACAGCACGGGTTAGATACAGAGTAAAGCTCCCTCTACACTGTCCCATCAAACACTCCCAGGGCAGGTACAGCACGGGTTAGATACAGAGTAAAGCTCCCTCTACACTGTCCCATCAAACACTCCCATGGCAGGTACAGCACGGGTTAGATACAGAGTAAAGCTCCCTCTACACTGTCCCATCAAACACTCACAGGGCAGGTACAGCACGGGTTAGATACAGAGTAAAGCTCCCTCTACACTGTCCCATCAAACACTCCCAGGGCAGGTACAGCACAGGTTAGATACAGAGTAAAGCTTCCTCTACACTGTCCCATCAAACACTCCCAGGGCAGGGACAGCACGGGTTAGATACAGAGTAAAGCTCTCTCTACACTGTCCCCATCAAACACTCCCAGGGCAGGGACAGCACGGGTTAGATACAGAGTAAAGCTCTCTCTACACTGTCCCCATCAAACACTCCCAGGGCAGGGACAGCACGGGTTAGATACAGAGTAAAGCTCCCTCTACACTGACCCATCAAACACTCCCAGGGCAGGGACAGCACGGGTTAGATACAGAGTAAAGCTCCCTCTACACTGTCCCATCAAACACTCCCAGGGCAGGTACAGCACGGGTTAGATACAGAGTAAAGCTCCCTCTACACTGTCCCCATCAAACACTCCCAGGGCAGGTACAGCACGGGTTAGATACAGAGTAAAGCTCCCTCTGCACTGTCCCATCAAACACTCCCAGGGCAGGTACAGCACGGGTTAGATACAGAGTAAAGCTCCCTCTACACTGTCCCATCAAACACTCCCAGGGCAGGTACAGCACGGGTTAGATACAGAGTAAAGCTCCCTCTACACTGTCCCATCAAACACTCCCAGGGCAGGTACAGCACGGGTTAGATACAGAGTAAAGCTCCCTCTACACTGTCCCATCAAACACTCCCAGGGCAGGTACAGCACGGGTTAGATACAGAGTAAAGCTCCCTCTACACTGTCCCATCAAACACTCCCAGGGCAGGTACAGCACGGGTTAGATACAGAGTAAAGCTCCCTCTACACTGTCCCATCAAACACTCCCAGGGCAGGTACAGCACGGGTTAGATACAGAGTAAAGCTCCCTCTACACTGTCCCATCAAACACTCCCAGGGCAGGTACAGCACGGGGTTAGATACAGAGTAAAGCTCCCTCTACACTGTCCCCATCAAACACTCCCAGGGCAGGTACAGCACGGGTTAGATACAGAGTAAAGCTCCCTCTGCACTGTCCCCATCAAACACTCCCAGGGCAGGTACAGCACGGGTTAGATACAGAGTAAAGCTCCCTCTGCACTGTCCCATCAAAAACTCCCAGGGCAGGTACAGCACGGGTTAGATACAGAGTAAAGCTCCCTCTACACTGTCCCATCAAACACTCCCAGGGCAGGTACAGCACGGGTTAGATACAGAGTAAAGCTCCCTCTACACTGTCCCATCAAACACTCCCAGGGCAGGGACAGCACGGGTTAGATACAGAGTAAAGCTCCCTCTACACTGTCCCCATCAAACACTCCCAGGGCAGGGACAGCACGGGTTAGATACAGAGTAAAGCTCCCTCTACACTGACCCATCAAACACTCCCAGGGCAGGGACAGCACGGGTTAGATACAGAGTAAAGCTCCCTCTACACTGACCCATCAAACACTCCCAGGGCAGGTACAGCACGGGTTAGATACAGAGTAAAGCTCCCTCTACACTGTCCCATCAAACACTCCCAGGGCAGGTACAGCACGGGTTAGATACAGAGTAAAGCTCCCTCTACACTGTCCCATCAAACACTCCCAGGGCAGGTACAGCACGGGTTAGATACAGAGAAAAGCTCCCTCTACACTGTCCCCATCAAACACTCCCAGGGCAGGTACAGCACGGGTTAGATGCAGAGTAAAGCTCCCTCTACACTGTCCCATCAAACACTCCCAGGGCAGGGACAGCACGGGTTAGATACAGAGTAAAGCTCCCTCTACACTGTCCCATCAAACACTCCCAGGGCAGGTACAGCACGGGTTAGATACAGAGTAAAGCTCCCTCTACACTGTCCCATCAAACACTCCCAGGGCAGGTACAGCACAGGTTAGATACAGAGTAAAGCTCCCTCTACACTGTCCCATCAAACACTCCCAGGGCAGGTACAGCACAGGTTAGATACAGAGTAAAGCTTCCTCTACACTGTCCCATCAAACACTCCCAGGGCAGGTACAGCACGGGTTAGATACAGAGTAAAGCTCCCTCTACACTGTCCCCATCAAACACTCCCAGGGCAGGGACAGCACGGGTTAGATACAGAGTAAAGCTCCCTCTACACTGACCCATCAAACACTCCCAGGGCAGTGACAGCACGGGTTAGATACAGAGTTAAGCTCCCTCTACACTGACCCATCAAACACTCCCAGGGCAGGTACAGCACGGGTTAGATACAGAGTAAAGCTCCCTCTACACTGTCCCAGCAAACACTCCCAGGGCAGGTACAGCACGGGTTAGATACAGAGTAAAGCTCCCTCTACACTGTCCCATCAAACACTCCCAGGGCAGGTACAGCACGGGTTAGATACAGAGTAAAGCTCCCTCTACACTGTCCCATCAAACACTCCCAGGCAGGTACAGCACGGGTTAGATACAGAGTAAAGCTCCCTCTACACTGTCCCATCAAACACTCCCAGGGCAGGTACAGCACGGCTTAGATACAGAGTAAAGCTCCCTCTACACTGTCCCATCAAACACTCCCAGGGCAGGTAAAGCACGGGTTAGATACAGAGTAAAGCTCCCTCTACACTGTCCCATCAAACACTCCCAGGACAGGTACAGCACGGGGTTAGATACAGAGTAAAGCTCCCTCTACACTGACCCATCAAACACTCCCAGGGCAGGTACAGCACGGGTTAGATAGAGAGTAAAGCTCCCTCTACACTGTCCCATCAAACACTCCCAGGGCAGGTACAGCATGGGGATAGATACAGAGTAAAGCTCCCTCTACACTGTCCCATCAAACACTCCCAGGGCAGGTACAGCACAGGTTGGATACAGAGTAAAGCTCCCTCTACACTGTCCCATCAAACACTCCCAGGACAGGTACAGCACGGGTTAGATACAGAGTAAAGCTCCCTCTACACTGTCCCATCAAACACTCCCAGGGCAGGGACAGCACGGGTTAGATACAGAGTAAAGCTCCCTCTACACTGTCCCCATCAAACACTCCCAGGGCAGGGACAGCACGGGTTAGATACAGAGTAAAGCTCCCTCTACACTGACCCATCAAACACTCCCAGGGCAGGGACAGCACGGGTTAGATACAGAGTAAAGCTCCCTCTACACTGACCCCATCAAACACTCCCAGGGCAGGTACAGCACGGGTTAGATACAGAGTAAAGCTCCCTCTACACTGTCCCATCAAACACTCCCAGGGCAGGTACAGCACGGGTTAGATACAGAGTAAAGCTCCCTCTACACTGTCCCCATCAAACACTCCCAGGGCAGGTACAGCACGGGTTAGATACAGAGAAAAGCTCCCTCTACACTGTCCCATCAAACACTCCCAGGGCAGGTACAGCACGGGTTAGATGCAGAGTAAAGCTCCCTCTACACTGTCCCATCAAACACTCCCAGGGCAGGGACAGCACGGGTTAGATACAGAGTAAAGCTCCCTCTACACTGTCCCATCAAACACTCCCAGGGCAGGTACAGCACGGGTTAGATACAGAGTAAAGCTCCCTCTACACTGTCCCATCAAACACTCCCAGGGCAGGTACAGCACAGGTTAGATACAGAGTAAAGCTCCCTCTACACTGTCCCATCAAACACTCCCAGGGCAGGTACAGCACAGGTTAGATACAGAGTAAAGCTTCCTCTACACTGTCCCATCAAACACTCCCAGGGCAGGTACAGCACGGGTTAGATACAGAGTAAAGCTCCCTCTACACTGTCCCCATCAAAACACTCCCAGGGCAGGGACAGCACGGGTTAGATACAGAGTAAAGCTCCCTCTACACTGACCCATCAAACACTCCCAGGGCAGTGACAGCACGGGTTAGATACAGAGTTAAGCTCCCTCTACACTGACCCATCAAACACTCCCAGGGCAGGTACAGCACGGGTTAGATACAGAGTAAAGCTCCCTCTACACTGTCCAGCAAACACTCCCAGGGCAGGTACAGCACGGGTTAGATACAGAGTAAAGCTCCCTCTACACTGTCCCATCAAACACTCCCAGGGCAGGTACAGCACGGGTTAGATACAGAGTAAAGCTCCCTCTACACTGTCCCATCAAACACTCCCAGGCAGGTACAGCCGGGTTAGATACAGAGTAAAGCTCCCTCTACACTGTCCCATCAAACACTCCCAGGGCAGGTAACCAGCACGGGTTAGATACAGAGTAAAGCTCCCTCTACACTGTCCCATCAAACACTCCCAGGGGCAGGTAAAGCACGGGTTAGATACAGAGTAAAGCTCCCTCTACACTGTCCCATCAAACACTCCCAGGACAGGTACAGCACGGGTTAGATACAGAGTAAAGCTCCCTCTACACTGACCCCATCAAACACTCCCAGGGCAGGTACAGCACGGGTTAGATAGAGAGTAAAGCTCCTCTACACTGTCCATCAAACACTCCCAGGGCAGGTACAGCATGGGGATAGATACAGAGTAAAGCTCCCTCTACACTGTCCATCAAACACTCCCAGGGCAGGTTACAGCACAGGTTGGATACAGAGTAAAGCTCCCTCTACACTGTCCAATCAAACACTCCCAGGACAGGTACAGCACGGGTTAGATACAGAGTAAAGCTCCCTCTACACTGTCCCCATCAAACACTCCCAGGGCAGGTACAGCACGGGGTTAGATACAGAGTAAAGCTCCCTCTACACTGTCCCCATCAAACACTCCCAGGGCAGGTACAGCACGGGTTAGATACAGAGTAAAGCTCCCTCTACACTGTCCGTCAAACACTCCCAGGGCAGGTACAGCACGGGTCAGATACAGAGTAAAGCTCCCTCTACACTGTCCATCAAACACTCCCAGGGCAGGTACAGCACTGGTCAGATACAGAGTAAAGCTCCCTCTACACTGTCCCATCAAACACTCCCCAGGGCAGGTACAGCACGGGTTAGATACAGTGTAAAGCTCCCTCTACACTGTCCCATCAAACACTCCCAGGGCAGGTACAGCACGGGTTAGATACAGAGTAAAGCTCCCTCTACACTGTCCCATCAAACACTCCAGGGCAGGTACAGCACGGGGTTAGATACAGAGTAAAGCATTCCTCTACACTGTCCCATCAAACACTCCAGGGCAGGTACAGCACGGGTTAGATACAGAGTAAAGCTCCCTCTACACTGTCCCCATCAAACACTCCCAAGGGCAGGATACAGCACGGGTTAGATACAGAGTAAAGCTCCCTCTACACTGTCCAACAAACACTCCCAGGGCAGGTACAGCACGGGTTAGATGCAGAGTAAAGCTCCTCTACACTGTCCCATCAAACACTCCCAGGGCAGGTACAGCAGGGGTTAGATACAGAGTAAAGCTCCTCTACACTGTCCCCATCAAACACTCCAGGGCAGGTACAGCACGGGTTTGATACAGAGTAAAGCTCCTCTACACTGTCCATCAAACACTCCCAGGGCAGGTACAGCACGGGTTAGATACAGAGTAAAGCTCCTCTACACTGTCCCATCAAACACACCCAGGGCAGGTACAGCACGGGTTAGATACAGAGTAAAGCTCCCTCTACACTGTCCCATCAAACACTCCCAGGGCAGGTACAGCACGGGTTAGATACAGAGTAAAGCTCCCTCTACACTGTCCCATCAAACACTCCCAGGGCAGGTACAGCACGGGGTTAGATACAGAGTAAAGCTCCCTCTACACTGTCCCATCAAACACTCCCAGGGCAGGTACAGCACGGGTTAGATACAGAGTAAAGCTCCCTCTACACTGTCCCATCAAACACTCCCAGGGCAGGTACAGCACGGGTTAGATACAGAGTAAAGCTCCCTCTACACTGTCCCATCAAACACTCCCAGGGCAGGTACAGCACGGGTTAGATACAGAGTAAAGCTCCCTCTACACTGTCCCATCAAACACTCCAGGGCAGGTACAGCACGGGTTAGATACAGAGTAAAGCTCCTCTACACTGTCCATCAAACACTCCCAGGGCAGGTACAGCACGGGTTAGATACAGAGTAAAGCTCCCTCTACACTGTCCCATCAAACACTCCCAGGGCAGGTACAGCACGGGTTAGATACAGAGTAAAGCTCCCTCTACACTGTCCATCAAACACTCCCAGGGCAGGTACAGCACGGGTTAGATACAGAGTAAAGCTCCTCTACACTGTCCCATCAAACACTCCCAGGGCAGGTACAGCACGGGTTAGATACAGAGTAAAGCTCCCTCTACACTGTCCCATCAAACACTCCCAGGGCAGGTACAGCACGGGTTAGATACAGAGTAAAGCTCCCTCTACACTGTCCCATCAAACACTCCCAGGGCAGGTACAGCACGGGTTAGATACAGAGTAAAGCTCCCTCTACACTGTCCCATCAAACACTCCAGGGCAGGTACAGCAGGGTTAGATACAGAGTAAAGCTCCCTCTACACTGTCCCATCAAACACTCCCAGGGCAGGTACAGCACGGGTTAGATACAGAGTAAAGCTCCCTCTACACTGTCCCATCAAACACTCCCAGGGCAGGTACAGCACGGGTTAGATACAGAGTAAAGCTCCCTCTACACTGTCCCATCAAACACTCCCAGGGCAGGTACAGCACGGGTTAGATACAGAGTAAAGCTCCTCTACACTGTCCCATCAAACACTCCCAGGGCAGGTACAGCACGGGTTAGATACAGAGTAAAGCTCCCTCTACACTGTCCCATCAAACACTCCCAGGGCAGGTACAGCACGGGTTAGATACAGAGTAAAGCTCCCTCTACACTGTCCCATCAAACACTCCCAGGGCAGGTACAGCACGGGTTAGATACAGAGTAAAGCTCCCTCTACACTGTCCATCAAACACTCCCAGGGCAGGTACAGCACGGGTTAGATACAGAGTAAAGCTCCCTCTACACTGTCCCATCAAACACTCCCAGGGCAGGTACAGCACGGGTTAGATACAGAGTAAAGCTCCCTCTACACTGTCCCATCAAACACTCCCAGGGCAGGTACAGCACGGGTTAGATACAGAGTAAAGCTCCCTCTACACTGTCCCATCAAACACTCCCAGGGCAGGTACAGCACGGGTTAGATACAGAGTAAAGCTCCCTCTACACTGTCCCATCAAACACTCCCAGGGCAGGTACAGCACGGGTTAGATACAGAGTAAAGCTCCTCTACACTGACCCATCAAACACTCCCAGGGCAGGTACAGCACGGGTTAGATACAGAGTAAAGCTCCCTCTACACTGTCCATCAAACACTCCCAGGGCAGGTACAGCACGGGTTAGATACAGAGTAAAGCTCCCTCTACACTGTCCATCAAACACTCCCAGGGCAGGTACAGCACGGGTTAGATACAGAGTAAAGCTCCCTCTACACTGTCCCATCAAACACTCCCAGGGCAGGTACAGCACGGGTTAGATACAGAGTAAAGCTCCCTCTACACTGTCCCATCAAACACTCCCAGGGCAGGTACAGCACGGGTTAGATACAGAGTAAAGCTCCCTTACACTGTCCCATCAAACACTCCAGGGCAGGTACAGCACGGGTTAGATACAGAGTAAAGCTCCCTCTACACTGTCCCATCAAACACTCCCAGGGCAGGTACAGCACGGGTTAGATACAGAGTAAAGCTCCTCTACACTGTCCATCAAACACTCCCAGGGCAGGTACAGCACGGTTAGATACAGAGTAAAGCTCCCTCTACACTGTCCCATCAAACACTCCCAGGGCAGGTACAGCACGGGTTAGATACAGAGTAAAGCTCCCTCTACACTGTCCCATCAAACACTCCCAGGGCAGGTACAGCACGGGTTAGATACAGAGTAAAGCTCCCTCTACACTGTCCCATCAAACACTCCCAGGGCAGGTACAGCACGGGTTAGATACAGAGTAAAGCTCCCTCTACACTGTCCCATCAAACACTCCAGGGCAGGTACAGCACGGGGTTAGATACAGAGTAAAGCTCCCTCTACACTGTCCCATCAAACACTCCCAGGGCAGGTACAGCAGGGGTTAGATACAGAGTAAAGCTCCCTCTACACTGTCCCATCAAACACTCCCAGGCAGGTACAGCACGGGTTAGATACAGAGTAAAGCTCCCTCTACACTGTCCCATCAAACACTCCCAGGGCAGGTACAGCACGGGTTAGATACAGAGTAAAGCTCCCTCTACACTGTCCCATCAAACACTCCCAGGGCAGGTACAGCACGGGTTAGATACAGAGTAAAGCTCCCTCTACACTGTCCCATCAAACACTCCCAGGGCAGGTACAGCACGGGTTAGATACAGAGTAAAGCTCCCTCTACACTGTCCCATCAAACACTCCAGGGCAGGTACAGCACGGGTTAGATACAGAGTAAAGCTCCCTCTACACTGTCCATCAAACACTCCCAGGGCAGGTACAGCAGGTTAGATACAGAGTAAAGCTCCCTCTACACTGTCCCATCAAACACTCCCAGGGCAGGTACAGCACGGGTTAGATACAGAGTAAAGCTCCCTCTACACTGTCCCATCAAACACTCCCAGGGCAGGTACAGCACGGGTTAGATACAGAGTAAAGCTCCCTCTACACTGTCCCATCAACACTCCCAGGGCAGGTACAGCACAGGTTAGATACAGAGTAAAGCTCCCTCTACACTGTCCCATCAAACACTCCCAGGGCAGTTTACAGCACGGGTTAGATACAGAGTAAAGCTCCCTCTACACTGTTCCATCAAACACTCCCAGGGCAGGTACAGCACGGGTTAGATACAGAGTAAAGCTCCCTCTACACTGTCCCATCAAACACTCCAGGGCAGGTACAGCACGGGTTAGATACACAGAGTAAAGCTCCCTCTACACTGTCCATCAAACACTCCCAGGGCAGGTACAGCACGGGTTAGATACAGAGTAAAGCTCCCTCTAACTGTCCCATCAAACACTCCCAGGGCAGGTACAGCACGGTTAGATACAGAGTAAAGCTCCCTCTACACTGTCCCATCAAACACTCCCAGGGCAGGTACAGCACGGGTTAGATACAGAGTAAAGCTCCCTCTACACTGTCCCATCAAACACTCCCAGGGCAGGTACAGCATGGGTTAGATACAGAGTAAAGCTCCCTCTACACTGTCCCATCAAACACTCCCAGGGCAGGTACAGCAGGGTTAGATACAGAGTAAAGCTCCCTCTACACTGTCCATCAAACACTCCCGGGCAGGTACAGCACGGGTTAGATACAGAGTAAAGCTCCCTCTACACTGTCCATCAAACACTCCCAGGGCAGGTACAGCACGGGTTAGATACAGAGTAAAGCTTCCTCTACACTGTCCCATCAAACACTCCCAGGGCAGGTACAGCACGGGTTAGATACAGAGTAAAGCTCCCTCTACACTGTCCATCAAACACTCCCAGGGCAGGTACAGCACGGGTTAGATACAGAGTAAAGCTTCCTCTACACTGTCCCATCAAACACTCCAGGGCAGGTACAGCACGGGTTAGAATACAGAGTAAAGCTCCTCTACACTGTCCCATCAAACACTCCCAGGGCAGGTACAGCACGGGTTAGATACAGAGTAAAGCTCCCTCTACACTGTCCCATCAAACACTCCCAGGGCAGGTACAGCACGGGTTAGATACAGAGTAAAGCTCCTCTACACTGTCCCATCAAACACATCCCAGGGCAGGTACAGCACGGGTTAGATACAGAGTAAAGCTCCCTCTACACTGTCCCATCAAACACTCCCAGGGCAGGTACAGCACGGGGTAGATACAGAGTAAAGCTCCCTCTACACTGTCCCATCAAACACTCCCAGGGCAGGTACAGCACGGGTTAGATACAGAGTAAAGCTCCCTCTACACTGTCCATCAAACACTCCCAGGGCAGGTACAGCACGGGTTAGATACAGAGTAAAGCTCCCTCTACACTGTCCCATCAAACACTCCCAGGGCAGGTACAGCACGGGTTAGATACAGAGTAAAGCTCCCTCTACACTGTCCCATCAAACACTCCCAGGGCAGGTACAGCACGGGGTAGATACAGAGTAAGCTCCCTCTACACTGTCCCATCAAACACTCCCAGGGCAGGTACAGCACGGGTTAGATACAGAGTAAAGCTCCCTCTACACTGTCCCATCAAACACTCCCAGGGCAGGTACAGCACGGGTTAGATACAGAGTAAAGCTCCCTCTACACTGTCCCATCAAAACACTCCCAGGGCAGGTACAGCACAGGTTAGATACAGAGTAAAGCTCCCTCTACACTGTCCCATCAAACACTCCCAGGGCAGGTACAGCACGGGTTAGATACAGAGTAAAGCTCCCTCTACACTGTCCCCATCAAACACTCCCAGGGCAGGTACAGCACGGGGTTAGATACAGAGTAAAGCTCCCTCTACACTGTCCCCATCAAAACACTCCAGGGCAGGTACAGCACGGGTTAGATACAGAGTAAAGCTCCCTCTACACTGTCCCATCAAACACTCCCAGGGCAGGTACAGCACGGGTTAGATACAGAGTAAAGCTCCCTCTACACTGTCCCAAAACACTCCCAGGGCAGGTACAGCACGGGTTAGATACAGAGTAAAGCTCCCTCTACACTGTCCCATCAAACACTCCCAGGGCAGGTACAGCACGGGTTAGATACAGAGTAAAGCTCCCTCTAACTGTCCCATCAAACACTCCAGGGCAGGTACAGCACGGTTAGATACAGAGTAAAGCTCCCTCTACACTGTCCATCAAACACTCCCAGGGCAGGTACAGCACGGGTTAGATACAGAGTAAAGCTCCCTCTACACTGTCCCATCAAACACTCCCAGGGCAGGTACAGCACGGGTTAGATACAGAGTAAAGCTCCCTCTACACTGTCCCATCAAACACTCCCAGGGCAGGTACAGCACGGGTTAGATACAGAGTAAAGCTCCCTCTACACTGTCCCATCAAACACTCCCAGGGCAGGTACAGCACGGGTTAGATACAGAGTAAAGCTCCCTCTACACTGTCCCATCAAACACTCCCAGGGCAGGTACAGCACAGGTTAGATACAGAGTAAAGCTCCTCTACACTGTCCCATCAAACACTCCCAGGGCAGGTACAGCACGGGTTAGATACAGAGTAAAGCTCCCTCTACACTGTTCCATCAAACACTCCCAGGGCAGGTACACAGGGGTTAGATACAGAGTAAAGCTCCCTCTACACTGTCCCATCAAACACTCCCAGGGCAGGTACAGCACGGGTTAGATACACAGTAAAGCTCCCTCTACACTGTCCCATCAAACACTCCCAGGGCAGGTACAGCACGGGGTTGGTTAGATACAGAGTAAAGCTCCCTCTACACTGTCCCATCAAACACTCCCAGGGCAGGTACAGCACGGGTTAGATACAGAGTAAAGCTCCCTCTACACTGTCCCATCAAACACTCCAGGGCAGGTACAGCACGGGTTAGATACAGAGTAAAGCTCCCTCTACACTGTCCCATCAAACACTCCCAGGGCAGGTACAGCACGGGTTTAGATACAGAGTAAAGCTCCCTCTACACTGTCCATCAACACTCCCAGGGCAGGTACAGCACGGGTTAGATATACAGAGTAAAGCTCCCTCTACACTGTCCCATCAAACACTCCAGGGCAGGTACAGCACGGGTTAGATACAGAGTAAAGCTCCCTCTACACTGTCCCATCAAAACACTCCCAGGGCAGGTACAGCACGGGTTAGATACAGAGTAAAGCTCCCTCTACACTGTCCCATCAAACACTCCCAGGGCAGGTACAGCACGGGTTAGATACAGAGTAAAGCTCCCTCTACACTGTCCCATCAAACACTCCCAGGGCAGGTACAGCACGGGTAGATACAGAGTAAAGCTCCCTCTACACTGTCCATCAAACACTCCCAGGGCAGGTACAGCACGGGTTAGATACAGAGTAAAGCTCCCTCTACACTGTCCCATCAAACACTCCCAGGGCAGGTACAGCACGGGTTAGATAAGAGTAAAGCTCCCTCTACACTGTCCCATCAAACACTCCCAGGGCAGGTACAGCACGGGTTAGATACAGATAAAGCTCCCTCGACACTGTCCCATCAAACACTCAGGGCAGGTACAGCACGGGTTAGATACAGAGTAAAGCTCCCTCTACACTGTCCATCAAACACTCCCAGGGCAGGTACAGCACGGGTTTAATACTGAGTTATAAGCTCCCTTACACTGTCCCAG
>JASTWF010000923.1:0-22098 GCA_030390025.1 Squalus acanthias
CAGTGCGGCGCTCCCTCAGTACTGTCCCTCCGACAGTGCAGCGCTCCCTCAGTACTGCCCCTCAGACAGTGCGGCGCTCCCTCAGTACCGCCCCTCCGACAGTGCGGCGCTCCCTCAGTACTGCCCCTCCGACAGTGCGGCGCTCCCTCAGTACCGCCCCTCCGACAGTGCGGCGCTCCCTCAGTACTGCCCCTCTGACAGTGCGGCGCTCCCTCAGTACTGTCCCTCCGACAGTGAAGTGCTCCCTCAGTACTGCCCATCCGACAGTGCAGCGCTCCCTCAGTACTGCCCCTCCGACAGTGCAGCACTCCCTCAGTACTGCCCCTCCGACAGTGCGGCGCTCCCTCAGTACTGCCCCTCCGACAGTGCGGCGCTCCCTCAGTACTGCCCCTCCGACAGTGCAGCACTCCCTCAGTACTGCCCCTCCGACAGTGCAGCACTCCCTCAGTACTGCACTGGAGTGTCAGCCTAGATTTTGGGCTCAAATCCTGGAGTGGGACTTGAAGCCACGACCTTCTAGCTCAGAGGGGCAATGCTGCCACTGAGCAAAGCTGACGCTCCTGTTCTCGAGAGACCATCCGTGGTGGTGGGGGGAGGGGTTGTCTGGACAGACTGTCTGAGAGAGAGGGTGGTCTGGAGAGACTATGCAGGGGCTGGGGGGGGAGGTTGTCTGGAGGGGTGATCCATGTCCGTTACTGAGATTTGGCTGTTAAAGCAATTTAACGCATTTGTGGGTTTCTTGCTTTTCTTCTGCTAAAAGCTTTGGGTTTATTGGGATTTCTGAAGACAAACAGTGAGAGTTCAGTGTAAACAGTTTCATCCCTTGACATAAACCATCCAAGTCTCTCACACTCTCACAATGAGATCAGTTCAGTGTCTCCAGAAAAACCAATGGCCCAGAAATTGATCTCGCTCTGTTCCCGCGGGGGTAAGCCTTCCCCGCGATGTCTCACCTCGCTTATGCTTTTTCTGATCCAGCTCGCACGAAATTGATGTTCCAGACATCAGCTGTGCTGGGCTTGCGTATCCCAGCGGCGCAGTGAATTCGTGCGAGCTGTGGGATCACGTGACTCAGTTAGAGCCAATGGCAGCACACCATCTTCCATTCATAAGTCTCACAGCATGGCTGTGAGACTTATGAATCTTACACCCCCCCAAAATAACAGCTAAACCTCAATTAAATTTAAAAAAAAACCCATCACATTAATAAAATAAGTATAGTTAATTAAATTAACCATTTTAAATAAAAAATTAAATTTTTGAAAAAATTTAAAATCTTTTAAAAAGTTATAAAAATAAACTTACCTGTCTTTAAAGTCTATAAAAAAGATATACCTGTAAAAAAAAATTCAAAAAAATACTTAATTCACTACTTACCTTCTTAAAAGCGGGTCTTACTCCTCCTTTTTACATTTCCAAAATCTTCAGTACTTACCTGCGCATCCAAAGCATGAAGTGCACAGCGTGCGCGCACGTGATGCACCCAGGCCCCGCCCCCTTTTCAGAAGAGCAATTGCCGGTTTTCAGCGCATGCGCAGGGCATGCAGAAAACCGGCAATTGGAGTGGGAATACGCGAGAGTATGCAGTGCGTACTCTCGCGTCCCGGGATCAATTTTCGGCCCATTGTCTCATCCTTCTCTCCAGTTTATTTCCCTAGATCTACGAGCTCTCCGTGCGCAACAACCCCGCCCCCCCCAACGGTCACAGATCTATGAGCTCTGTCACCCCACTGCCCGGGGGTGCAGATCTACAAGCTCTCTGCACCCCCCCCCACCCACCGCCAGGGGTAGAGATCCACAGGCCCCCACCACGTGTACTTCCATGGGCTCCCCCACGCCTACCGGTCACAAAAACTCTCAGGACAGTGACTCGCAGGACAATGGTTGAACGGTCACCCAAACACTGGGACCACAACAAACCGGCCAGGAAATGACCAGATCACTGACCAGGCTGCACACAGCTAACTTGGCCCTTCCTAACTTGTAACTGTATCACAAAAACAGCCACCGACGTCACTACAAGGAAGGACAGAAGTTAAATGAAGGTAGGCTTAAATGCAATCATTATATTTATATTGGATTTTCTGTCAATTATATAAAATCTCACAGACACCAGCTGCTCTTCCCACTCTTAAATAAACTGTAGCTGTTTGGTAATTGTAGCATTCTGTCCTCCAATCTTTGTGTGGTTAAGGACTGAAAACAAAAATAAAACTTTCCCGGTATGAAGAGCACTGGTTCCAGCTTCAGACCGGTCCCAGCTGCAGATCGGTCCCAGCTTCAGACCGGTCCCGGGCAACCGGTGTCCAGTCTGTGCCAAGTTACCCGACCCTGGTCAGGGCAGCAGGGGACCCTGAGCGCCCCTGGGGATAGGGCGGGGTGAGCAGAGGGAGAACTCGGCCACTGTCCTGCTCCTGACTGCCATCCAGTTACCCCTGCAGGCAGTGTGGGCGTCAGGTAGAGAGGGCAAAAAGCAAACGCTTTATTCTTGGGATATGGGCATCGCTGGCAAGACCGGCATTTATTGCCGATCCCTAGTTGCCGCCATCTTGAGTGGTTTGACACAGAGTGTCTTGCTGGGCCACTTCAGAGGGTAGTTAAGAGTCAACCACACTGGTGTGGGACTGGACTAGTTAAGCACCAGTTGGGTTTTTACGACAATCCGACAGCTTGACTGCCACTTTTACTGATACCAGCTTTTTATTTAAACAGAATTCAAATTTTCAAACTGACCATGGTGGGATTTGAAACTCACGTTCTCTGGATTAATAGACCAGGCCTCAGGGTTACTAGTCCAGTAACATGACCACAACACCACCGTATCTCACACATGAAGCACTTTAGCAGGACAAACGCCAAGAAATTGAAACAATTTCCCAGTCACTGCCTTCAAGAGAGGAACAGAGAATAAGAACATAAGAAATAGGAGCAGGAGTAGGCCAATCGGCCCCTCGAGCCTGCTCCGCCATTCAATAAGATCATGGCTGATCTGATCCTAACCTCAAATCTAAAGAACACAAGAAGTAGGAGCAGGACCCGGCCACTCAGCCCCTGGGCCCGCTCCGCCACCCACAGGGCCTTGACCGATCCGAACTCAGCCTCAAGTCCAATTTCCTGCCCGCTCCCCGTAACCCCTAATTCCCTTTACTTCTAGGAAACTGTCTATTTCTGTTTTAAATTTATTTAATGATGTAGCTTCCACAGCTTCCTGGGGCAGCAAATTCCACAGACCTACTACCCTCTGAGTGAAGAAGTTTCTCCTCATCTCAGTTTTGAAAGAGCAGCCCCTTATTCTAAGATTATGCCCCCTAGTTCTAGTTTCACCCATCCTTGGGAACATCCTTACCGCATCCACCCGATCAAGCCCCTTCACAATCTTATGGCCCAGAAATTGATCTCGCTCTGTTCCCGCGGGGGTAAGGCTTCCCCGCGATCTCTCACTCCGCTTGTGCTTTTTCAGATCCAGCTCGCACGAACTTGATGTTCCAGACATCAGCTGGGCAGTGCTTGCGTATCCCACCGGCGTAGTGAATTCGTGCGAGCTGTGGGATCACGTGACTCAGTTAGAGCCAATGGCAGCACACCATCTTCCATTCATAAGTTTCACCTACGTGCTGTGAAATCTATGAATCTTACACCCCCCCAAAATAACAGCTAAACCTCAATTAAATTTTAAAAAAAAACCATCACATTAATAAAATAAGTATAGTTAAATAAATTAACCATTTTAAATAAAAAATTAAATTTTTGAAAAAATTTAAAATCTTTTAAAAAGTTATAAAAATAAACTTACCTGTCTTTAAAGTCTCTAAAAAAGATATACCTGTTAAAAAAAAATTCAAAAAAATACTTAATTCACTGCTTACCTTGTTAAAAGTGGGTCTTACTCCTCCTTTTTCCATTTCTAAAATCTTCCGTACTTACCTGCGCGTCCAAAGCATGAAGTGCACAGCGTGCACGCAGCCTGTAGCGCGCACGCGATGCACCGAGGAACCGCCCCCTTTTCAAAAGACCAAGTGCCGGTTTTCAGCGCATGCTCAGGGCATGCAGAAAACCGGCAATTGGAGAGAGAATACGCGAGAGTACGTCGCGGGATGAATTTTTGGCCCTATATGTTTCAATAAGATCGCCTCTCATTCTTCTGAACTCCAATGAGTAGAGTCCCAATCTACTCAACCTCTCCTCGTATGTCCACCCCCTCATCCCCGGGATTAACCGAGTGAACCTTCTTTGTACTGCCTCGAGAGCAAGTATGTCTTTTCTTAAGTATGGACACCAAAACTGTATGCAGTATTCCAGGTGCGGTCTCACCAATACCTTATATAACTGCAGCAATACCTCCCTGTTTTTATAATCTATCCCCCTAGCAATAAAAGCCAACATTCCGTTGGCCTTCTTGATCACCTACTGCACCTGCATACTAACTTTTTGATTTTCTTGCACTAGGACCCCCAGATCCCTTTGTACTGCAGTACTTTCCAGTTTCTCGCCATTAAGATAATAACTTGCTCTCTGATTTTTCCTGCCAAAGTGCATAACCTCACATTTTCCAATATTGTATTGCATCTGCCAAATCTCCGCCCACTCACCCAGCCTGTCTATATCCCCTTGTAGGTTTATTATGTCCTCCTCACTTTCTACTTTCCCTCCCATCTTTGTATCATCTGCAAACTTTGATATGTTACACTCGGTCCCCTCCTCCAAATCATTAATATAGATTGTAAAGAGTTGGGGACCCAGCACCGACCCCTGCGGAACACCACTGGCTACTGGTTGCCAGTCCGAGAATGAACTATTTATCCCAACTCTCTGCTTCCTGTTAGATAACGAATCCTCCACCCATGCCAGAATATTACCCCCAATCCAGTGATTTTTTATCTTGAGCAATAATCTTTTATGTGGCACCTTGTCGAATGCCTTCTGGAAGTCTAAATACACTACGTCCACTGGTTCCCCTTTATCCACCCTGTACGTTATGTCCTCAAAGAACTCAAGCAAATTTGTCAGACATGACTTCCCCTTCATAAAGCCATGCTGACTTTGTCCTATTAAATTATGTTTATCTAAATGTTCCGTTACTGTCTCCTTAATAATAGACTCCAAAATTTTACCCACCACAGATGTTAGGCTAACTGGTCTATAATTTCCAGCCTTCTGCCTACTACCCTTTTTAAATAAGAATATTTGTATCTAACTACTTGCATTTATACAGCAATTTTTAGGAATATTTAGGAAGGACAGGCAAAAAGGAAAAGTAAAAGGGTGTTAGTAAAAGATGAAATCAGAGCAATAGTGAGAAAGGATATTGGCTCAGAAAATCAAGATGTAGAATCAGTCTGGGTGGAGCTAAGAAGCACCAAGGGGCAGAAATTGGTGGGAGTTGTCTATAGGCCTCCAAACAGTAGTGGCAATGTAGGGGACGGCATCAAACAGGAGATTAGAGATGCATGTAACAAGGGTACCACAGTAATCATGGGAGACTTTAATCTACATATAGACTGGCCAAACCAAATTAGCAATAACACTGTGGAGGATGAATTCCTGGAGTGTGTACGAGATGGTTTTTTAGACCAGTACATTGAGGAGCCAACTAGGAAACAGGCTATCCTAGATTAGGTATTGTGTAATGAGAAGGGGTTAATTAATAATCTTGTTGTGCAGGGTCCTTTCGGGAAGAGTGACCATAATAGAATTCTTCATTAAGATGGAAAGTGAAGAAGTCCAATCCGAAACTAGGGTCCTAAATCTAAACAAAGGAAACTGCGATGGTATGAGGAGTGAGTTGGCTATGATAGATTGGGGAGCTTCATTAAAAGGCATGACGGTGGATAGGCAATGGCTAACATTTAAGGCATGAATTGCAACAGTTATACATTCCTTTCTGGTGCAAAAACACAAAAGGAAAAGCGGCCCAACCATGGCTAACAAAAGAAATTAAGGATAGTATTAGATCCAAAGAGGAGTCATATAAAGTTGCCAGAAAAAGTAGCAAGCCTGAGGATTGGGAGCAGTTTAGAGTTCAGCAAAAAAGGACCCAAGAGATTGATCAATAGGGGAAAAATAGAGTATGAGAGTAAACTTGCAAGGAACATAAAAGTGGACTGTAAAAGCTTCTACAAGTATGTAAAAAGAAAAAGATTAGTGAAGACAAATGTAGGTCCCTTACAGTCAGAAATGGGAGAATTTATAATGGGGAACAAGGAACTGGCAGAGCAATTAAACAAATACTTTGGTTCTGTCTTCACAGAAGAGGACACAAATAACTTCCCAGAAATGCGAGGGAACCAAGGGTCTAGTGAGAAGGAGGAATTAAAGGAAATTAGTATTAGTAAAAAAAAGTGCTGGAGAAATTAATGGGACTGAAAGCTGATAAATCCCCAGGGCCTGATAATCTGCATCCCAGAGTACTAAAAGAGGTAGCCATGGAAATAGTGGATGCATTGGTTGTCATCTTCCAAAATTCTATAGATTATGGAACAGTTCCTGCAGATTGGAGGGTGACAAATGTAACCCCACTATTTAAAAAAGGAGGGAGAGAGAAAACCGGTGCTACAGACCGGTTAGCCTAACATCAGTAGTAGGGAAAATGCTAGAGTCTTTTATAAAGGATGTGATAACAGGACACTTAGAAAATATCAACGGGATTAGACAAAGTCAACATGGATTTATGAAAGGGAAATCGTGTTTGACAAACCTACTGGAATTTTTTGATGATGTAACTGGTAGAATAGATAAGGTAGAACCAGTGGATGTGGTGTATTTGGATTTTCAGAAGGTCTTTGATAAAGTCCCACATAAGAGGTTAGTGTGCAAAATTAAAGCACATGGGATTGGGGGTAATATACTGGCATGGATTGAAAATTGGTTAACAGACAGGAAACAGAGAGTAGGAATAAATGGGTCTTTTTCGGGGTGGCAGGCGGTGACTAGTGGGGTACCGCAGGGATCAGTGCTTGGGCCCCAGCTATTCACAATATACATCAATGATTTGGATGAGGGAACCAAATGTAATATTTCCGAGTTTGCTGACGACACGAAACCAGGTGGGATTGTGAGTTGTGAGGAGGATGCAAAGAGGCTTCAAGGCGATTTAGACAAGTTGAGTGAGTGGGCAAATACATGGCAGATGCAGTATAACGTGGATGAATGTGAAGTTATCCACTTCGGTAGGAAAAACAGAAAGGCAGGCAGAGTATTATTTAAATGGTGATAGATGTACAAAGGGACCTGGGTGTCCTTGTACACCAGTCACTGAAAGCAAACATGCAGGTGCAGCAAGCAGTTAGGAAGGCAAATGGTATGTTGGCCTTCATTGCAAGAGGATTTGAGTACAGGAGCAAGGATGTCTTACTACAGTTGTACAGGGCCTTGGTGAGACCACACCTGGAGTACTGTGTCCAGTTTTGGTCTCCTTACCTAAGAAAGGATATACTTGCCATAGAGGGAGTGCAGCGAAGGTTCACCAGACTGATTCCTGGGATGGCAGGACTGTCGTATGAGGAGAGATTGGGTCGACTGGGCCTGTATTCACTAAAGTTTAGAAGAATGAGAGGGGATCTGATTGAAACGTATAAAATTCTGAGAGGGCTAGACAGACTGGATGCAGGGAGGATGTTTCCCCTGGCTGGGGGGTCTAGAACGAGGGGTCACAGTCTCAGGATACAGGGTAGGACATTTAGGACTGAGATGAGGAGAAATTTCTTCACTCAGAGGGTGGTGAACCTGTGGAATTCTCTACCACAGAAGGCTATGGAGGCCAAGTCACTGAATATATTTAAGAAGGAGATAGATAGATTTCTAGACACAAATGGCATCAAGGGGTATGGGGAGAGAGCGGGAATATGGTGTTGAGATAGAGGGTCAGCCATGATCATATTGAATGGCGGAGCAGGCTCGAAGGGCCGAATGGCCTACTCCTGCTCCTATGTTTCTATGTTAACGTAGAAAAACGTCCCAAGGCGCTTCCACAGGAGCGTTATCAGACAAAATTTAACACCGAGCTGTATACGGAGATATTAGGACAGGTGACCAAAAGCTTGGTCAAAGACAGAGGTATTAAGGAGCATCTTAAAGGAAGAAAGAGAGGTAAAGAGGCGGCGAGGTTTAGGGAGGGAATTCCAGAGCTTAGGGCCGAGGCAGCTGAAGGCACGGCCGCCAATGGTAGAGCGATGGAAATCAGGGATGCGCATGAGGCCAGAATTGGAGGAGTGCAGATATCTCGGAGGGTTGTCGGGCTGGAGAAAGTTACAAGGATAAGGAGGGGCGAGGCCATGGAGGGATTTGTAAACAAGGATGAGAATTCTAAAATCAAGGCGTTGCTGGATCGGGAGCCAATGTAGGTCAGCGAGCACAGGGGTGATGGGTGAACGGGACTTGGTGCGAGTTAGGACACGGGCAGCCAAGTTTTGGATGAGCTCAAGTTTACGGAGGGTGGAAGATAGGAGGCTGGCCAGGAGAGCATTGCAATATTCAAGTAAGGATGTAACAAATGCATGGATGCGGGTTTTCGCAGCAGATGGGCTGAGGCAGGGGCGGAGACAGGCGATGTTAAAGAGGTGGAAGTAGGCGATCTTGGTGATGGAGAGGATATATTTGGTCTCAAGCTCATCTCAGGGTCAAATAGGACGCCAAGGTTGCGAACGGTCTGGTTCAGCCTCAGACAGTTGCCAGGGAGAGGGATGGAGTCGGTGGCTAGGGAACGGAGTTTGTAGCAGGGACCGAAAACAATGGCTTCACTCTTCCCAATATTTAGTTGGAGAAATTTCTGCTCATCCAGTACTGGATGTCAGACAAGCAATGTGATAAATCAGAGGCAGTGCAGGGATCAAGAGAAGTGGTGGTGAGGTAGAGCTGGGAACCAGGCGCGTACAGTCCTACCCAGCTGGACAAGGGAGGAGAGGCGCTGAAGGAGAATGTGTTGTGCTTCGTGCATAAATTGGAACCATCACTTAACTTGATAATGAAAACATATGGCCTTGCCATTGAGTCGATAGCAGAATAATGGTTATGTCTCACCAATACATGCCTTTCCTGCCACATCCAGCTTGCAGAAACCAACCCTCATAACGATGTCGTACATTTTCTGCTTCTGTGTGTAGTTGGAAAGACCAATAGCCAATAAGAGGCCGTGCTGTCTACACACCAACTCAGGCCTAAACTCTCATGGTTTTATTAGGTTACGATGTGGAGATGCCGGTGTTGGACTGGGGTGGACAAAAGTGAGAAGTCGCACAACACCAGGTTATAGTCCAACAGTTTTATTTGAAATCACAAGCTTTCGGAGCGCTGCTCCTTCACCTGACGAAGGGGCAGCAGCTCCGAAAGCTTGTGATTTCAAATAAAACTGTTGGACTATAACCTGGTGTTGTGCGACTTCTCACTTTTATTAGGTTACTTACAGGATCAGTTTATATCAAAGGGACGATTATATAGCTAGTGCCATGAGATCAGTTACAATTGAAAATTAATGGACACAATTATTAAAAAGAAATGAATTTAAAGAGAAATCAATAGCAGTATTATCTTCAGGTGTCTCCTACCCACTGTAAAAAGTGTCAGCCGTGGCTCAGTGGGTAATACTCTCGCCTCTGAGACAGAAGGTCATGGGTTCAAGCCCCACTCCAGAGACAGAAGTCCATAATCTGGGCTGACACTCCTATGCAATACTGAGGGAGCGCTGCACTGTCGGAGAGGCAGCACTGAGGGAGTGCTGCACTGTCGGAGAGGCAGTACTGAGGGAGCGCTGCACTGTCGGAGGGGCAGTACTGAGGGAGCGCTGCACTGTCGGAGAGGCAGTACTGAGGGAGCGCTGCACTGTCGGAGGGGCAGTACTGAGGGAGCGCTGCACTGTCGGAGGGGCAGTACTGAGGGAGCGCTGCACTGTCGGAGGGGCAGTACTGAGGGAGCGCTGCACTGTCGGAGGGGCAGTACTGAGGGAGCGCTGCACTGTCGGAGGGGCAGTACTGAGGGAGCGCTGCACTGTCGGAGGGGCAGTACTGAGGGAGCGCTGCACTGTCGGAGGGGCAGTACTGAGGGAGCGCTGCACTGTCGGAGGGGCAGTACTGAGGGAGCGCTGCACTGTCGGAGGGGCAGTACTGAGGGAGCGCCGCACTGTCGGAGGGGCAGTACTGAGGGAGCGCCGCACTGTCGGAGAGGCAGTACTGAGGGAGCGCTGCACTGTCGGAGGGGCAGTACTGTGGGAGCGCTGCACTGTCGGAGAGGCAGTACTGAGGGAGCGCTGCACTGTCGGAGGGGCAATACTGAGGGAGCGCTGCACTGTCGGAGAGGCAGTACTGAGGGAGCGCTGCACTGTCGGAGGGGCAATACTGAGGGAGCGCTGCACTGTCGGAGGGGCAGTACTGAGGGAGCGCTGCACTGTCGGAGGGGCAATACTGAGGGAGCGCGGCACTGTCGGAGAGGCAGTACTGAGGGAGCGCTGCACTGTCGGAGGGGCAGCACTGAGGGAGCGCTGCACTGTCGGAGGGGCAGCACTGAGGGAGCGCTGCACTGTCGGAGGGGCAGCACTGAGGGAGCGCTGCACTGTCGGAGGGGCAGTACTGAGGGAGCACTGCACTGTCGGAGAGGCAATACTGAGGGAGCGCTGCACTGTTGGAGAGGCAGCACTGAGGGAGCGGTGCACTGTCGGAGGGGCAGCACTGAGGGAGCGCTGCACTGTCGGAGGGGCAGTACTGAGGGAGCACTGCACTGTCGGAGGGGCAGTACTGAGGGAGCGCTGCACTGTCGGAGAGGCAGCACTGAGGGAGCGCTGCACTGTCGGAGGGGCAGCACTGAGGGATCCTGCACTGTCGGAGGGGCAGCACTGAGGGATCCTGCACTGTCGGAGGGGCAGCACTGAGGGATCCTGCACTGTCGGAGGGGCAGCACTGAGGGATCCTGCACTGTCGGAGGGGCAGTACTGAGTTGCAAAAAACATTTTTTTAAAGAACAATCCAGTCAAAGAACAGTGTACGACTGTACGAGACCAGAAGACAGACAAGAAATGCACTTTGGATCTAACTGCTCGGGGAAGCACTGTGTCTATTGACTGACTGTACACTCATCTGTTTGCTGAAGCAGTTATAGATTCCGCAGAGTTATTAACCCAATTCCTGGTTAATACAGTGGCTGCCTTTGTTGTTACCTGATTTTTATGATTTGCAATTTCTCTTTCCCCACCACCCCGAGGGTGTGTGACCCTTCCAGGTATTTGACACACCTCCTACTGAGAATCCACAGGATATAAAAAGGCTATTCGGCCCAATTGGTCTGTGCTGGTGTTTATACGTCATACGTACTCCTCCCACCCTAATTACCTCGTCCCCCCTCCCTCTATCCCCCCTCCCCCCTCCCTCTATGCCCCCCTCCCCCTCCCCCTATCCCCCCCTCTATTCCCCCCTCCCCCTATCCCCCCCCTCCCCCCTCCCTCTATCCCCACCCTGGCCCCCATGTCTCTATTCCCTTCTCCCTCGTATATGCATCAATCATAGATGCATTTATGGTGAAGCTGGATAAACACATGAGGGAGAAAGGAACGGAGGAGATACTGACAGGGTGAGATGAAGAGGGGTGGGAGGAGGCTCGTGCGGAACATAAACACTGGCATGGGCCGAATGGCCTGTTTCTGTGCTGTAAATTCGATGTAATTCTATGTAAAAGCATCACTATAAATGCATCAACCACTCCCTGTGGCAGTGAGTTCCACATTCTCACCACTTTGTTATGTAAAGAACTTGCACCTAAACTCTTCATTTGACCTGTTATTGGCGATCTTATATTTATGCGCCTCCTGTTTCTTGGCCTCCCTTCTCCAGGCCTGTTTGAGGACCCTACATTTTGTCCAACTGACTCACAACCAACTCCCAATGCTGCTCCAGATTTATTCTAGGAATACGCTTGCATTTATTTACCACCTTACTTTGCCCCTCAGGATGTCCCAAGGAGCTAATGTACGGTCAGTGACCCTGAGGTGCAGTCACTGTCATTCTGTAGGTAAGCGGCATTTTGCACAGAGCAACAAACAGCAATGAGATGTATGACCAGTTAACCTGATATTTTTTATTGGTGATTTTAGTTCAGGATGGTATGTTGGCCAGGACACTTCCTTGCTCGCCTTCAAACAGTGCCACGGGACCTTTAACACCCACATCAACACTTACTTTATTACAAGTAAAGAAAGAAAATCTGAGCTCGGTGATATTGATTATGTGGAGAAGAAAATTCTCCAGATTGCACAAGATTCGACGGGCCGAATGGCCTCCTTCTGTGCTGTACTATGCTATGATTCTATTAGAGACAGAGAGAGACAGAAAGAGGAAAAACAGGGAGGAGACAGTGAAAAAGCCCAACCCCAAGTGCCTTGATGGCACCAAGAGGTTTTTTTAATTCATTCTCGGGATGTGGGCGTCACTGGCAAGGCTGGCATTTATTACCCATTTCCTACACTTCAAAAAGTACTTCATTGGCTGTAAAGCGCTTTGGGACGTCCGGTGATGGTGAAAGGCGCTCTAGAAATGCACGTCTTTCTTTACTTGTCCTGAGAAGCTGGTGGTGAGCCTTCTTCTTGAACCACTGGTAATGGTTTGATACTGGGCCACTTCAGAGGGCAGTTAAGAGTCAATCACATTGATGTGGGACTGGAGTCACCTATAGGTCAAATTGGGTAAGGACCACTGCTCCCTCTAATGTTTTTTGGGTGCGCGGCCCATTCAAATTTCCACGCGTGCACATTTTTTCCCCATTGTGAAGCTGGCAAGCGGCCTGCATGGGACCTTCAGACCATTGCACGGCCACGCAGCTTAACGGGAACATTGGTCAGGACGGCAGGTTTCCTTCCTGAAAAGGACATTAGTGAACCAGTTGGGTTTTTATGACAATCCGGCAGCTTCATGGCCACTTTTACTGATACCATCTTTTTATTTCCAGATTTTAAATTGAATTCAAATTCTGAAAGTGCCCATGGTGGGATTTGAAGCCACGTTCTCTGGATCATTAGTCCAGTGGGACTGGAATCATGTGTAGGCCCAGTCCAGGTCGGGGCGGCAGGTTCCCTTCCCTCAAGGACATTTGCGACGATCTGGCAGTTTTCATGGTGATTTTTTTTTTCGTGCTACCAGATCCATTGAATTTAATTTCACAACTTGCCCTGGTGGGATTTGAACTCAAACTCTGGGTTGCTAGCTCAAGAGCAAAAGCACTAGGCTACTGTGCCCATTCAGTGCCGCACTCCAGGCCACTATGAATTAATATCTTCACAATAAACAATCTCTCCACTTGCCCAAATAGAGGAATATACTTACCTGGCTTCAGAGCCAGGCGGTTTGCAGAAACTCACAGAGATAACAATCTTGGCTCAGGCAGGAAGTGTGTTTACAAAACACCACTTCAGTTTGTGGCAGACTTTGCACAAAGTTCCTTCTCTTTCAATACTGTGACCTGGGGGCATTTCATATTGGCAGAACTAATCTCAGGCCAAAAACATAAGTAGACTGAAAGAACAGATCTGCTAACTCAGCCACTTTCATTCTGGAAAACAGTTCCTCTGGACAAAGGAGCTATTCTCAGGAATAAGAACATAAGAAATAGGAGCAGGAGCAGGCCATTTGACCCCTTGAGTCTGCTCCGTCATTTAATAAGATCATGGCTGATCCGATTTTGGCCTCAACTCCACTTTCCTTCCCGCTCCCCATAACCCTCGACTCCCCTGTTGCTCAAAAATCTGTCTATCTCCGCCTTGAATATATTCAATGACTCAGCCTCCATAGCTCTCTGGGGTAGAGAATTTCAAAGATTCACGACCCTCTGAGAGAAGAAATTCCTCCTCATCTCCGTCTTAAATGGGCAATCCCTTATTCTGAGACTATGCCCCCTCGTTCTAGATTTCCCCACGAGGGGAAACATCCTCGCAGCATCTACCCTGTCTAATCCCCTCAGAATCTTATGGGGGGAAAATTCGGTTGATTTGCACCTCCCGTTAGCGCCCTAAGAGGATGCTAAAGGGGTGCAAAGCAACTAGTACCTGGGCGCGGCGCCGCCAACGCCTCCCACAAAATTAAGCGGGAGGTTAGCGGTGGCAGTAACCGTTAGCGGCCCGCGGCGCTGCGCCTCCGGCGATGACGTCATCACCGTGCGCAACGCCCCGCTCACGATCTTTGGTAGCGCACCCTGACTTACCGCCGGACGCTATGTCCGACAGGGTCAGGGGGACCTACCTGCAGCCGGGGCGGCGCAAATTAAAGGGGAGGTGCCGGGCGGCCATTTTTGTTGCTGGCTGCCTGCCAGCACCTGCCCCCGTTGCTGTCCCCAGACTCCTGACCCGCCCCCCCGCGGGGTGCCGGCTGTGCTCAGTGAACCCGGCACTTCTCTTGAGTGCCGGGCTCTTTTGCCGGCACTCCGATCCCTGGTGGCCCAGCTGGGCCCGGGTAGCACTGCGCAAGGCCCCTCCCCTTTAATAAGGGGAGGAAGGCCTGCAGTACTGCGGCACGTAGCGCCATGATATTCACTCGCAGCGCCCCATGAGGGAGGCAGGGCGCTTCCAGTAGCGCCCTGCCTCCCTCTTGGGGCGCTACCAGTGAATTTCGGGCGCTAAAAGTAGCGCCCCGGCGAAGTTAGCGCCCCAAAGGGGACGTGACCCAATTTTCCCCCCTATATGTTTCAATAAGATCACCTCTCATTCTTCTAAACTCCAATGAGTATAGGCCCAACCTGCTCAACCTTTCTTCATAAGACAACCCTTCCATCCCAGGAATCAACCTCGTGAACCTTCTCTGAACTGCCTCCAACACAAGTATGTCCCTCCTTAAATAAGGGGACCAAAACTGTACGCAGTACTCTAGGTGTGGTCTCACCAACGCCCTGTACATTTGTAGCAAGACTTCCCTACTTTTATACTCCATCCCCCTTGAAATAAAGACCAACATTCCATTTGCCTTCCTAATTACGTGCTGCACCGACATGTTAACTTTTTCTGATTCATGTACAAGGACACCCAAATCCCTCTGTACCGCCGCATTCTGCAGTCTTTCTCCATTTAAATAATATTTTTCTTTTCTATTCTTCCTACCAAAGTGGATAACTTCACATTTTCCCACATTATACTCCATCTGCCAAATTCTTGCCCACTCACTTAACCTATCTATATCCCTTTGCAGACTCTTTATGTCCTCCTCACAACTTGCTTTTCCACCTATCTTTGTATCATCCGCAAATTTGGCTACAATACACTCGCTTCCTTCATCCAAGTCATTAATAGAGATTGTAAATACTTGAGGCCCCAGCACTGATCCCTGTGGCACCCCACTAGTTACCGTTTGCCAACCTGAAAATGACCTATTTATCCCGACTCTCTGTTTTCTGTTAGTTAGCCAATCCTCTATCCAATCTAATATATTACCCCCAACACCATGAGCTCTTATCTTTTGCAGTAACATTTTATGTGGCACCTTGTCGAATGCCTTTTGGAAATCCAAATACACGACATCTACTGGTTCCACTTTATCCACCCTGCTCGTTAGCTCCTCAAAGATTTGTCAAACACGATTTTCCCTTTCATAAAACCATGTTGACTCTGTTTGATTGTATTATGATTTTCTAAATGCCCTGCTACTACTTCCTTAATAATGGATTCGAGCATTTTGCCAATGACAGATGTTAGGCTAACTGGCCTATATTTTCCTGCTTTCTGTCTCCCTCCTTTTTTGAATAAGGGCGTTACATTTGCAGTTTTCCATTCCGCAGGTCCTTTTCCAGAGTCAAGGGAATTTTGGAAGATTACAACCAATGCATCCACTATCTCTGTAGCCACTTCTTTTAAGACCCTAGGATGCAGGCCATCAGATCCAGGGGACTTGTCAGCCTTTAGACCCATAAGTTTGCCTAGCACTTTTTCTCCAGTGATAGTGATTTGTTTTAAGTTCCTCCCTCCCTTTTGCCCCTTGATGTTCTACTATTACTGGGATGTTTTTAGTGTCCTCTACTGTGAAGACATAGAAACATAGAAAATAGGTGCAGGAGTAGACCATTCGGTCCTTCGAGCCTGCACCGCCATTTAATGCGTTCATGGCTGAACATGCTACCTCAGTACCCCATTCCTGCTTTCTCGCCATACCCCTTGATCCCCCTAGTTGTGAGTATTATATCTAACTCCCTTTTGAATATATTTAGCGAACTGGCCTCAACAACCTTCTGTGGTAGAGAATTCCACAGATTCACCACTCTCTGGGTGAAGAAGTTCCTCCTCATCTCAGTCTTAAATGGCTTCCCCTTTATCCTTAGACTGTGACCCCTGGTTTTAGTTTTCCCTAACATTGGAAACATTCTGCCCGCATCTAATTTGTCTAAACCAGTCAGGATTTTAAACGTCTCTATAAGATCCCCCCTCATTCTTCTGAACTCCAGAGGATACAAGTTCAGTTGATCCAGTCTTTCTTGATGTGTCAGTCTGGCCATCCCAGGAATCAATCTAGTGAACCTTTGTTGCACTCCCTCAATAGCAAGAATGTCCTTCCTTAAGTTAGGAGACCAAAACTGCACACAATACTCCAGGTGTGGCCTCACCAAGGCCCTGTACAACTGTAGCATCACCTCCCTACTCCTGTACTCAAATCCCCTTGCTATGAAGGCCATCATGCCATTTGCTTTCTTGACTGCCTGCTGCACTTGCCTTCCCACCTTCAGTGACTGATGTACCATGACGCCCAGGTCTCGCTGCACCTCCCCTTTCCCTAATCTGCCACCATTCAGGTAATAGTCTGCCTCCCTATTTTTACCACCAAAGTGGATAACCTCACATTTATCCACATTGTACTTCATCTGCCATACATTTGCCCATTCACCCAACCTGTCCAAGTCACTCTGTAGCCTCCTAGCATCCTCCTCATTGTTCACACTGCCTCCCAATTTGGTGTCATCCGCAAATTTGGAGATATTACAATTAATCCCTTCGTCCAAATCATTAATATATAATGTAAACAGCTGGGGCCCCAGCACCGAACCCTGCGGTACCCCGCTGGTCACTGCCTGCCATTCTGAAAAGTACCCATTTACTCCTACTCTTTGTTTCCTGTGTGCCAACCAGTTCTCAATCCACGTCAACACATTACCCCCAATCCCATGTGCTTTAACTTTGCACACCAATCTCTTGTGTGGGACCTTGTCGAAGGCCTTCTGAAAGTCCAAATACACCACATCTACTGGTTCCCGCCCGTCTACCCTATTGGAAACATCCTCAAAAAATTCCAGAAGATTTGTCAAGCATGATTTCCCTTTCACAAATCCATGCTGACTTGGACCTATCATGTCGCTACTTTCCAAATGGTCTGTTATGACATCTTTAATAATTGATTCCATCATTTTACCCACCACCGATGTCAGGCTGACCGGTCTATAATTCCCTGCTTTCTCCCTCCCTCCTTTTTTAAAAAGAGGGGTTACATTAGCCACCCTCCACTCCTTCGGAACTGATCCAGAGTCTAAGGAATGTTGGAAAATGATCGTCAATGCATCCACTATTTCCAAGGCCACCTCCTTAAGTACTCTGGGATGCAGACCATCAGGCCCTGGGGATTTATCAGCCTTCAGTCCCATCAATTTCCCCAACACCTTTTCCCGACTGATAAGGATTTCCCTCAGCTCCTCCCTCTTACCAGATCCTTTGATCTCTTTTATTTCCGGAAGGTTGTTTGTGTCCTCCACAGTAAACACCGAACCAAAGTACTTGTTCAATTGATCTGCCATTTCTTTGTTCCCCATTATGACTTCCCCTGTTTCTGACTGCAGGGGACCTACGTTTGTTTTTACTAACCTCTTTCTTTTTACATATTTATAGAAGCTTTTGCAGTCCGTTTTAATGTTCTCCGCAAGCTTCCTTTCATATTTTATTTTCCCTGCCCTAATCAAACCCTTCGTCCTCCTCTGCTGAGTTTTAAAGTTCTCCCAGTCCCCGGGTTTGCTGCTACTTCTGGCCAATTTGTATGCCACTTCCTTGCTTTTAATACTATCCCTGATTTCCCTTGTTAGCCATGGTTGAGCCACCTTCCCTTTTTTATTTTTACGCCAGACAGGGATGTACAATTGCTGTAGTTCATCCATGCGATCTCTAAATGTCTGCCATTGCCCTTCCACTGATAACCCCTTAAATATCGCTTGCCAATCTAACCTCGCCAATTCACGCCTCATACCCTCAAAGTTGCCCTTATTTAAGTTCTGGACCATGGTCTCTGAATTAACTGTTTCCTTCTCCATCCTAATGTAGAACTCCACCATACTATGGTCACTCTTCCCCAAGGGGCCTCGCACCACAAGATTGCTGATTAGTCCTTCCTCATTACACAACACCCAGTCCAGGATGGCCTCCCCTCTAGTTGGTTCCTCAACATATTGGTTTAGGAAACCATCCCTTAAACACTCCAGGAAATCCTCCTCCACCGTATTGCTTCCAGTTTGAGTAGCCCAATCTATATGCATATTAAAGTCACCCATGATAACTGCTGCGCCTTTTTTGCATGCACCTCTGATTTCCTGTTTCATACCCTCCCCCACCTCACTACTACTGTTTGGAGGTCTGTACACAACCCCCACTAACGTTTTCTGCCCTTTGGTGTTCTGCAGCTCAACCCATATTGATTCCACATCCTCCAAGCTAATGTCCTTCCTAGCTATTGCATTAATCTCCTTTTTAACCAGCAATGCTACCCCACCCCCATTTCCTTTTATTCTATCCTTCCTGAATGTTGAATACCCGTGGATATTCAGTTCCCAGCCTTGATTGTTCTGGAGCCACGTCTCTGTAATCCCAATCACATCATATCCGTTAACATCAATTTGCACAGTCAATTCATCCACCTTATTACGGATACTCCTTGCATTAAGACACAGAGGGGTAAAAATTCAGTTGGTTGCGCCTCCCGTTAGCGCCTTAAGAGGGCGCTAATGGGGCGCAAAGCCGCTAACGCCCGGGCGCAGCGATGTTTGCGCCGCTCGGGAACTTAACTTGACATTGTGCGGCGGCGCTAAACTTTACCGCTGCGACCACCTGCGCGCACAGATTCTGACGTCATTCCATGGTGCAACGCCCTTGTGGCGCCCCGGAGCAGAAATTGAGTGGCGCCCCCTGCCTTACCGCCTGACGCTAGCAACGACAGGTTGAGGGGAGCGTTCTGCAGTCATGAAGTGAAAGGGGGAGCGCTATTTAAAGGTGACCGCTTCCTGCCTTTTATTGTTGGTGCCATTTTTGAACTACGCATTCTGAGAGAGAGAGGGAGAGACTTCTGAAGAGATTCAACGTTGTGTGAAGGAGTTTTGGGTACTGAGCAGCACTTTGCAGGTTCATTTTGATTTGCCATTCCTTGTATCGATTTAGCAGAGACTGTGGGAGCTGCACTCTGAGCTCTTTGCCTGGTACTCTCCATTGTTCTTTCCAGCACATTTGATGTGCAAGTCTCTCCAGGCCGAGATTCAAGGCTGCAATGAACAGGATGTGGATGGAAAGCAAGATTAACCATCCCCTTTAAGAACTGGCCCGTGCCATTGTGTGTGTGTTCCATTGCTGACTGACATTACATGAGCTTCGCCAGCGCTCTGAGTTCGCGCCTCACTCCTTGGCCTTTGCGCCTTAAGACAGGTGTGCAGCGCCTGATTTAGCGCTCCACTCACCTCCCGGGGCGGTAAAAGTGAAGTTTCCAGTCAGTGGCGATAATTAGCGCCAGGCGCTAATATTTGCGTCCAGACGATATTTGCGCCCCAAATGGGGCGCGACCTAATTTTTCCCCCAGAGCCTTTAGGCTTGTTTTATTAACACCCTTTGTCCTTTTAGACTTCTGATTTAGTATGGCCCTTTGTGTTTCTTGCCTTTGATGCCACACTCGGTCAAATGCTGCCTTGATGTCTAGGGCAGTCAGTCTCACCTCACCTCTGGAATTCAGCTCCTTTGTCCATGTTTGGACCAAGGCTGTAATGAGGTCGGGAGCCGAGTGGTCCTGGCGGAACCGAAACTGGGCATCAATGAGCAGGTTATTGGTGAGTAAGTGCCGCTTGATAGCACTGTCGATGACACCTTCCATCAGTTTGCTGATGGTTGCGAGTAGACTGGTGGGGCGGTAATTGGGTGGATTGGATTTGTCCTGCTTTTTGTGGACAGGACATACCTGGGCAGTTTTCCACATTGTCGGATAGATGCCAGTGATGTCGAGTTTCTTAAGTGTTGTTGGAGCTGCATCCATTCAGGCAAGTGGAGACTATTCCATCACACGCCTAACTTGTGCCTTGTAGGTGGTGGAAAGGCTTTGCTGAGTCAGCAGGTGAGACACTCGCTGCAAAATACCCAACCTCTGACCTGCTCTTGTTGCCACAGTATTTATCTGGCTGGTCCAGTTAAGTTTCTGGTCAATGGTGACCCACAGGATGTTGATGTTGGGGGAATTCGGCAATGGTAATGCCGTTGAATGTCAAGGGGAGATGGTTAGACTATCTCTTGTTGGAGATGACTATCGCCTGGCACTTCTGTGGCGCAAATGTTACTTGCCACTAATCAGCCCACGCCTAGATGTTGTCCAGGTCATGCTGCATTCGGGTATGGACTGCTTCATTATCTGAGGAGTTGCGAGTGGAACTAAACACTATGCAATCATCAGCGAACATCCCCACTTCTGACCCTATGATGGAGGTCATTGATGAAGCAGCTGAAGATGGTTGGGCCTAGGACACTGCCCTGAGGAACTCCTGCAGCGATGTCCTGGGGCTGAGATGATTGACCTCCAACAACCACAAACATCTTCCTTTGTGCTCGGTATGACTCCAGCCAGTGGAGAGTTTTCCCCCTGATTCTCAGTGACTTCAATTTTACTAAGGCTCCTTGATGCCACACTCGGTCAAATGCTGCCTTGATGTCAAGGGCAGTCACTCTCACCTCACCTCTGGAATTACAGATCAGTCTGTATAACACTGCAGATAAACTCCTGCTCTATTACAGATCTGTCTGCATAATAACACAACAGATAACACTCCAGCGAGAGTCAGTCCTTATGGAACTATGAAACCTACAGTGCATTGGTGAGGGTAAAGTTCCTATAGTGTGTCGGTGAGTGTGTGTATTTCTGTAGTGTGTCGGCGAGTGTGTGTATTTCTGTAGTGTGTCGGCGAGTGTGTGTATTTCTGTAGTGTGTCGGGGAGTGTGTGTATTTCTGTAGTGTGTCGGTGAGTGTGTGTATTTCTGTAGTGTGTCGGGGAGTGTGTGTATTTCTGTAGTGTGTCGGTGAGTGTGTGTATTTCTGTAGTGTGTCGGGGAGTGTGTGTATTTCTGTAGTGTGTCGGGGAGTGTGTGTATTTCTGTAGTGTGTCGGGGAGTGTGTGTATTTCTGTAGTGTGTCGGGGAGTGTGTGTATTTCTGTAGTGTGTCGGTGAGTGTGTGTATTGCTGTAGTGTCGGTGAGTGTGTGTATTTCTGTAGTGTGTCGGGGAGTGTGTGTATTGCTGTAATGTACCGGTACTAACTTGTTGAATAGGTGCAGTTAACGCCTCCAGGTGCTCAGTAAATGCCATAACCAGTTAGACAGAGTGCGGCGCTTGAGTGATTGATCACTAACATGCCAACCCAGACACAATTTTCGAGGTGTGACAACACATATCAAATATGCAAAGCTTATCACTTTCTGTTGTTTCAGATTTTTTTTTCTTAATTTAGTGCCACGGACACAGAAAGACCACGTAAACAGAAAATGAAAGGTTGGTGTTTCCATAGCACTGTACCACATCTGCAAAACATCACACGCTGCTCCACCTACAATGAGTTGAAGTGAAAGATGGAAGGCAAAGGCAGCAACCACTGTACGTACAGCGAAATAATACAGTAATGAGATCATCTATCTCTGGGGTTGAGGGAGGACTCCTTGCTCTTGCTTGAGTATAAGGTTATGGGATATTGAACATCTACCTGAAGCATTGGAACAGGCAGAAGGGGCCTCGGTTTAACATCTCATCCGTACAACAGCACCTCTGATAGGCCAGCCCTCCCTCACTACTGCACTGGAGCATCAGTTTAGGTTGCGTGCTGGAGTGGGGCTCAAACCCACGACTTCTGACTCAGATAAGGTTGAACAGCAGCAGTGCT
>JASTWF010000923.1:22298-32298 GCA_030390025.1 Squalus acanthias
CTCTCTCCCTCTCTCTCTCTCACTGTCTCTGTCTGTCTGTCTCTCTCTCTCTCTCTCTCTCTCACTGTCTCTGTCTCTCTCTCTCTCTCTCTCTCTCTCACTGTCTCTCTCTCTCTCTCCTCTGCAGTAGGCAGGAAAGGTCTTTAAACGCAGCTTCTTCCTTTACCTGTTTTGTAATTATGCTTCCCCTTTTTTAAATTCCTGTTGTGTAATTTGCGTCCTTGTGCCCATCCCTAGTTTCCCTGAGAAGGTGATTTACTTGGGTACGATAGTGTAGTGATTGTTACTGGACTAGTAATCCAGAAAACAGGAGTTCACATCCCACCGTGGCAGTTTGTGAATCTGAATTCAGTTTAAAAAAAAACAATTCAACAAATTTGGAATAAAAAGCTGGTCTCAGTAAAAGTGACCATGAAGCAGTTGGATTGTCGTAAAAACCCAACCAGTTCACGAATGTCTTTCAGGGAAGGAAACCTGCCGTCCTTACCTGGTCTGGGCCTATATGTGACTCCAGTCCCACACCAAAGTGGTTGACACTTAACGGCCCTCTGAAGTGGCCTAGCAAGCCACTCAGTTGTATCAGAACCACTTCAAAGAAGTATAATAAGCCAAGGCTTCTTCAACAGCACCTCCCAAACCCGTGACCTCCACCACCTAGAAGGACAATGGCAGCAAGCGCATGGGAACACCACCCCCTCCAAGTCACACAGTATCCTGACTTGGAAATATATCGCCGTTCCTTCATCGTCACTGCGTCAAAATCCTGGAACTCCCTCCCTAACAGCACTGTGGGAGCACCTTCACCACACGGACTGCAGCGGTTCAAGAAGGCGGCTCACCACCACCTTCACAAGGGCAATTAGGGAGGGGCAATAAATTCCAGGCTTATTGCCCACATCCTGAGAATGAATAAATAAAATTAAAAATATCGGGCCTTTAACATAGGAAAACGCCCCAATGTGCTTTAATGGAGGGTCTCAGTGTCTCCACAGGTCAGACAGCATCTGTGGGGAGAGAAACGTTTCAGATTAATGGCCTTTTGTTAACCCTACATTCCTCTCTCTACAGTCACTGCCGGACCTGCTGAGTGTTTCTGTTTTTATTTCAGATTTCCCGCATCTGCAGTTTTCTGCTTTTAACTGTCAGCGTCTCTGGCAGTTTGCCTCTTGATTTTTTTTAAACTTCCTTTTTAAATACTTACCAAGTTTTTTTTTATTCGTTCATGGGATGTGGGCGTCGCTGGCAAGGCCAGCATTTAATGCCCTCGAGAAGGTGGTGGTGAGCCGCCGCCTTGAACCTCTGCAGTCCATGTGGTGAAGTTGCTCCCACAGTGCTGTTAGGGAGGGAGTTCCAGGATTTTGACCCAGCGACGATGAAGGATCAGCGATATACTTCAAAGTCAGGATGGTGTGTGACTTGCAGGGGAACTTGGAGGTGATGGTGTTCCCATGCGCCTGCTGTGCTTGTCCTTCTAGGTGGTAGAGGTCGCAGGTTTGGGAGGTGCTGCCGAAGAAGCCTTGGCAAGTTGCTGCAGTGCATCTTGGAGATGGTACACACTGCAGACACAGTACGCTGGTGGTGGAGGGGTGCCAATCAAGTGGGCTGGATGGTGTCGAGCTTTTTGAGTGTTGTTGGAGCTGCACTCATCCAGGCAAGTGGAGAATATTCCATCACACTCCTGACTTGTGCCTTGTAGATGGTGGAAAGGCTTTGGGGAGTCAGGAGGTGAGACACTCGCCGCAGAATACCCAGCCTCTGACCTGCTCTTGTTGCCACAGTATTTATGTGGCTGGTCCAGTTAAGTTTCTGGTCAATGGTGACCCCTAGGATATTGATGGTGGGGGTTTGGCGATGGTAATGCCGTTGAATGTCAAGGGGAGGTGGTTAGACGCTCACTTTTTGGAGATAGTCATTGCCTGGCACTTGTGTGGCGTGAATGTTATCTGCCATTTATCAGCCCATGTCGTCCAGGTCTTGCTGCATGTGGGCATGGACTGTTTCAGTATCTGAGGAGTTGCGAATGGCACTGAACACTGTGCAGTCATCAGCGAACATCCCCACTTCTGACCTTATGTTGGAGGGAAGGTCATTGATGAAGCAGCTGAAGATGGTTGGGCCTAGGACACTGCCCTGAGGAACTCCTGCAGCGATGTCCTGGGGCTGAGATGATTGACCTCCAACCACCACAACCATCTTCCTTTGTGCTAGGTATGACTCCAGCCAGTGGAGAGTTTTCCCCCCGATTCCTGTGAAGCACCTTGGGACGCTTTACTGCGTTAAAGGTAGAAGTGGAAAAGGTAGAAGCAATGGAAGGGGCAAAAATTGATAGACAGGATGTACTAGAAAGGCTGGGTTATGCTTAGAGTGGACAAGTCGCCTGGTCCAGATGGCTAAGGGAATTAGAAACTTAGAACATAGAAAAATAGGAGCAGGAGTAGGCCATTCGGCTCTTTGAGCCTGCTCCGGCATTCAATATGATCATGGCTGATCCTCTATCTCAATACCATATTCCCGCTCTCTCCCCATACCCCTTGATGCCTTTTGTGTCTAAGAAGGAGATAGATAGATTTCTAAATATATTCAGAGGGTGGTGAACCTGTGGAATTCTCTACCACAGCCTTCTGTGGTAGAGAATTCCACAGGTTCACCACCCTCTGAGTGAAGAAATTTCTCCTCATCTCAGTCCTAAATGTCCTACCCCGTATCCTGAGACTGTGACCCCTCGTTGTAGACCCCCCAGCCAGGGGAAACATCCTCCCTGCATCCAGTCTGTCTAGCCCTGTCAGAATTTTATACGTTTCAATGAGATCCCCTCTCATTCTTCTAAACTCTAGTGAATACAGGCCTAATCTCTCCTCATACGACAGTCCTGCCATCCCTGGAATCAGTCGGGTGAACCTTCGCTGTACTCGCTCTATGGCAAGTATATCCTTTCTTAGGTAAGGAGACCAAAACTGCACACACTACTCCAGGTGTGGTCTCACCAAGGCCCTGTATAACTGTAGTTGGGGGAGGAGATAGCGGAAGGGCTTGCCATAATTTTCCAATCTTCCCTAGATGCGGGGGAGGTGCCTGAGGATTCGAAAGTGGCAAATGTGACACCATTGTTCAAGAAAGGGCGCAAGGACAATCCTAGTAACTGCAGGCCGGTCAGTTTAACATCAGTGGTGGGTAAAGTTTTAGAAACAATAATCAAGGAAAAAATTAACGGGCACTTGGAGAGGTTTAAGCTAATTAAGGAGAGCCAACACGGGTTTGTAAAAGGCAAATCGTTTTTGACTCATCTAATTGAATTTTTTGATGAAGTAACAGAGAGGATTGATGAAGGGAATTCAATGGATGTTGTCTACATGGATTTTAGGAAGGCGTTTGACAAAGTACCACATAGAAGGCTGGTTAACAAAATTGAGGCTCATGGAATAGGTGGGTCAGTGGCAGCTTGGATAAGGAATTGGTTTAAGGACAGAAAACAGTGAGTTGTGGTAAATGGCTGTTTTTCAGACTGGAGGATGGTAGACAGTGGTGTTCCCCAAGGGTCAGTGCTGGGGCCACTGTGTTTTTTGATATATATAAATGACCTGGACATTGGAATACAGAGTAGAATTTCTAAATTTGCCAATGACACCAAACTTAGGGTTGTGGCGAACAGTGATGATGATGCCAATCAACTGCAACAGGACATAGAAAGGCTAGCAGAATGGGCAGACAAGTGGCAGATGGAATTTAATACAGAGAAGTGTGAGGTGATGCATTTTGGCAGAAGGAACAGGAAGAGGCAATATACACTTAATGGCACAGTTTTAAAGAGTGTGCAGGGACCGAGGGACCTGGGAGTTAATGTGCATAGGTCCCTGAAGGTGGCGGGACATATTGAGAGAGTGGTTAACAAAGCATATGGGCTCTTAGGCTTCATAAATAGAAGTATTGAGTACAAAAGTGAAGAAGTTATGCTGAACCTTTATAAAGCGCTAGTTAGGCCACAACTGGAGTATTGCGCCCAATTCTGGTCTCCACACTTTAGGAAGGATGTGAAGGCCCTTGAGAGGGTGCAGAGGAGATTTACCAGAATGGTTCCGGGGATGGGGGATCTTAGCTACAAGGACAGGTTGGAGAAGCTGGTTTTGTTTTCATTAGAGCAAAGGAGGTTGAGGGGTGATTTGATAGAGGTGTACAAGATTATGACGGGTTTGGATAGGCTAGACGGGGAAAGGCTGTTCCCACTAGTTGATGGTACAAGGACCAGGGGACACAGATTTAAGGTTTTGGGCAAGAGATACAGGGGGGATGTGAGGAAAAACTTTTTTACGCAGCGAGTGGTGAGGACCTGGAACTCGCTGCCGACGGAAGTGGTGGAAGCGGAGACACTCAATGTTTTCAAGGGGAGACTGGATGGGCACTTGAGGGAAATAAACTTTCAGGGCTAAGGTTCAACCCCCACTCCAGAGACTTGAATCCATAATCTAGGCTCAGACTCCAAGGCAGTACTGAGGGAATGCTGCACTTTCGGAGGAGCCGTCTTTCAGATGAGACCTTTTGCAGGCACATTGCAGAAGGATGCAAGAGCTACAGAGTAGTGATAATGGGGGTGTTCAATTATCTTAATATAGACTGGGAAAAAAACTGTAAAGGGCAAAGAGGGGGAGAAATTCCTGAAATGTATACAAGAGAACTTTCTTGATCATTGTGTTTCCAGCCCAACGAAGAAGGAAGCAGTGCTGGATCTCGTTCTGGGGAATGAAGTGGGGCAAGTGGAGCATGTTTCAGTGGGGGAACATCTGGATCACAATATCATTAGAGTCGTTATGGAAAAGGACAAGGAACAATCAAATGTGAAAATATTCAACTGGAGGAGGGCTAATTTCAGCGAGTTGAAAGGGGATCTGCTCCACATGGGGTATCAAAGATTGGCAGGCAAAACAGTAAATGAGCAATGGGAGTCCTTCAAAAAGGGGATGGTTCGGGTATAGAGTCTAAACATTCCCACAAGGTGGAAAGAAAGGGCACCCAGCTCCCTGAATGACTAAAGATAGAGATTAAAATGAAACAGAAAAAGGAGGCTAATGATAAATGTCAGGTTCATAATACAGTAGAGGACTAAGCTGAATACAGAAAGTACAGAGAAGAACTGAAAAAGAAATAAGACAGTGTGTGAGGATAGATTAGTGGGTAACATAAAAGGGAACCCAAAAGTCTTTTATAAATATATAAGTAGTAAAAGTGTGGGGCTAAAAAGGTGATCATCTTGTGGAGATAGAGGTCATGGCTGAGGTACTAAATGAGCACTTTGCATCAGTCTTAGTAAAGGAGGAGGTACTAGAGAAATTGGATAGGATAAAAATAGATAAAGAGGAGGTACTTAAAAGGTTGGCAGTGCTCAAAGTAGAAAAGTCACCCGGTCCGGATGGGATGCATCGTAGGTTGCTGAGGGAAGTAAGGGTGGAGATTGCGGAGGCTCTGGCCACAATCTTCCAATCCTCCTTGGATATGGGAGTGGTGCCAGATGACTGGAGGATTGCAAGAGCCATAGAGTAGTGATAATGGGGGTCTCCAATTATCCTAATATAGACTGGGAAAATAACTGTAAAGGGCAAAGAGGGGCAGAAATTCCTAAAATGTTCAAAAAAGGGAAGAGGGATAAACCTGCCATCTGCAGTCCAGTCAGCCTAGCCTCAGGGGTGGGGAAACTTTGAGACAATAATCCAGGACAAAATTAATTGGCACTTGGAAATGTATGGGCTAATAAATTAAAGCCATCACAGATTTGTTAAAGACAAATCTTGTCTTACTAACTTGAATTCTTCAATGAAGTGACGGCGAGGGTTGATGAGGGTAGTGCGGTTGATGTTGTGTATCTTGACTATCAAAATGCTCCTGATAAAGTACCACATAATAGACTTGTTAGTAAAATTGAAGCCCATGGGATTAAAGGGACAGTGGCGATGTGGATACGAAATTGGCTACAGGACAGAAAGCAGAGAGTAGTGGTGAGCGGTTGTTTTTCAGACTGGAGGGAAGTATACAGTGGTGTTCCCCAGGGGGTCAGTATTAGGACCACTGCTCTTTTTGATATATATTAATGACCTGGACTTGGGTATACAAGGCATAATTTCAAAGTTTGCAGATGATATGAAACTCGGAAATGTAGTAAACAGTGAGGAGGATAGTAACAGACTTCAGGAGGACACAGACAGACTGGTGAAATGGGCAGACACATGGCAAATGAAATTTAATGCAGAGAAGTGTAAAGTGATACATTTTGGTAGGAAGTTTGTGGGGAGCTAATGTAAACTAAATGGTACAAATTTAAAGGGGGTGCAGGAACAGAGAGACCTGGGGGTGTATGTACACAAATCTTTGAAGGTGGCAGGACAAGTTGATGAGGCTGTTTAAAAAGGCATATGGGATCCTTGGCCTTATAAATAGAAGCATAGAGTACAAAAGCAAGGAAATTATGCTGAACCTTTATAAATCACTGGTTCGGCCCCAGCTGGAGTATTGTGTCCAATTCTGGACATCACACAATAGGAAGGATGTCAAAGCCTTGGAGAGCGTGTAGATGACATTTACTAGAATGGTACCAGGGATGAAGGAGTTCAGTTATGTGCAGAGACTGGAGAAGCTGGGATTGTTCTCAGAGCAGAGAAGGTTAAGGGGAGATTTAATAGAGGTGTTCAAAATCATGAAGGGTTTTGATGGAGTAATTAAGCAGAACCTGTTTCCAGTGGCAGGAGGGTCGGTAATCAGAGGACATGGATATAAGGTAATTGGCAAAAGAACCAGAGGCGACATGAGGAAAACAAATTTGGTACAGCGAGTTGTTGTGATCTGGAATGCACTCCCTGAAAGGGCGGTGGAAGCAGATTCAACAGTAACTTTCAAAAGGGAATTGGATAAATACATGAAGGGGAAAAATTTGCAGGGCTGTGAGGAAAGAGGAGAGGAGTGGGACTAATTGAATGGCTCTTTCAAAGCACGATGTAACGAATGGCCTCCTGTGCTGCATGATTCCATGAAGAGCAGAGGAGTTCTCCCCGGTGTCCTGGTCAATATTTATCCCTCAGCCAAGACCTAAAAAACAGTATCTGGTCATTATCACATTGCTGTTTGTGGGAGCTTGCTGTGCGCAAATTGGCTCCCGCGTTTCCTGCATTACAACAGTGACTGCACTTCAAAAAGTACTTCATTGGCTGTAAAGGACATTGGGGCGTCCTGAGGTGGTGAAAGGCTCGATATAAAAATTCAAGTTCTTTCTTCCTTTATCGCTTCTTGCCGCAATGCTATTTTTTGTTGTGACATATTCTTAAGGAGAAGTTGTGAAGATTAGGGACACTTCCTGATCTGACTCTGTTCAATGCCGTCCCTGTGGTCACCAGATATTTGTGTGTGTGTGTGGTGAGTATTAGTCACAACCTCTGAATCATCAGCCTGTGGGCTGAAGCGTCGACACAAGCCCATTGCTTTAAGACAGGGAGTGATGGCAGTCAGACTGCTTTCGGCAAACATTTGGATTTTGCTCTTTTATATACGGAAACATTGTGTGTGAGTGAAGTACTGGAAATCGTTCTGAGGCTTTCTCAATGTTGTTGCACTATTGGATTTTCTCACCAGCCGAATATAGTTTGAGAGGAAGGCGTTTGGAAGTGACACTTTTGTGGACTGGATCTCTCAGGTATCTCTTTTACTCAGGCTTTTTGATAGTGAGTCACTCCCTTTCTCCTCTCGTTAAGGTGCTGGAGAGAGACTAGAGATACTGGGACCATTCCCACTGGAGCAGGGAAGGCTGAGAGGAGATTTCATAGAGCATTTATAATTACAAAGGGTTTTGATAGTGAATAGGGAAAGACTATTTCCTGTGGTTGGTCAATGATGAGGGGACGTCAGTTTAAAATAGTCTCAGAGAGTGAGGAGAAACCTCTTTGCACAGAGGGTTGTTGCAGTATGGAATGCATCGCCACAGGGAGTGGTTGAGGCAGAGATCATTGCATCTTTTAAGGAAATGAAGGTAAATATTTCAAGTAGAGGAAGATACAGGGCTATGGGGAGAGAGCGGGGCAGTGGGATTAGTTTGGGATTGATACAGGGCTATGGGGAGAGCGGGGCAGTGGGATTAGTTTGGAATTGATACAGGGCTAAGGGGAGAGAGCGGGGCAGTGGGATTAGTTTGGGATTGATACAGGGCTATGGGGAGAGAGCGGGGCAGTGGGATTAGTTTGGGATTGATACAGGGCTATGGGGAGAGCGGGGCAGTGGGATTAGTTTGGAATTGATACAGGGCTAAGGGGAGAGAGCGGGGCAGTGGGATTAGTTTGGGATTGATACAGGGCTATGGGGAGAGAGCGGGGCAGTGGGATTAGTTTGGGATTGATACAGGGCTATGGGGAGAGAGAGCGGGGCAGTGGGATTAGTTTGGGATTGATACAGGGTTATGGGGAGAGCGGGACAGTGGGATTAGTTTGGGACTCGTCTAATAAAGAGCCTGTACACATACGATGGGCCTAATGGTCATCCCGAGTGCTATGAAGCTCTAGTTTTTATGGCCTAACAGGCTGTGGCAGTCCCCCAATTTTCACATGATTGTCTGGAGGGGCACCACTGAGTAGTTACCGGGAGCAGGAACTTGGCTGATCTTTCTCTCCTCCAGCCCAGGGGCTAAAAGGCCGATTGCAGCCCGAACTGCCCAAAATCAAATGAGTTACCTCAGGCTGGACTGGGTGTCGTGAACGATGTTGACTCAGTTCCACTAACTGTGCTGGTGGCTCTCTGTTAGCCGCTCTCTCTCTCTGCTCGCCGCTCTCTCTCTCTCTCTCTCTGCTCGCCTGTCTCTCTCTCTCTCTCTCTCTCTGCTCGCCTGTCTCTCGCTCCCTGTCTCTCTCTCCCTGTCTCTCTCTCTCTCTCTCTCTCTCTCTCTCTCTCTCTCTGCTCGCTGCTCTCTCTCTCTGCTCGCTGCTCTCTCTCTCTGCTCGCCGCTCTCTCTCTCTGCTCGCCGCTCTCTCTCTCTGCTCGCCGCTCTCTCTCTCTGCTCGCCGCTCTCTCTCTCTGCTCGCCGCTCTCTCTCTCTCTCTGCTCGCCGCTCTCTCTCTCTCTCTCTCTGCTCGCCGCTCTCTCTCTCTCTGTCTCTGTCTCTCGCTCCCTGTCTCTCTCTCTCTCTCTCTCTCTCTCTCTGCTCGCTGCTCTCTCTCTCTCTCTCTCTCTGTCTCTCTCTGCTCTCTCTCTCTCTGCTCGCCGCTCTCTCTCTCTCTGCTCGCCGCTCTCTCTCTCTGCTCGCCGCTCTCTCTCTCTGCTCGCTGCTCTCTCTCTCTCTCTCTCTCTGTCTCTCTCTGCTCTCTCTCTCTCTGCTCGCCGCTCTCTCTCTCTCTGCTCGCCGCTCTCTCTCTCTGCTCGCCGCTCTCTCTCTCTGCTCGCCGCTCTCTCTCTCTGCTCGCCGCTCGCTCTCTCTGCTCGCCGCTCTCTCTCTCTGCTCGCCGCTCTCTCTCTCTGCTCGCCGCTCTCTCTCTCTGCTCGCCGCTCTCTCTCTCTGCTCGCCGCTCTCTCTCTCTGCTCGCCGCTCTCTCTCTCTGCTCGCCGCTCGCTCTCTCTGCTCGCCGCTCGCTCTCTCGCTCTCTCTCTGCTCGCCGCTCTCTCTCGCTCTCTCTCTGCTCGCCTGTCTCTCTCTCTCTCTGTCTCTCTCTCTCTCTGTCTCTCGCTCCCTGTCTCTCTCTCTCTCTCTCTCTCTCTCTCTCTCTCTGCTCGCCGCTCTCTCTCTCTCTCTCTGCTCGCTGCTCTCTCTCTCTCTCTCTCTCTGCTCGCTGCTCTCTCTCTCTCTCTGCTCGCTGCTCTCTCTCTCTCTGCTCGCTGCTCTCGCTCTCTCTCTCTGCTCGCCGCTCTCTCTCTCTCTCTCTCTCTGCTCGCTGCTCTCTCTCTCTCTCTGCTCGCTGCTCTCTCTCTCTCTGCTCGCTGCTCTCTCTCTCTCTCTGCTCGCTGCTCTCTCTCTCTCTCTGCTCGCCGCTCTCTCTCTCTCTCT
>JASTWF010000923.1:37298-156519 GCA_030390025.1 Squalus acanthias
TGTTGAGGGATAAATATTGGCCAGGACTCCCCGCTCCCCTTTGAAATAGTGGCCATGGGATCTTTCATAACCACCTAAGAGGGCAGACAGAGCCTCAGTTTAACATCTCATCCGAAAGACGGCACCTCTGACAGTGCAGCACTCCCTCAGTACTGCCCCTCCGACAGTGCAGCACTCCCTCAGTACTGCCCCTCCGACAGTGCAGCGCTCCCTCAGTACTGCCCCTCCGACAGTGCAGCACTCCCTCAGTACTGCCCCTCTGACAGTGCAGCACTCCCTCAGTACTGCTCCTCCAACAGTGCGGCGCTCCCTTAGTACTGCCCCTCTGACAGTGCAGCACTCCCTCAGTACTGCCCCTCTGACAGTGCGGCGCTCCCTCAGTACTGCCCCTCCGACAGTGCGGCGCTCCCTCAGTACTGCCCCTCCGACAGTGCGGCGCTCTCTCAGTACTGCCCTCCGACAGTGCGGCACTCCCTCAGTACTGCCCCTCCGACAGTGCGGCGCTCCCTCAGTACTGCCCCTCCGACAGTGCGGCGCTCTCTCAGTACTGCCCCTCCGACAGTGCGGCGCTCTCTCAGTACTGCCCTCCGACAGTGTGGCGCTCCCTCAGTACTGCCCTCTGACAGTGCGGCCCCTCTGACAGTGCGGTGCTCCCTTAGTACTGCCCCTCTGACAGTGCAGCACTCCCTCAGTACGGCCCCTCCGACAGTGCGGCGCTCCCTCAGTATTGCCCCTCCGACAGTGCAGCACTCCCTCAGTACTGCGCTGGGAGTGTCAGCCTGGATTTTGTGCTCAAGTTTCTGAAGTGGGACTTGAACCCACGACCTTCTGCCTCAGAGTGCTACCACTGAGCCACGGCTGTAACATACGAATTGATGGGTAGAATGTTATCCCAATGCAGAGAGTTTTAAGTGGTGTGAATTATATTTGGTGTTTATTATTGGTTTTCAGGATGTGGGCATTTATTGTCCACCCCGAAATGCCTGAGAAGGTGTTGTTGGTGGGACGCCTTCTTGAGTAATTGTTTTATAACTGAGTGATTTCTGGGCTACTTCAGAGGGCACCAAGAGTCAACCACATAGAGTGGGACTGCAGTCCATGAGGTGAAAGTACTCCCATAGTGCTGTTAGGGAGGGAGTTCTAGGATTTTGACCCAGCGACGATGAAGGAACAAACGATATATTTCCAAGTCAGGATGGTGTGCGTCTTGGAGGTGGTGGTGTTTCCATGCACCTGCTGCCCTTGTCCTTCAAGGTAGTAGAGGTCGGGTTTGGGAGGTGCTGCTGAAGAAGCCTTGGCGAGTTGCTCCATCTTGTAGATGGTACACACTGCAGCCACAGTGCGCCAGTGGTGAAGGGAGTAAATGTTTAAGGTGGTAGATGTTTTCTCACATCCCTTCGGTGAAGGGGGTACTTCTTATTCCTTTATTTTTCTCCTCCAATTTTCTGCCCTCGCTCCATTTCTCAAAGCGATATCTCGTTCAGTGCTTCAGCCAGTTGCAGTTCACGTGTGAGTCTTGAGGTTGAATGTCTCCAGGGCACAGGAGGCTGTTACCACCGAATGTCATCCTCACTTACGCACAAGCACACGGGGTGATATGATCGAAGTTTTCAATATATTAAGGGGAACAGATAAGGTAGTTGGAGAGAAACTATTTCCGCTGGTTGGGGAGTCTAGGACTAGGGGGCAGAGTCTAAAAATTAGAGCCAGACCTTTCAGGAGTGAAATTAGGAAACACTTCTACACACAAAGGGCGGTAGAAGTTTGGAATACTCTTCCGCAAATTGATGCGAGATCAATTGTTAATTTTAAATCTGAGATTGATAGATTTCTGTTAACCAAAGGTATTAAGGGATATGGGCCAAAGGCGGGTATATGGAGTTAGGTCGCAGATCAGCCATGATCTCATTGAATGGCGGAACAGGCTCGAGGGGCTGAATGGCCTCCTGTTCCTATGTTCCTACGATCACGTCCTATGTTCCTATTACATGATTCATAAGAACATAAGAATTAGGAGCAGGAGTAGGCCATACGGCCCCTCGAGCCTGCTCCGCCATTTAATAAGGTCATGGCTGATCTGCGACCTAACTCTACTTTCTGGCCCGATCCCCAGCAGCAGCGTATTCCTGTCTGCTTCTTTACACTGCCCAGCCCGACTGAGATCCATTCGCCCAGCACAGACTGGAGATGGAGCTGTGACCTTCCTGGTCTGTACGACTCAGCTGATCGGCGGATAATATTGCAGAGCCATTGACCGGATACGCCATTGGGAGGGAGGGGGAGGAATTGCCAACTCTGCTGCCCTCTTGCAGGCAGTAGTCCCTAGTCCGCGATCAGAACCGGAGACCCTGGGTGACTTCCTAGCCTAGGGATGCTGATAGAAATTGCACCCACCCTGTGTGGGACAGCTAACCCAGTCCAGACTCAAACTCGACTGGGACTGTCCTTGTCGGTACAGTCTGGTACCACATCAAAGGTGGGACAGTCGAGTATTCCAAGTGTTAGTGTTGATAAAGGACGCAAGAGCCCTTGGTGCTTTGGCTGAGGTTATTTTTTATTTGTTCAATGTGAGCAAATATTCAGTGTATTGTGTGTGTGTGTGTATATAACATAGGATTACATCGGATATACAGCACAGAAACAGGCCATTCGGCCCAACCAGTCCGTGCTGGCGTTTATGCTCCACTCGAGCCTCCTCCCGTCTTTCCTCATCTAAATCTATCAGTATAACCCTCTATTCCCTTCTCCCTCATATGCTTGTCTAGCCTCCCCTTAAATGCATCTATACTATTCGCTTCAACCACTCCCTGTGGTAGCGAGTGCCACATTCTCACCACTCTCTGGGCAAAGAAGTTTCTCCTGAATTCCCTATTGGATTTCTTGGTGACTATCTTATATTGTTGGCCTCTAGTTATGCTCTTCCCCAGAAGTGGAAACATTCTCTCTCTATCCACTCTAACAAAACCTTTCATAATTTTAAAGACCTCTATTAGGTCACCCCTCAGCCTTTTTTCAAGAGAAAACAGATCCAGCCTGTTCATCCTTTCCTGATATGTATACCCTCGCATTTCTGGTATTATCCTTGTAAATCTTCTCTGCACCCTCTCCAGTGCCTCTCTATCCTTTTTATAATATGGCGACCAGAACTGTACACAGTACTCTAAGTGTGGTCTAATCAAGGTTCGATACAGGTTTAGCATAACTTCCCTACTTTTCAATTCTATACCTCTAGAAATAAACCCTAGTGGCTGGTTTTTATGGCCTTGCTAACCTGTGTCGCAACTTTTAGTGATTTGTGTATTTGTACTCCGAGATCCCTTTGTTCCTCTACCCCACCCAGACTCGCACCCTCCAAGTGATATGTGACCTCCCTATTCTTCCTACCAAAATGAGAAGTCGCACAACACCAGGTTATAATCCAACAGATTTATTTAAATAAATCTGTTGGACTATAACCTGGTGTTGTGCGACTTCTCATTTTTGTCCACCCCAGTCCAACGCCGGCATCTCCACATCTTCCTACCAAAATGTAATACCTCACATTTATCTGTGTTGAACTTCATTTGCCAATTATATGCCCATTCTGCAAGTTTATTAATGTCCTTAGGGTGGGATATGTGTACTGTGGGGATTAAAGCAGGGACAGGGTACTGGATTTGGATGATCAGCCATGATCGTATTGAATGGCGGAGCAGGCTCGACGGGCCGAATGGCCTACTCCTGCTCCTAGATTCTATGTTTCTATGTTTCTATGTCCTCCTGTAATTTGTTGCAGTCCTCCTCAGTATTGACTATCCCCGCCCGCCCCCCCTCCCCCCCCCCCGCAATTTGGTGTCATCTGCAAATTTAGAAATTGTGTTTTTGATTCCAAAGTCTAAATTGTTAATATAAATTGTGAACATGATGTGGAGATGCCGGTGTTGGACTGGGGCGGACAAATGTGAGAAGTCGCACAACACCAGGTTATAGTCCAACAGTTTTATTTGAAATCACAAGCTTTCGGAGCGCTGCTCCTTCACCTGACGAAGGAGCAGCGCTCCAAAAGCTTGTGATTTCAAATAAAACTGTTGGACTATAACCTGGTGTTGTGCGACTTCTAAATTGTGAACAGCAGTGGTTCCAGCACTGATCCTTGTGGAACAGCACTACCCACCTTCTGCCACTGTGAATAGCTACCCTTTACCCCTACTCTCTGCTTTCTGTCCTGAAACCAGCCAGCAATCGATACACTTCAGAGGACATTATGAGTCAGCACACAGTGTGGGACTGGAGTCACGTGTAGCCCAGACCGGGTGGGGGCGGCAGGTTCCCTTCCCTGAAGGACATCAGTGACCCGGTTGTGTTTTTTTTGAACAAACCAATAGATTTTTGATCATTTTAGCTGGTGCCAGCCCACAGATTAACAGGTTTATTGAATTCAGTCACATAACCTGCCCTGGTGGGATTTGAACTCGCCATCTCTGGGTTGCTCGTCTGGTCTTGTAACCATGACACGACTGTTCGTAGCAGATGGCTGAAGTCCAGATCTGCGTATATTCCAGCCCTGTGTTATTTCACTGGAGCACCTTGAGCAGAAACTGCAGGCTTTGACTCGTTTTACTGCAGTGTAATCACATATGACTCACCCTTTTGTTATATCGCTGTCACCAGCTCCAAGGAATCCAGCTTATATCGCTGTTCTCCTTCAGATGTGACGCTCTTCTTGTCCTGCCAAGGTGGGCAAATATTGGTTGGCAAGCCAATAATTCAGCCTCCGGGTTCTGCGCAGTAAACTGCCCTTCACTTGCTATCGTTGTTGCAGTTTCTGACGTTTAAACTTTCGCAGTGCAGCCCAGGGGCAATTTGTGTCCATCTGCCCTTCACCTGTGTCCAGCAGTCTGTTGCGGTTGATATGAAAATTTGGAGGCAGGGACACCCAATACTGTGTAAAGGTTGGCACCAAGTTCCCAAGGTTCTTCAGTGCTTATGCTGTTGACGCACACCATCTGCAATATCCACTCCCTCCACCACAGGCGCAGTGTGGCTGCAGTGTGTACTAATGGTGCAACACGGTGGCATAGTGGTTAGCACTGGTGCCTCACAGCGCCAGAGACCCGGGTTCGAATCTGACCTCGGGTGACTGTCTGTGTGGAGTTTGCACATTCTCCCCGTGTCTGCGTGGGTTTCCTCCGGGTGCTCCGGTTTCCTCCCACAGTCCAAAAATGTGTGGGTTAGGTTGATTTGGCTATGATAAATTGACCCTTAGTGTTAGGGGGGATTAAATATGTGGGGTTATGGGGATAGGATGGGATATGTTAGGGGGAATTAAATACGTGGGGTTACGGGGGTAGGGTGGGATATGTGTACTGTGGGGATTAAAGCAGGGACAGGGTACTGGATTTGGATGATCAGCCATGATCGTATTGAATGGCGGAGCAGGCTCGACGGGCCGAATGGCCTACTCCTGCTCCTAGATTCTATGTTTCTATATGTTTCTAAGTACAGGATGCACTGCAGCACCTCCCTCAAGGTTACTTCGACATCACCTCCCTCTCCTGTGACCTCCACCGCTGAGAAGGACGAGTAGAAATGTTGTGGGAACATCACCACCTCCAAATTCCCCTCCAAGTCACACACCATCCCAAATTGGAAATATATCATCGTTCCTTCATCGTCACTGGGTCAAAATCCTGGAACTCCCTCCCGAACAGCACTGTGGGAGTACCTTCATCACACGGACTGCTGCAGTTCAAGAATGCGGCTCACCACCACCTTCTCAAGGGCAATTACGGATGGGCAATAAATGCTGGCCTTGCCAGCGACGCCCACATCCGATGAACGAATAAAAAGAAAATGGAGGAATGGATAGTGCAGTAAGTTAGGCACTGACCTTTACCTCTGGGGCCTGTTTTCAAATCCAGCCCAATCTGGGAGGATTAAAGATTCCTCTGGCTGTTTGCTGTAAGGGCCCAATCTTAACTGAATGCGGCCTCCTTCCTGGTCCCAGAGAATCGTGGTGTCACAGCACAAAACTGCTACCAACTCAGCAGTGAGTCAGCACTAAATGGGATGTCGGAGAGTCCACACAGTGTAGGGAAATAGGGTTAAGAAATAGAAACAAATGGCACACTGGGGCAACAGGAGTATATCTTCTGACACTGGGGTGGACTAAAGGGAGCTTTACTCTGTATCTAACCCGTGCTGTACCTGCCCTGGGAGTGTTTGATGGGGGCAGCTTTTGACACGTTGGAACCCCTGCGACTACACCTCATTGTCTCAGTTGTATCTTGCTATGTCTTTTGATGTGGTACCTTCCTGGCTGACTTAATTAACTTTATCACACCTCGGCAGATAGTCAGGAGGATTTAATTTATTGGTCTGCAATTGTAAAGTACACATGCTTTTTTTTCCATCTATATATGCTCTGGCGATTCTGTATCCAATTTACTTCACCTGAGGAAGGAGCGATAGCTCCGAAAGCTTGTGATTTCAAATAAAACTGTTGGACTATAACCTGGTGTTGTGCGACCTCTCAGTGTTTGATGGGACAGTGTAGAGGAAGCTTTACTCTGTATCTAACCCATGCTGTACCTGCCCTGGGAGTGTTTGACGGGGCAGTGTAGAGGGAGCTTTACTCTGTATCTAACCCGTGCTGTACCTGCCCTGGGAGTGTTTGATGGGACAGTGGAGAGGAAGCTTTACTCTGTATCTAACCCGTGCTGTACCTACCCTGGGAGTGTTTGATGGGACAGTGTAGAGAGAGCTTTACTCTGTATCTAACCCATGCTGTACCTGCCCTGGGAGTGTTTGATGGGACAGTGTAGCGGGAGCTTTACTCTGTATCTAACCCGTGCTGTACCTGCTCTATGAGTGTTTGATGGGACAGTGTAGAGAGAGCGTTACTCTGTATCGAACCCGGGAGTGTTTGATGCTGATACTGGGTGCCTGAAATAGAAAATGTTCCATTCGTGAGCACTAATGTCCCTCATCTTGATGAACATAAAATGTGCAACAAAGGAGGCGTGGGGCAGGGGGGTGGGGATAGAGCTGTTAAAATAGTTTTATCAGAGTTTGTTGTGTTGGTGTAACCTGTAATCTGGGCAACTGCACCTTGCACGGATCCACACGAGTTGCTGGTGTTTGAAGGAGGTCACTGAGGTGCCGGGGTAAATGTACACTTCGCCCTGTGTCTGCAGGATATGAAAATACATTAACCTTGGCTGTCTCCTTGAGTGCTGGCAAGTTGCAGCGTCCGTGCTGGGAGAGAATTAGCAGAGACAAAACAGCGGGGGCAGAATTTCACGTCGCAAGGCACTCCGCTTTAAATACTTGACCTCGGCTGAAGTGTGGTTGTATTATTACTGACTGTAGTTTTAGTTAAATCCCCGCAGGGCTGTACCTTTAAACGGGTTCCAGATGTGGGCAAGGCCGTGTTTGTAAGTAGGTCTTGGAGGAATGTTTTGCCTTGGTTTATTTTTCTCAGGGAAGGCTGAGTTTGTCTGGATAGTCCTTCATGCCTTGTCCTAGTGCTGTGTAGATGGTTGAAAATATACGTGTGAGAGAGGTTTGAAAGTTGCATTCGCCTCCGCGTGCAACCCACACTCCTGCGATTGAAAGTCTCTCGTGCCGTCTGCGAGTGCTCCCCGGAGGAATGAATTCACTTTCTCATCGGTGTGAGTCCCAGCACAAAACTGCCCCCTGCCCCCCGCCCCCCCACCTCTGTCTGGGCACTAAACCCAACAGCTGACAGGGTTGGGGAGGAAAGGAAGAGTTGTGTTGTGTAGGGAGGGGGAGGGAGTGAGAGCAGTGTGCCAGCAGGACTCGGGAGTGTTGCAATTTCCTCTGCCGGCTGAAGTTACTGAGAAAGTTTGCTGATTGTGATGAAAAGCCAAGGCTCTGTGCTCTGCTCATTCACGTGAGGCAGGGGAATGCAAAGGGGAGAATTCCACTGGGAGCCTGCACAGATGAGGCGATGTCGCAGTAATTGCAGACAGACGTCAGAGACCTGTCGCTGCTCTGTCACTTTGATCGCAACAAAAATAAGTGTAAGGACGTGCATCTGAAAGGTGGAGTGTCTCGTGGCCGTCACACTGGGGGGAAGCGACGTTTTCTTTGGGGCCGAGAGAGAGAGAAGCTGCAGGTAAAAGCGCTGATGTATGAATGGGGGAGGTTGGCCCAGGTTCCGTGTTGGAAGTCACCGTTCCCCATATCCTGCGGTGGATCCGGCTGAGTATCATGTTTTGCTGGGCCAGGATGGTGAGTCTGTGCCAAGAGCTGAGACTGAAAGTGTTTGTGATGGTGACTCATAGTTATACCGGCACCAGGAAGGAACTGCGTGAGTCCTGCCGGGAGACACCGTTACATTCTGGCCGCGAGCCGGATTCGATCGATGCGGCCGATGTCGGGCTGGTCTATTCCGTCGTGTCTGCAGACCAGAATCTCCTTTCCCTCCTCCTCCCCCCACCCTTTTTACAATCTTGTTTTCTCCTCATTCAGCCAGGGTGATTATGCATGACATGCTCACACGTGTGTGTGCTTTAGTGTGACTCGCTCACATGTGTTCTTGTGCACGGCGCCCTCGCATGTGTGTGTGCTTGTGTGCGACGTGCTTGTGTACTTATCTGTGACACATTTGCATGTGACAGTACATCAGTCCCTGGGTAGCTGCTCCTGATCGCTATCCAGTGACCCGTTCCAGAAAGAGTGCAATTGGACAGGTGGCAAGGGCCAGGCTCGGCTGTGTTTGCCTTCTGTGGTGGAATGGCCCGCCAGCACTCGCTGTCAAGGCTCACACACAATGAAGGGCCACTTCAGCACAGGCTCAGAGGATTGCTGGTGCCCTTCAAACCTATTTGAACATAGGTGTGTGTTTCCTCGAGTGTAGAAGATTAAGGGGTGAGCAAATTGAGGTGTTTAACTGAAAGACGACCCCCTCCGACAGTGCAGTGCTCCCTCAGTACTGCCCCTCTGACAGTGCGGCGCTCCCTCAGTACTGCCCCTCCGACAGTGCAGGCGCTCCCTCAGTACCGCCCCTCCGACAGTGCGGCGCTCCCTCAGTACCGCCCCTCCGACAGTGCGGCGCTCCCTCAGTACTGCCCCTCCGACAGTGCGGCGCTCCCTCAGTACTGCCCCTCGACAGTGCGGCGCTCCCTCAGTACTGCCCCTTCGACAGTGCAGCGCTCCCTCAGTACTGCCCCTCTGACAGTGCGGCGCTCCCTCAGTACCGCCCCTCCGACAGTGCGGCGCTCCCTCAGTACTGCCCCTCTGACAGTGCGGCGCTCCCTCAGTACCGCCCCTCCGACAGTGCGGCGCTCCCTCAGTACTGCCCCTCTGACAGTGCGGCGCTCCCTCAGTACTGTCCCTCCGACAGTGCAGCACTCCCTCAGTACTGCCCCTCTGACAGTGCGGCGCTCCCTCAGTACTGCCCCTCCGACAGTGCGGCGCTCCCTCAGTACTGCCCCTCCGACAGTGCAGCGCTCCCTCAGTACTGTCCCTCCGACAGTGCAGCACTCCCTCAGTACTGCCCCTCCAACAGTGCAGCGCTCCCTCAGTACTGCCCCTCCGACAGTGCAGTGCTCCCTCAGTACTGCCCCACCGACAGTGCGGCGCTCCCTCAGTACTGTCCCTCTGACAGTGCAGCCCGCCCTTCGACAGTGCAACACTCCCTCAGTACTGTCCCTCCGACAGTGCAGCGCTCCCTCAGTACCGCCCCTCCGACAGTGCAGCGCTCCCTCAGTACCGCCCCTCCGACAGTGCAGCGCTCCCACAGTATTGCACTGGGAGTGAGGGCCTGGATTATTGGCTCAAGTCTCTAATGTGGGACTTGAACTCACGACCTTCTGACTCAGCGGCGAGAGTGCTACCCACTGAGCCATGGCTGACACCCAATAATGGAGGAATTCAAGGCGAACTACCTGTCTTGTTTGGATGGCATTGCTGAGAGAAAGGGAAGATTCAGGGGACTAATTCTCCCCACTGATTCCCTCCACAGACCATGCGACTTGGTAGTGCAGAGCGAAGATGCACCAAACTGAGGCCGGACTGTGTCCAACTCTCTGCCTGCGGAGTGGCCATTCAGTCCTGCTGTCAAAAGCATTCTCAACTGTGCCGTGTTGGATCAGTCTTCTGTTACACTGCAAAGTCCTCCAACCACACATCACCTCCGGGAGCCTCGTCCCTCCATCACCGAGAGCCTCGTCCCTCCGTCACCGAGAGCCACGTCCCTCAGTCACCGAGAGCCCCGTCCCTCCGTCACCGGGAGCTCCGTCACCGGGAGCCCCGTCCCTCCGTCACCGGGAGCTCCGTCACCGGGAGCCCCGTCCCTCCGTCACCGGGAGCCCCGTCCCTCCGTCACCGGGAGCCCCGTCCCTCCGTCACCGGGAGCCCCGTCCCTCCGTCACCGGGAGCCCCGTCCCTCCGTCACCGGGAGCCCCGTCCCTCCGTCACCGGGAGCCCCGTCCCTCCGTCACCGGGAGCCCCGTCCCTCCGTCACCGGGAGCCCCGTCCCTCCGTCACCGGGAGCCCCGTCCCTCCGTCACCGGGAGCCCCGTCCCTCCGTCACCGGGAGCCCCGTCCCTCCGTCACCGGGAGCCCCGTCCCTCCGTCACCGGGAGCCCCGTCCCTCCGTCACCTCAATCACTGAGGGCCACGAGCATCCCCATAGTCCTGGATCAATTCCAAACTAATCCCACTGCCCCGCTCTCTCCCCTTAGTCTTGTATCAATCCCAAACTAATCCCACTGCCCCACTCTTTCCCTTAGTCTTGTATCAATATCAAACTAATCTCACTGCCCCACTCTCTCCCCATAGCCCTGTATCAATCCCAAACTAATCCCACTCCCCTGCTCTCTCCCCATAGTTCTGTATCTTCCTTTACTTAAAGCATTTTAACTTAAAATATTCAGATTCATTCTCGGGTTGTGGGCATCACTGGCAAGGCCAGCATTTATTGCTCATCCCCAATTGCTCTTGAGAAGGTGGTGGTGGGCCTTCTTCTTGAACTGATGCTATGGTTACTGCCTGAAAGAATCCCTGTGGCAAGTCATTCCATGCTCAAAAGAACCGTCTGTGTAAAGATATTTCTTCTCACCTGTCTCCTCACTGTCTTAGACCCTCATCGCTTACACCACAACCAGAGGAAATATTCTTCCCTTATTCACTGTATCAAAACTCTGCACTATTTAAAAAAAAAAACCTCTATTAAATATCCTTGGGGATGGGTGTGGAGAAAGGTGTCACCATTTTCAAAATAACTCCCAGCTGGTGGAAGGACACCTTCCTGGGAATGAGGAGCTTCCTGATCGGAAAGGACAGAGTTGGGTGCCAGTAGTGAAATGAGTGAGCTCCTCTGCTCTTCAACCTTAATCCCTGATGACCAAGGTAGCAAGGGTTGTTGAGTGGAAAGGAGAGTGAGCGCGAGTGTGCGAAGCTGAACAGGTATTACTGCTGTACGAGGTGTTGGGCTGGCCCATCTCAAGCAATCTGTGCAGATCTGAGCAGGTAGGTCGTTAACTGCTTTTCACAAGGCGTGGAGCCAAGTAACTAAGGTGATCTCAGGCATCCAGGTTATGAAGAAAGGTTCAGGAATTCGAGCTTGTTTGCTTTAACTTGGCCCATTTGAGGTTTTTGAGGTTATAAAGGAGATTGATGGGAGTCGCAGCAGCTGAAATGTTGAGTGTTGTGAAATATCCAGCAAGACATGAGCTTAATAATTACAACTGTGGCAGAGACTGCTGTCAGCGCACAGCATGCCTGATGTTATGTGACAAACCAAAAGGTTAGCTATCAGTGGGTGAGCCAAGAGAACTCGTTACTGGAATTCAGCAAAAAGAGAGGAGAGAAAGAGTAGAGTGCAAGTCGACCGAGGTATCCACACTAATTGCATTGAATTAGAAACACAGAATCTTGCAGCACAGAAATAACGTAGAAATTGCAACACAGACCCTGGCCACTCGGCCCCACCAGTCCATGTTGGTGTTTATCCTCCACACGAGCAGTATCCTAATCCCATGTACCCGCCCTGTTCCCAGATCCCTTTATCCCCCTTTCCTTCACCCGCCTATCTCACCTGTTCTTCAATGTTGACCCGGTCTCTGTCTCGATCACTGACTCCGGGAGTGAATTCCGCAGCCTCACAACCCTCTGTGGAGAAGAGTTCCTCCTTCTGTTTTTAGGATGTGGCCATCGCTGGCAAGACTGGCATCTATTGCCCTTCCCTAACAACTGAGTGGTTTACTGGGCCACTTCAGAGGGCAGTTAAGAGTCAACCACACTGGTGTGGGACTGGAGTCACATACAGGCCCATACTGGGTAAGGACGGCGGGTTTATGAAACAGTTGAGCTTTTCCAACAGTCTGACAGCTTCATGGTCACTTTTACTGATGCCAACTTTTTATTTCATAATTTTTTTCAAAAAAACTGAATTGAAATTCTCTGATTCGCCCTGGTGGACTTTGAACTCTCGTTCACTGGATTACTAGTCCAAGTAACATAACCAGTACACTACCCTACCCATGTTCAAAAAGTTTCTCTGCTCTCCGTCCCAAATCTCAAGCATTTAATGGTATATCTATACCCCCTCGTCCCAGACCCCTCAACCACCGGGCAGGGTCTGTTTGAGAGAGAGCAGGCTGATGGGAGCAATAGTATTAGTCAACCGTGTGTCCGACACGTGCAGAGACCCATATCTGTGCTTATGAGCCACCAAATAATCGAATATGGTTTTCAAGTGTGCACCCGCTTACCCACAGCCAGGAGACGGTAGGCACACGGGGGAGGGGCAAAACATTTTAGGTTTGTCCTACAGACCAGAAGGGGCAGGATTCACTTCCTCGTCTTTGCTCAGTTAGCTCATCTACATAGGAGCAGGAGGAGGCCATTCAGCCCCTCGAGCCTGTTCCGCCATTCAATTCATTCATGCCTGATCTCAATTCCATCTACCCACCTTGGTTCCGTAACCCTTAATACCCTTACCCAACAAAAATCTCTCAATCTCAGTTACGAAAATTTCAATTGACCCCCAGCCTTAACAGCTTTTTGGGGGAGAGAGTTCCAGATTTCCACTACCCTTTGTGTAAAGCAGTGCTTCCTGACATCATCCCTGAACGGCCTGGCTCTAATTTTAAGGTTATGCCCCCTTGTTCTGGATTCCACCCCCCCCCCCCCCCCACCAGACAAAATAGTTTCTCTCTATCTACCCTCTCAAATCCTTTCATCATCTTAAACACCTCAATTCGATCACCCCTTAATCTTCTAACCTGGAGGGGGTACAAGCCTCAACTGGTGGAGCAGTTAGTTGTGCAGCAATGGACCGCAGTGCCCTTGGGCTCAGGAGGAAGACAATGTCTGGGTTCCTACTCCAGATCATTGATGGGAAGTGCGCGCGCGTGTGTTTATGTGAATATGGCATGATAGGATTGCATGATTGGCCCCCAACCTCCCCATTCAAATAGTCTGCCAGCAGTGATCACCTCCGCTCACACACGAGAATTGCTTTCGTGATAACACATTCATATCCAAGTCTGATTTATTGCCATTTTAGGGAACGCTGAGTACCCCCATCTTGTCATGCTTTGATTCTCTTCACCCTTTAATTGATGGTTTATGATTTTTAGCATAATTAGTCGAGTTCCCGTAGCATTGAATACCGAAAATCAGGGCTGAGTGCTGGTGAAGTAAGGTTGCGGGGAGTAATTGGACTGGGCCCGCAGACCTAACTCAATCCCTATTTTAAAATCATATGCTCGGTCCTTGTATTCATATACTTTGATTTAAATTATTATTTACAGTTAAAAGACACAGTTACTGCAGTAGAAAGTGATTTCAGTAAGGGTGATCGAGCAATGGAAGCACTATGGGTGGAATTAAGGAACAGCAAAGGATGAAAGACTCTGGAACACAGGAACAGGGGGAGGCCGTTCAGCCCCTCGAGCCTGTTCCGCCATTCAATTAGATCATGGCTGATCTGTATCTTAACTCCATCTACCTGCATTGGTTCCGTAACCTTTAATACCCTTACTCAATAAAAATCTATCAATCTCAGTTTTGATATTTTCGATTGACCCCCCAACCTCAACAGCTTTTTGTGGGCCAGAGTTCCAGATTTCCACTACCTTTGTGTGAAGAAGTGCTTCCTGACATCACCCCTGAACGGCCTGGCTCTAATTTTAAGATTATGCCCCCTTGTTCTGGACTCCCCCCACCAGAGGAAATAGTTTCTCTCTATCTACCCTATTGAATCCTTTAATCATCTTAAACACCTCAGTTAGATCACCCCTTAATCTCTTAAAGCAGCCAGGGGCATTCAGCCTCGGATCTGCGGGTAAGCGTTCTCCAAGGCGGCCTTCGAGATACACGACAGCGCAAAATCATAGAGCAGAAACTGATAGCCAAGTTCCGCACTCATGAGGATGACCTCAATCGCGATATCGGGTTCATGTCACGATACAGAACGTGACTTGACATCATGGCCGGTCTTCCCAGGTGTTTTTTTTTTTTAAAAAACACAAGAACACAAATTGACAGGATATGCAGCCAGCAGGTGGTTTGACACGCTGGACCCCCTGGGACACATCTCATTGTCTTGGCTGTGCTCTTTGTTGTAGCGAATAATGTGAATAGATTTTGTCTGGGTTTAAATTGTGAATTCTGGGAGATTCTCTCATTGCTAACTTACCTGACGAAGGAGCGATAGCTCCGAAAGCTTGTAAAATTAAATAAATCTGTTGGACTATAACCTGGTGTTGTGCGACTTCTCATTTTTGTCCACCCCAGTCCAACACCGGCATCTCCACATCATGATCTCTTAAACTAAGCATACAAGCCTAGTCTACAACTCTGGTGAGAATTGTCTGCAGCCTTCCTGACAGTAGTGAAATACGGAGATGAGAGATGCAAAGTGGTTATAATGGGTGATTTTAATTTTCACACAGACTGGGAGATGCAGTACAGCTCAAGTAGTAAAGGCAATTAATTTCTAGAATGCATTCAGGACAGTTTTCTGGAACATTATGTTTTTGAACCGATAAGGGAACAGGGATTTAGTGATAAATCCAGGGACAGAGACACATTAAGTGAGTGGGCAAAACTGTGGCAGAGGGAGTTCAATGTGGGGAAGTATTGAAGTCATCCACTTTGGATCTGAACATAAGAAATAGGAGCAAGATTCGGCCATTCTACCCCTCGAGTCTGCTCCGCCATTCAATAAGATCATGGCTGATCATCGACCTCATCTCCACTTTCCTGCACTATCCCCATATCCCTTGATTCCCTCAATATCCAAAAATCTATCGATCTCTTTCTTGAATATACTCAACGACTGAGCCTCCACAGCCCTCTGGGGTGGAGAATTCCAAAGATTCACCACCCTCTGAGTGAAGAAATGTCTCCTCATCTCAGTCCTAAATGGCCGGTCCTGTATTCTGAGACTGTGACCCCTGGTTCTAGACTCCCCAGCCAGGGGAAACATCCTCCCTGAATCTACCCTGTCAAGCCCTGTAAGAATTTTGTATGTTTCAATGAGATCACCTCTCATTCTTCTAAACTCTATAGAATATAGCCTAGTCTACTCAATCTCTCCTCATAGGACAATCCTCCCATCCCAGGAATCAGTCTGGTGAACCTTCGTTGCACGCCCTCTGTGGCAAGTATATCCTTCCTTTGGTAAGGAGACCAAAACTGCACACAGTACTCCAGGTGTGATCTCACCAGGGCCCTATATAATTGCAGTAAGACATCTTTACTCTTATACTCAAATCCTCTTTTAATAAAGGCCAACATATCATTTGCTTTCTTAATCGCTTGCTATACCTGCATATTAACTTTCAGTGATTTGTGTACAAGGACACCTAAGTCCCTCTGAAAACCAACATTTTCCAATCTCTCACCATTTAAAAAATACTCTGCTTTTCTATTTTTTCTACCAAAGTGGATAACTTCACAATTCTCCACATTATAGTCTATCTGCCATGTTCTTGCCCACTCACTTCGTCTGTCTATATCCCCATGAAGCCTCCTTGCATCTTCCTCACAACTTACATTCCCACCTAGCTTTGTATAATCAACAAACTTGGATATATTTCATTTGGTCCCCTCATCCAAATCATTGATGTAGATTGTGAATAGCTGAGGCCCAAGCACTGATCCTTGCGGTTACTCCACTAGTTACAGCCTGCCAACCCGAAAATGACCCGTTTATTCCTACTCTCTGTTTCTGTCCATTAACCAATCCTCAATCCATGCTAGTATATTACCCCCAATCCCATGAGCCCTAATTTTGTTTGATAACCTCTTGTGTGGCACCTTATCGAATGCCTTCTGAAAATCCAAATACATCACATCCACTGGTTCCCCCTTATCTATTCTGCTAGTTACAACCTTAAAAAACTCAAAAAAACAGATTTGTCAAACATGATTTCCCTTTCATAAATCCGTGTTGACTCTGCCCAGTCCTATTATTATTTTCTAAGTGCCCTTTTACCACGTCCTTAATAATAGATTCTAGCATTTTCCCTACTACTGATGTTAGGCTAACTGATCTATAGTTCCCCGTTTTCTCTCTCCCTCCTTTCTTAAATAGTGGGGTTATATTTGCTACCTTCCAATCCGCGGAAACCATTCTAGAATCAATGGAATTTTGGAAAATGACAACCAATGCATCCACTATCTCTATAGCCACCTTTCAAAACCATCAGGTCCAGGGGATTTATCGGCTTTCAGTCCCATTAATTTCTCCATACTATTTTCTTACAGTTCCTCATTCTCGCTAGACCCTTGGTTCTCCACTATTTCCGGGAGGTTTTTTGCGTCTATCTTCTGTGAAGACAGACACAAAGTATTTGTTTAATTTCTCTGCCATTTCCTTATACCCCATTATAATTTCTCCTGTCTCAGCCTGTAAGGGACACACATTTACTGAGAAAGACAAATCGGAATATCTTCTTACTGGTGAGAGACTAGGAACTGCGGAGGAACAAAGGGCTTTAGGTGTCATTGAGTTATACAGCACGGATCGAGGCCCTTTGGCCCATCGTGTCCGCGCCGGCCATCAAGCCCTGTCTAATCTAATCCCATATTCCAGCATTTGGTCCGTAGCCTTGTATGCTATGGCGTTTCAAGTGCTCATCCAAATGCTTCTTGAATGTTGTGAGGGTTCCTGCCTCCACAACCCTTTCAGGCAGTGAGTTCCAGACTCCAACCACCCTCTGGGTGAAAAAGTTCTTTCTCAAATCCCTTCTAAACCTCCCGCCCTTTACCTTGAATCTATGCCCCCTTGTTATAGACCCCTCTACTAAGGGAAAAAGCTCCTTAGTATCCATCCTATCTATGCCCCTCATAATTTTGTACACCTCAATCATGTCCCCCCTCAGCCTCCTCTGCTCCAAGGAAAACAAACCCAATCTGCCCAGTCTCTCTTCATAGCTGAAGCACTCCAGCCCGGGTAACATTCTGGTGAATCTCCTCTGCACCCTCTCCAAAGCGATCACATCCTTCCTGTAGTGTGGCGACCAGAACTGCACACAGTATTCCAAATGTGGCCTAACCAGTGTTTTATACAGCTCCATCATAACCTCCTTGCTCTTATATTCTATGCCTCGGCTAATGAATGCAAGTATCCCATATGCCTTTTTTACCACCTTATCCACCTGTTCCGCCGCCTTCAGGGATCTGTGTACTTGCACACCCAGATCCCTCTGACCCTCTGTCTTGCCTAGGATCTTACCATTCATTGTGTATTCCCTTGCCTTGTTAGTCCCTCCAAAGTGCATCACCTCGCACTTTTCCGGATTAAATTCCATTTGCCACTGTTCCGCCCATCTGACCAACCCATCTATATCGTCCTGCAGACTGAGGCTACCCTCCTCGCTATTTACCACCTTACCAATTTTTGTATCATCCGCGAACTTACTGATCATACCTTTTACATTCATATCCAAGTCGTTAATGTAGAGCACAAACAGCAAGGGACCCAGCACCGATCCCTGTGGTACCCCACTGGCCACAGGCTTCCAGTCACAAAAACAACCTTCGACCATCACCCTCTGCCTTCTGCCACTGAGCCAGTTTTGTATCCAGTGTGCCAAGGCACCCTGGATTCCATGGGCTCTTACCTTCTTGACTAGTCTCCTGTGCGGGACTTTATCGAAGTCATGTATGCAGTGGACATTTTTAGTGTGGAAGCAAGTCATCCTCGGTTCCGAGGGACTGCCTAAGAAGAAGAAGGAGGACAGGTACACAATTAATCAAAAAGGCTAATGGAATGTTGGCCTTTATCGCACGAGGCTTGAATACAAAGTTATGATTTAGTTGTACAGAGCCTTGGTCAGACCTCATCTGGAGTAACTGCGTTCAGTTCTGGAAACTGCACTTCAGGAAGGATATACTGGCCTTGGAGAGGGTGCAGTGCAGATTCACCAGAATGATAGCGGGGCGTAGAGGGTTAAATTATGAGGACAGCTTGCATAAATTTGGCTTGTATTCCCTTAAGTTTAGAAGGTTGAGGGGTGATGCATTCGAGATATTTGAAATGATTAAGGAATTTGATAGGGTAGATAGAGAGAAACTATTTCCCCTGGTGGGGGGAAGTCCAGAACAAGAGGGCATGATCTTAAAATTTAGGAGTGAAATCAGGAAGCATTTTTTCCATACAAAGGGTAGTGGAAATCTGAAACTCTCTCCCCAAAAGGCTGTGGATGGGCGGTGCTGGGTCGGGGGATGGGGTGGTGTCAATTTACGCTTTCAAGACTGAGATCAATAGATTTTTGTTGGGTATCGAGGGATATGAAGCAAAGGCCGGTAAATTAAGTTGAGGTTTTTCACATGGTGATGTGTGATATGAGGAAAGCAGCCATGGTCTAATAGAATGGTGGACCAGGCTCGATGGGCTGAATGGCCTACTCCTGTTCCTAACTAACATAACTTACAACAACTTGGGAAGCAGAGCAGTGGAGCTGGTTGGAGCAAAGGGGTTTCAGCAGTACAGACTGAGGAGCTGGGAGACGAAAAACCGAGGCACCTGCAGCACCACCTCAGGCAGGCGGGTGTCATTACAGCGTGATGAGTTTACATAGGCCGTTTCCAGTATAAATGTGGACATAGGAAATTATAATGGGAAATGTTGATACAGAAGTGTGACAAGAGGAAGTGATGGACTTTGTTTCTCTTGAATCTCATTTTCTAGGTTATGCTGTCCCAAAGACATTCACTGAATTTGCGTGAGAAGGAAAAAGGTTAAAAAGAGACGTCTTTAGATACGTCCTCATTGCTACGTCGAGTTGGCGCGATGGACTCGCCAGATTCGCCAGAGATTCACATCGTTGTTCAGGGTGTAAGTATCCACAACCCTTCTTCCAGTATAACCGGCTGATGTACATTCCCCTGGGAACTGATCATTTTGGGAAATGTTTGGGGGTGGAGGGGGCGAGTTATATTAACTCCAAAGGAGAATGAGATAATGGCCCAGAAATTGTTGGAAAAATAATGTTGAATTAACTGCACTCACCATTATTAGTTTGTAAAATACCTAGCAATTTGCGGTGAGGAGGAGATACGTCATAACTTCTGAAGCTCCACAAATTGCTGGACAATTTGCGCCGTGAGCCTCGTCAAAACCGGAATAATTGCAACTTTGCATGAGCCTCCCGTTGAAATTCATTGCATGTCATGAAGTTTCTGGATTTATGGGTTAATGCGAATAAATCTCACCACAGCCATTTAGGGCTGGTAATTCATGACGTGATTTACAGTCCTGACATGAGATTCAACCTTGGATACCCAGAAAGGGAACAACTGAATCTGTGGCATCTCACTCCAGGAGGTAGTGAATTGTTCCGAGAGGTTTATCAAGCATTTTTTAAATCTATCTTGGCAGTATCTTTGTTCCAGTCTTGCCATCCACACTCCTGTTAGTGTTGGAAGGCAACCATTTTCAGGATGCAAAGCTCTTGTGCCACTCAGAAATGCAAATTAGATAGATTTTACCTACAGTGTACAGCACAGAAACAGGCCATTCAGCCCATGCCGGTGTTTCTGCTCCACACAAGCCTCCTCCCACCCCTCTTCATCTCACCCTATCATCATAACCTTTTATTCCTTTCTCCCTCATGTACTTATCTAGCTTCCCCTTAAATGCATCTATGCTAGTCGCCTAAGCTACTCCCTGTGACAGCAAGTTCCACATTCTCACCACTCTCTGGGTGAAGAAGTTTCTCCTGAATTCCCTATTGAATTTATTAGTGACTATCTTATATTTATGGCCTCTAGTTTTGGTCTACCCTATTAAATCCTTTCATAATTTGAAAGACCTTTAACAGGTCACCCCTCAGTCTTAGAATCGTAGAATCAAAGTCACACATCATCTGGCGGGTTTGGGAGGAATTGGAGAAATGCTGGGGCTCTTTGGTAGAGAGAGCCCCAGCTTGTTCAGTCTTTTCTGATAGATATAACCTCTCAGTTCTGGTATTATTCTTGTAAATCTTGTCGGAGGCGCCGTCTTTTGGATGAGACATTAACCTGAGGCCCCGTCTGCCCCCTCAGGTGGATGTAAAAGATCCCACGGGACGCTCTCGAACAAGAGCAGGGGAGTTTCCTTTCAGAAAAATAATTTTGGGACACAGTATATGAGCAAGGTGACTTTGGACCTCATGTCTGGGTCTGTTGTAGACTAATTGATAGAGATTGATTGCTGTGATTAGTCAACAACTCCATTATCGATGTATCATGCAACTGCCAGGATGGTAGAGGGTGGACTAGCAATTCCTATGAATGCAGTTGCATTATTCATGTTCATGATGGTTCTATACTACATGTTTCAAGAATGTTTGTACATTTCACACACCTACCCTGCCATTCACTCATTAACCTCTCAAGGACCAATACAACAATTCCCAAACACAACTGGGTTACAATGTCCTCTTCTTCTGTTTGTTCTTTCTAATTCTTTTCTTACTTTTCCATTCTGTCTTCTTTTTCTCTCTCTTAACCCACTCTCTTTTTTCCCTCTCTTTACTTCTCTTTCTGTATCTAACTTGCATCTAATTCACCCAATTTCCTTCACCGTTATTTGCTCTGAACATAAGAACATAAGAAATAGGAGCAGGAGTCGGCCATTCGGCCCTTCGAGCCTGCTCCGTCATTCAATGAGATCACGGCTGATCTTCTGCCTCAATTCCATTCACCGGCCTTATCGCCATATCCCTTGATACCCTTACTAGTCATAAATCTATCGACTTCTGTCTTGAATATACCCAATGACTGAGCCTCCACAGCCCTCTGGGGTAGAGAATTCCAAAGATTCACCACCCTCTGTGTGAAGAAATTTCTTCTCATCTCAGTCCTGAATGGCCTACCCGTTATCCTGAGGCTGTGGCCCCTGGTTCTAGACTCCCCAGCTAAGGGAAACATTCTCCCAGCATCCACCCTGTCAAGCCCTGTAATAATTTTGTATGCTTCAATGAGATCCCCTCTCATTCTTCTGAATTTAAGAGAATACAGGCCTAGTTTACTCAATCTCTTCTCATACGACAGTCCCGCCATCCCAGGAATCAATCTCGTGAACCTTCGTTGCACTCCCTCTATGGCAAGTATATCCTTCCTTAGGTTAGGAGACCAAAATTGTACACAGTACTCCAGGTGTGGTCTCACCAAGGCCCTATATAATTGGAGTAAGACTTCTTTACTCCTGTACTCAAATCCTCTTGTAATGAAGGCCAGCATACCATTTGCCTTCCTAATGGCTTGCTGCACCTGCACATGTACAAGGACACCCAGGTCCCTTTTAGCATCTGCATTCCCCAATGTTTCACCATTTAGGAAATATTCTGCCTTTCTGTTTTTCTACCAAAGTGGATAACTTCACATTTATCCACATTATAATCCATCTGCCATGTTCTTGCCCACTCACTGAGCCTGTCGAGATCCCCTTGAAGCCTCTTCACATCCTCTTCGCAACTGACACTGCCACCTAGCTTTGTGTCATCAGCAAATTTGGAAATGTTACATTTAGTCCCCTCATCCAAATCATTGATATAGATTGTGAATAGCTGGGGCCCAAGCACCGATCCTTGCGGTACCCCACTAGTCACAGCCTGCCATCCTGAAAAAGACCCGTTTATCCCTACTCTTTGTTTTCTGCCTGTTAGCCAATTCTCAATCCATGCTAGTATATTACCCCCAATTTCATGTGCCCTAATTTTGTTCACCAACCTCTTGTGTGGGACCTTATCGAAGGTCTTCTGAAAATCCAAATACACCACATCTACCGGTTGCCCTTTGTCCACTCCACTAGTTACATCCTCAAAGAACTCCAATAGGTTTGTCAAACAGGACTTCCCTTTCATAAATCCATGTTGACCCTGCCCAATCTTACTACAGGAAACTCTTTATTAACCGGCACCCAAATATCCGGAAATCTCTCTTAACCAGCAAAATTCTTGAGTAGGTAACCGGGGTTTTCCTTCATCTCTCGTTTAAAATTAACTTTAAAAAAAACCCCGAGGCGTTTGCCTTGTATCGGAGCGTGTAGATTGGGAGGGGAATGTGCAGCCCGGGTAGGCAGCGGACACGACAGATGGTCAGCTGGCGGTTCCCGGGGAGACGGAGCTCCGAATGCAGGCGCATGTCAATGTGTACGGGGCTCTCGTACGTTGGGAGATATAACTCTCCATTATCCGGACTTTTTGATTAACCGGCACCACGCCGGTCCCGTCGGTGCCGGTTAATAAAGAGTTTCCTGTATTAGTTTCTAAGTGCCCAGTTATTGCATCCTTTATAATAGATTCCAGCATTTTCCCAACTACTGATGTGGGGCTAACAGGTCTGTAGTTCCCCGTTTTCTCTCTCCCTCCTTTCTTAAATAGCGGGGTTACATTTGCTATCCTCCAATCTGCAGAAACCGTTCCAGAATCTATAGAATTTTGGAAGATGACAACCAATGCGTCCGCTATCCCAATGGCCACTTCTTTCAAAACCCTAGGATGTAGGTCATCCGGTCCTTGAGATTTATCGACTTTTAGTCCCATTAATTTTGCTGCTACTGTTTGTTTACTAATAATAATTTCTTTAAGTTCCTCATTCTCGCCACACCCTTGATTTTCTCGTATTTCTGGGAGGTTTTTTGTGTCTTCCTCCGTGAAGACAGAAACAAAGTATTTATTTAATTTCTCAGCCATTTCCTCATTCCCCATTATAAATTCTCCCGTCTCTGACTGTAAAGGACCTACATTTACCTTCGCCAGTCTTTTCCTTTTCACATACCTATAGAAGCTTTTACAATCCGTTTTTATATTTTTCGCTAATTTGTGCTCATATTCCATTTTCCCTTTCTTTATCAATTTCTTGGTCCCCCTTTGTTAATTTCTAAAAAGATCCCAATCCTCAGGCTGACCACTTTTTCTGGCAACTTTATAAGCTTCCTCCTTTGACTTAATACTGGCTTTAATTTCTTTTGTTAGCCATTTTTAGTCACTTTTCCTTTTGGGTTTTTATGCCCTGTTTCTTTCTCTCTCCTTTTCTTTCATTGGTTAAGGAGATAGACCATTGGACCTGACGTTCGTGAGGTCTCAGATGCCCCGTTGACCTTGCTGCACTGTTACTAATTCGCATTTAGGGCAGAAGTCTAGTGCGATCTGAAGGGGAAGGTCAAGTTCTTGCCGCGTGTCGTTCCTCCAGCGTTTTCTGGCCCATTGACCCCACTCCAACAGCGATCTCGTCTTTTTCGGGGAGACGGGAGAAAGCAGCATGTCTGTAGTTTACCTTTGTTCCGCTGGAGTGAGCCAGCGAGGAAGTCACAAAACAAATTTTGAACCGTTTTAGAGATCGGGAGCCGTTTCTCCCCCAGCGTGATTGATGCTGCTTCTGGTCGGTTAGCACCTCGACCTCCAGCTGGACGGAAGATTTCTCGCTATGTGCCGGTTGTGCCCGCCAGGGGGAGGGGCAATCCTGCTGATTGGCTGAGAATTTTCTAAACCAGTTTTGCAGCCTTATCCCACAGTATAACCACTGATGGCCTCCCACCTTCCACCCTCCATAAACTTGAGCTCATCTAAAACTCTGCTGCCCCGTGTCCTAACTCGCACCAAGTCCCGTTCACCCATCACCCCTGTGCTTGCTGAGCTACATTGGCTCCCGGTCCGGCAACGCCTCAAACTTACAATTCACGTCCTTGTTTTCAAATCCCTCTTTGTTCTTGCCCCTCCCTATCCCTGTAATTCCCCTACAGCCCTCCGATATCTTTGAACCCCATCAAATATGGACTCTTACACATCCCCGATTTACATCGCCCCATCATTGGTGGCCGTGCCTTCAGCTACCGAGGCCCTAAGCTCTGGAATTCCCTCCTTTAAATCTCTCCGTCTCTCTACCTCTCTTTCCTCCTTTAAGACGCTCCTTAAAACCTACCTCTTTGACCAAGCTTTTAGTCACCTGTCCTAATATCTCCTTATGTGGCTTGGTGTTGTATCTTGTCTGATAACGCTCCTGTGAAGCGCCTTGGGATGTTTTACTGCATTAGGCACTGTATAAACGCAAGTTGTTGACCTATGTAAGTGGGGCGTTGTGAGCTAATTTAAAGGAGTCTTAAATATATGATAGAAATGTGCGAGCAGGTTGAGGCAGAATGGAGTTGAATTTTATGGGCAGGACATGCTAGTGCAATGGATTCAAGCAACACCTGAAATATTAAACCATTACCAAACCTATGTCTCACATCAGCTCTGTAAACTTAAGATACCTTTGCAGAAAACTTTGTTATTTTTGTTGGGTAAGGGTATCAAGAGTCATGGAACTAAGGCGGCAAATGGAGTTGAGGTACAGATCAGCCACGATCTAATTGAATGGTGGAACAGGCTCGAGAAGCTGGATAGACTCCTCCTGTTCCTAAGTGTTTTACAGCTGTCAGTATGGAGAGGGAAGCTCCTTGTTAAGATAAGAGGGACTGACGGCCTTGGATTTACTAAGCCTCCTTGAATGGCTGACTGTGATAACAGTAAACTTTTGATGGCATTTCTTTGGAAAACAGTTTCTTTCAGCATCTCTCTCTTTGATACATTTGTGAAGCTTTTGTATTTTATGCAATTAAATGCTCACACATTTCCATTCATTTCCTGTACAGTATTACAGCATTAAGAGCTTGAGCAGGCAGCCAATGCCCCTTATATGATTTTCACTCAGTTTCTCTTGGTGTCAGCCGTGGCTCAGTTAGTAGCCCTCTGGTGTCTGAGTCAGAAGGTTGTGGGTTCAGTCTCACTCCAGACTCTAGGCTGACACTCCAGGGCAGTACTGAGGGAGAGACACTAACCTGATCGCAATGACTTGTCCCTCAACCAACAGCACCAGAAGCAGCTTAACTTGTTTCGCCAACCGTGGCTCAGTGCGTAGCTCTCTCGCCTGAGTCAGAAGGTTGTGGGTTCAAGTCCCACTCCAGAGACTTGAGCACAAAAATTTAGGCTGGCACTCCAGTGCAGTGCTGAGGGAGTGCTGCACTGTCGGAGGGGCCGTCTTTCGGTTGAGATGTTAAACCGCAGCCCCGTCTGCTCTCTCAGATGGACGTAAAAGATCCCATGGCACTACTCGAAGATGATCAGGGGAGTTCTCCCTGGTGTCCTGGACAATATTTATCCCTCAATCAACATCACTAAAAACAGATTAACTGATCATTATCACATTGCTGTTTGTGGAGCTTGCTGTGCACAAATTGGCTGCCGTGTTTCCTACATTGCAACAGTGACTACATTTCAAAAGAACTTTATTGGCTCTGAAGCACTTTGTGACGTCCTGGGGTATCGGAGGCATAGGAACAGGAGTAGGCCATTCAGCCCCTCGAGCCTGTTCTGCCATTCAATGAGATCATGGCTGATCTGTGTCCTGACTCCATATCTGCCTTAGGCCCATATCCCTTAATACCTTTTGTTAACAAAAAGCTATCAATCTCAGATTTAAAATTAGCAATTGATCTAGCATCAATTGCCGTTTACAGAAGAGAGTTCCAAACTTCTACCATCCTTTGTGTGTAGAAGTGTTTCCTAATTTCACTCCTGAAAGGTCTGGCTCTAATCTTTAGACTATGCCCCCTAGTCCTAGAATCCCCAACCAGCGGAAATAGTTTCTCTCTATCTACTTTATTTGTTCCCCTTAATATCTTGAAAACTTGGATCAGATCACCCCTTAACCGTCTAAATTCTAGGGAATACAACCCTAATTTGTGTAATCTCTCCTCGTAACTCAACCCTTGAAGTCCGGGTATCATTCTGGTAAACCTACGCTGCACTCCCTCCAAGGACAATATATCCTTCCTAAGGTGCGGGGCCCAGAACTGCTCACAGTGCTCTAGGTGTGATCTAACCAGGGATTTGTATAGCTGCAGCATAACTTCTACCCCCTTGTATTCTAGTCCTCTAGATATAAAGGCCAGCATCCCATGAGCCTTTTTGATTATTTTCTGTACCTGTTCATGACACTTTAATGATCTATGTAACTAGACCCCCAAGTCTCTTTGGACATTCATTGTTTTAGCTTTTTACCATTTAGAAAGTACCCTGTTCTCGGTCCAAAGTGAATGACCTAACATTTGCTTACATTGAAATCCATTTGCCACAGTTTTACACATTCACTTAATCTATCAATATCCATTTGTAATTATTTTCTATGCCATCATCTAAGTTAATAAATATTGTGAACAGTTGAGGCCCCAACACAGATCCCTGTGGGACACCACTAGTCACCTCCTGCCAGTTTGCGTACATAGAAACATAGAAACTAGGAGCAGGAGTAGGCCATTCGGCCCGTCGAGCCTGCTCCACCATTCAATACGATCATGGCTGATCATCCAAATCCAGTACCCTGTCCCTGCTTTCTCACACAGAATCCCCATCGAGCCTACACCGACACATATCCCACCCTATCCCCGTAACCCCACGTATTTAATTCCCCCTAACATATCCCATCCTATCCCCGTAACCCCACATATTTAATCCCCCCCTAACACTAAGGGTCAATTTATCATAGCCAAATCAACCTAACCCGCACATTTTTGGACTGTGGGAGGAAACCGGAGCACCCGGAGGAAACCCACGCAGACACGGGGAGAATGTGCAAACTCCACACAGACAGTCACCCGAGGCCAGATTCGAACCCGGGTCCCTGGCGCTGTGAGGCACCAGTGCTAACCACTATGCCACCGTACCTGCCCATTATCCCTACTGCCTGTCTCCTGCCGCTCAGCCAATTTCCTAACCAGGTCAATAATTTGCCCTCAATTCCATGGGCTTCTACCTTAGATAACAGTCTCTTATGTGGGACTTTATCAAATGCCTTCTGGAAGTCCATATAAATAACATCCATAGAAATTCCCCAGTCCACTACTTTAGTCACCTCCTCAAAAAATTCAATCAGGTTTGTCAGGCATGACCTGCCTTTCACAAATCCATGCTGGCTCTCTCTGATCAACTGAAAATTTTCGAGGTGTTCAGTCACCCTATCCTTAATTATAAACTCTAGCAAATTCCCAACAACAGATGTTAGTTTAACTGGTCTGTAATTCCCTGGCTTCCCTCTCTTACCATTTTTAAATAGCGGAGTGACAGGTGCAATTTTCTAATCTAAAGGAACGGTTCCAGAATCTAGAGAACTTTGGAAGATTATAGTTAGGACATCTGCAATGTACTCACCTACTTCCTTTAAATCCCTGGGATGGAAACTATCTGGTCCTGGGGATTTGTCACTCTTCAGTGCCATTATTTTCTTCATTACTGTTATTTTACTTATGTTAATTTTATTGAGTCCCTGTCTCCGATTCAATATTCATTTCCTTGCGATTTCTGGCGTGCTATTCACTTCGACTGTAAATACTGACGCAAAGTAATTATTCAACATGTCCGCCATTTCCTTATTATTACTGATAATATCACCACTTTCAGTTTTTAAGGGGCCAACATTGCTCCTGACTACCCTCTTTTTCCTAATGTAATTGTAAAAATTCTTCGTATTGATTTTGATATCCCTTGCAAGTTTCTTTTCATACTCCCTTTTTGTAACTCTTACTGTCTGTTTTGTGACCCTTTGCTGTTCTTTGTATCTTTCCCATTCACCAGGATCTGTGCTATTTTTTTGCATTTTTGTATGCTTTTTCTTTTAGTTTTATGCTGTCCCTTACCTCTTTAGTCGTCCAAGGCTGTTTTTTTTGGCAAGTGGAGCTCTTGCCCTCAGGGGTATAAACTGGTTCTGTATCACACATTCTTTTTTGAACAGCTCCCACTGATCTCCTGTTGTTTTACCCATTAACAGATTTGCCCAGTTGACTGTGGACCGTCTCTGTCTCATCCCGTTGAAGTCGGCCTTACCCAAATCTAGAATCTTAGTAGCTGTTTTGCGTTTGTCCCTTTCAAATGCTACGTTGAACTCGATCATGTTATGATCGCTATTGGATAAATGTTCACGCACAGTTAGGCTGTTAACTAAATCTGTCTCATTACTCATTACTAAATCTAATATGGCTTGCCCCCTTGTTGCCTCTAGGACATATTGTTCTGGAAAACTATCCCGGACACTCGAGAAATTCACTAGCTTTCTGACAGGTGCTCGTCTGCTTATCCCAATCTATATGAAAGTTAAAATCCCCCATTAAAACCACTCTGCCTTTGCTACATGTTTGTCTAATCTCTGCATTTATACAATCTAGCACTTCACAGCTGCTACCAGCGGGCCTGTAGATAACTCCCACTACAGTCTGAAATCCTTTCCTATTTCTTAATTAGAATCATAGAATGGTTACAGCACAGAAGGAGGCCATTTGGCCCGTTGAGCCTGTGCCAGCTCTCTGCAAGAGCACTTCAGCTAGTCCCACTCCCTCGCCCTTTCCTCGTAGCCCTGCAATTTTTTTTCCTTCAGGTACTTATCCAATTCCCTTTTAAAAGCCACAATTGAATCTGTCTTCACCACCCTTTCAGGCAGTGAATTCCAGATCCGAACCACTCGCTGCATAAAAAAGTATTTCCTCATGTCGCCTTTGGATCTGCTGTCAATCACCTTAAATCTGTGTCCGCTATTTCTCGACCCTTCCGCCAATGGGAACAGTTTCTCTCTATCTTTTCTGTCTAGACCCCTCATGATTTTGAACACCTCTATCAAATCTCCTCTCAACCTTCTCTGCTCCAAGGAAAACAACTCCAGCTTCTCCAGTTTATCCACGTAACTGAAGTCCCTCATCCCTGGAACCATTCTTGTAAATCTTTTCTGCACCCTCTCTAAGGCCTTCACATCCTTCCTAAAGTGCGGTGCCCAGAATTGGACACAATACTCCAGTTGAGGGCAAACCAGTGTTTTATAAAGGTTCATCATAACTTCCTTGCTTTTGCACTCTATGCCTCCATTTATGAAGCCATGATGCGGAGATGCCAGTGTTGGACTGGGGTGGACAAAAGTGAGAAGTCGCACAACACCAGGTTATAGTCCAACAGTTTTATTTGAAATCACAAGCTTTCGGAGCGCTGCTCCTTCGTCAGGTGAAGTGAAGAAATACAAATGGGCACAGCATATATAGACAGAGAACAATGCCTGTGCAGAGAACAATGCCAGACGACTACAGTTAATCTTTCTGACTGCCCTTTATGTCTTCCTGGTTGGAGTTGATTGCCGTGATTGTCTCTCTGCCGAGGTGTGATAAAGGGCAGTCAGAAAGATTAACTGTAGTCGTCTGGCATTGTTCTCTGCACAGGCATTGTTCTCTGTCTATATATGCTGTGCCCATTTGTATTTCTTCACTTCACCTGACAAAGGAGCAGCCGCTGCGAAAGCTTGTGATTTCAAATAAAACTGTTGGACTATAACCTGGTGTTGTGCGACTTCTCACTTCTATTTATGAAGCCCAGGATCCCGTATGCTTCTTTAACCGCTTTCTCAACCTGCCCTGCCACCTTCAGCGATTTGTGTACATATACCCCCAGGTCTCTCTGTTCGTGCACCCCCTTTAGAATTGTACCCTTTAGTTTATATTGCCTCCTCATCCTTCCTACCAAAATGTATCACTTCGCACTTTTCTGCGTTAAATCTCATCTGCGACGAATCGCCCATTCCACCAGCCTGTCCATGTCTTCTTGAAGTCTATCCCTATCCTCCTCACTGTTCACTATACTTCCAAGTTTTGTGTCATTTGCACATTTTGAAATAGTGCCCTGTACACCCAAGTCTAAGTCATAGAGTCATAACGACACAGAAGGAGGCCCATCAAGTCCGTGCCGGCTCTCTGTAGAACAATCCAGTCAGTCCCATTCCCCCGCTCTATCCACGTAGCCCTGCAAGTTTATTTCCCTCAAGTGCCTATCCAGTCTCCCCTTGAAAACATTGAGTGTCTCCGCTTCCACCACTTCCGCGGCAGCAAATTCCAGGTCATCACCACTCGCTGTGTAAAAAAGATTCTGAAGGGGCTTGACAGGATAGATGCAGAGAGGATGTTTCCCCTCGTGGGGGAATCTACAACTAGGGGGCATAATTTCAGAATAAGGGGGCACCCTTTTAAATAGGAAATGAGGAGGAATTTCTTCTCTCAGAGGGTCGTGAATCTTTGGAATTCTCTTCCCCAGAGAGCTGTGGAGGCTGGGTCATTGAATATATTTAAGGTGAAGATAGACAGATTTTTGAAAGGTAAGGGAGTCGAGGGTTAGGGGAGTGGGCAGGGAAGTGGAGTTGAGGCCAAGATCAGATGAGCCATGATCTTATTGAATGGCGGAGCAGGCTCGAGGGGCCAAATGACCTGCTCCTGCTCTACGTCTTATGTTCTCACGTCCCCCCTGTATCTCTTGCCCCAACCTTAAATCTGTGTCCCCTAGTCCTTGTACCATCAACTAGTGGGAACAGCCTTTCCCCGTCTAGCCTATCCAAACCCGTCATAATCTTGTACACCTCTATCAAATCAAAACAAATTCAGCTTCTCTAACCTGACCTTGTAGCTAAGATCCCCCAATCCCCGGAACCATTCTGGTAAATCTCCTCTGCACCCTCAAGGGCCTTCGCATCCTTCTTAAAGTGTGGTGACCAGAACTGGATGCAATACTCCAGTTGTGGCCTAACCAGCGCTTTATAAAGGTTCTGCATAGCTTCTCTACTTTTGTACTCAATACCTCTATTTATGAAGCCCAAGTTCCCATATGCTTTGTTAACCACTCTCAATATGTCCTGCCACCTTCAGGGACCTATGCACATTAACTCCCAAGTCCCTCTGTCCCTGCACACTCTTTAAAACTGTGCCATTAAGTGTATATTGCCTCTCCCTGTTCCTTCTGCCAAAATGCATCACCTCACACTTCTCTGTATTAAATTCCATCTGCCACTTGTCTGCCCATTCTGCTAGCCTTTCTATGTCCTGTTGCAGTCGATTGGTATCATCCTCACTGTTTGCCACACCCCCAAGTTTGGTGTCATCGGCAAATTTAGAAATTCTACTCTGTATTCCAATATCCAGGTCATTTATATATATATAAAAAAAAAAGAAAAGAACAGTGGCCCCAGCACTGACCCTTGGGGAACACCACTGTCTACCATCCTCCAGTCTGAAACACAGCCATTTACCACAACTCGCTGTTTTCTGTCCTTAAGCCAATTCCTTATCCAAGCTGCCACTGACCCACCTATTCCATGAGCCTCAATTTTGTTAACCAGCCTTCTATGTGGTACTTTGTCAAACGCCTTCTGAAAATCCATGTAGACAACATCCATTGCATTCCCTTCATCGATCCTCTCTGTTACTTCATCAAAAAATTCAATTAGATTAGTCATTAATATATATCAAGAAAAGCAGTGGTCCTGGTACCGACCCCTGGGGAACACCACCATATAACTTCCTGAAGTCCGAAAAACAACTGTTCACCACTACTCTCTCTTTCCTGTCACTTAGCTAATTTTGTATCCATGCTGCCACTGTCCCCTTTATTCCATGGGCTTCAACTTTGCTGGCAAGCCTATTATGTGCCACTTTATCAAACGCCTTTTGGAAATCCATGTACACCACATCAACCGCATTGCCCTCATCAACCCTCTCTGTTACCTCATCAAAAAACTCATTCAAGTTAGTTAAACATGATTTGCCTTTAACAAATCCGTGCTAGCTTTCCTTAATTAATCCATACTTGTCCAAGTGACTGTTAATTTTGTCCTGGATTATCGTTTCTAAAAACTTCCCCACTACCGAGGTTAAACTGTCTGGCCTGTAGTTGCTGGGTTTATCCTTAAACCCTTTTTTGAACAAGGGTGCAATTCTCCAGTCCTCTGGCACCAGCCCCGGATCTAAGGAGGATTGGAAGATTATGGCCAGTATCTTCACAATTTCCACCTTTACTTCCCTCAGCATCCTAGGATGCATCTCATCTGGTCCTGATGACTTATCTACTTTAAGTACTGCCAGCCTTTCTAGTGCTTCCTCCTTATCAATTTTTACCCAATCCAGTATCTCAGCAACCTCCTCTTTCACTATGACTTTGGCAGCATCTTCTTCCTTGGTAAGGACAGATGTAAAGTACTCATTTAGTACCTCAGCCATGCCCTCTGCCTCCATGCGTGGCTCTTCATTTTGGTCCCTAATCGGCCCCACCCCTCCTCTTACTACCCATTTACTATTTATATGCCTATAGAAGACTTTTGGATTCCCTTTTATGTTAGCTGCCAATCTATTCTCATACTCTCTCTTTGCCCCTCTTATTTCCTTTTTCACTTCCCCTCTGAACTTTCTATATTCAGCCTGGTTCTCACTTGTATTCTCAACCTGACATCTATGATACGCCCCCTTTTCCTGCTTCATCTTACTCTCTATCTCTTTCATCATCCAGGGAGCTCTGGCTTTGGTTGCCCTATCTTTCCCCCTCGTGGGAATGTACCTCGACTGTACACGAGCCATTTCCTCTTTAAAGGCAGCCTATTGTTCGATTACAGTTTTGCCTGCCAATCTTTGATTCCAATTTACCCGGGCTAGATCCATTCTCAACCCACTGAAATTGGCTTTCCTCCAATTAAGTACTTTTACTCTGCTCCCTGTCCTTTTCCATAGCTAGTCTAACCCTTATGATACTGTGATCACTGTTCCCTAAATGTTCCCCTACTGACACTTGCTCTACTTGACCCACCTCATTCCCCAGAACCAGATCCAGCAATGCCTCCTTCCTCGTTGGGCCGGAAACGTACTGATCAAGAATTCTACCCATAAAGTCTCCACTGTCTGCTTACCTCTCTTTATATCCTCTCTTATCATTGAAGTGATTTCATCCTTTATCACTAAAACTACTCCTCCCCCTCTGCCATTTTCCCGATCTTTCCTGTAGAGCTTATAACCTGGTATATTTAGTTCCCGGTCCTGACTGTCTTGCAGCCATGTCTCAGTAATGGCTACAATGTCATACCCTCCAATTTGAATTCGCGCCTGCCTGCAGTTCATTCAATTTATTCCTTATATTCCGTGCGTTTGTATAAAGAACGCTTATTCGTCCACACACCTTAGCTTGTCTTTCAGCTCTAATGTTTCACTCACATGTTTCTTATTTCTCTCTCCTGGTTTAATCACTTTACATCTTTTAGTTTTCTGTTTACCTGTAGTGCCTAAAGCACAATTTCTGACTGTTACTCTACTCTCTTCCCTTTCCTTTGTTTTTGAACTACTATTTGTACTACAATTTCCACCCGAGTGCCCCCCCCCATTTACGAATTTAAAGTCCTTGTGACCGCCCTATTTATCCTTTCTGCTAGGACCCTGGTCAGGTGGAGCCCATCCCAACGGTAGAGTTCCTTCCTGTCCCAATACTGGTGCCAGTGCCCCATGAAATGGAACCCCTCTTTCCCACACCACTCATTTAGCCACGTTTTCACTTTCCTAATCAGCTTATCCCTACGCCAATTTGCATGTGGCTCAGGTAACAATCCAGAGATTATAACCCTTGAGGTCCTATTCTTTAATTTAGCTCCTAGTTCTTGATACTCCCCAAACAAGACCTCTTGCCTACTCTTCCCTATGTTGTTGATCCCAACATAGACCACAACGACTGGGTCCTCCCCCTCCCTCTCCAATATCCTTTCAAGCCATTTCGAGATGTCCCTCACCCTGGCACCAGGTAGGCAACATACCATGTGGGACTCTCGATCTTGCTTACAAAGGATGCCATCTGTCCCCCTAATTATAGAATCCCCTACAACTACCACATTACACTTCCTTTCCTCCTCCTCCCCCCCCCCTTAGGACAGCCTCCTGCTCCAAAGTGCCATGGTCCGCATTCTGGCTGTCCTTCTGACAGTCTTTATCCTTATCCTCACAGGTAGCAAGTACATTGTGCCTGTTCGATAGGATCAGTTTCTCTGGATCCTCGTTCCCTTTCTTACCTGGGTTCCACTAACTCTGCACACTATCGGTCACACCAACCCCGTTCTGATCCTGCACCCCTCTACGAGGTGTGACCGAAGTCTGGAGCAAACTGTCCAGATACTCTTCCCCCTCCCTTATGTGTCAGAGTGTCTCTAACTCGCACTCCAGCTCAATGACTCTGAGCCGGAGAGATTCGAGACAGAGACATCTCCTGCAGACGTGTTCGCTCGGGACAGTCTCACTGTCCACAAACTCCCACATCCAGACACACAACCTGCTCTGCCATATCTTAGTCTAACCTTGTTTTATTTATTTAATTAGTTAAAAATCTTTATTCAACGATTATTTTTAGTTATATTAATTAGTTTATCTAGTTAAGTTTTTAATTTGATAAAGTAGTTTATTAGTTTCCCGCTCTTAGTTTAAACCACTGTCCTAGCTTAGAGAGAAAAAAATGCTGTAATACTCACCAACCAATCACCAACCTGCTGTCCTGTGACGTCACTCCTTGTTTTTTTGTTGTGTTTAAATCGCCGCTCTGGCTCTCCGCTCCCATGGGGTTGTGGAAGGTGCTATATAAATGCAAGTCTTTTTTGGGGGGATCTTGCTGTGCACTTCAAAACGTTGTTGATTGAATGTGTGGCGCTTACGCGATGTTTCTGAGAGATGGGATTGAGCGGCCCGGCCGAGTGAGCGTGCGTGTGCGTGTATGCGAGCGATGACCGCGGACAGGATCGGTTTGGGCCATGAAGTCCTCCGAGCTTAAATAGTGTTGATACTTGGACTCTCGGCTCACGTTCTGAAGAAGGTACCACTGGTGCGTTGGTTCCCATGAGGACAGTCTCTAACCTTGAGGAGGAAAAGCTTGAACTAAAAAATACAGGGTAGTAGTGAAATCCGATGTTGAAGAAAGAAAGACTCGTTGTTACATAGCTATCTTTTCACAGCTCCCAGAAACAGCCGTTAACTTACACACTTATGCTTTATCGATTACTGTTAATCAAGCAAAAGTGGCAGATATTGATACATTGCAAGATCCCACCAGCCATAGTACCATGGCTAAATACGTGGCTTGAGCAGTGGTGTAAGAGGGAGGGTTTTAAATTTTTGAGGCATTGGGACCAGTTTTGTGGTAGGTGTGACCTATACAAAAGGGACGGTCTACACCTGTGCAAAGATGGAACTGAGGTTCTCGGGGTAAATTTTGATAAAGCAGTTCGGGAGCATTTAAACTAGTATGGCAGGGGGCTAGAAACCCATGTAGTGAAATAGAGGAAAGTGAAAGGCAGACAGAAATAAATGGTAAAAAGGAGAGGAACAAAAAACAAAGGGCCAAACTAATTCATAAAAAATGTGAGCATAAAAAAAGCCTGAGGGTTTTATACCTTAATGCGAGAAGCATCAGGAACAAGGTAGATGAATTAGCTGTGGAAATAGAGGTTAATAATTATGATCTAATTGGGATTACGGAAACATGGTTGCAGGGTGAGCAGGGCTGGGAGCTTAACATACAGGGGTATTCAGTATTTAGGAAGGATCGACAAAAAAGAAAGGGAGGAGGGGTAGCATTGCTGGTAAAAGAGGGGATAAATGCAATTGAAAGGAAGGATATTAACTCAGTTAATACAGAATCTATATGGGTGGAGCTAAGAAATAGCGAGGGGCGAAAAACATTAATAGGAGTGGTATATAGGCCTCCAAATAGTAAAATAGAGGTTGGGGAGGGCATCACGAGGGAAATTAGAGAAGCGTGCAATAAGAGCACAGCTGTCATCATAGGTGACTTTAACTTACATATAGATTGGACTAGCCTAATCAGTAAAAATAATGAGGAGGAGGAATTCCTTGAGTGTTTAAGGGATGGTTATCTGGATCAATATGTCGAGGAACCAACTCGGGAACAGGCTATATTGGACTGGGTACTGTGCAATGAGAAGGGACTAATTAGTAATCTTGTTGTACGGGGACCCTTGGGTCAGAGCGATCATAACATGATCGATTTCTCACTCGAAATGGAGAGCGAAGAAATTGACTCAGAGACTCAGGTCCTGAATTTAAACAAGGGGAATTATGATGCCATTAGACGGGAACTGAGTAGGTCTGATTGGACAACGTTCCTGGGAGGACTGGAGGTAGATAAACAATGGCAAGCATTTAAAGATAGAATGACAAAATTGCAAAAATTGTTTATACCAATCTGGCATAAAAGGAAATCTAAAAAGGTGACTCAACCGTGGATAACAGGGGAAATTAGAGACAGCATAAAATCCAAAGATAGGGCGTATAAAATAGCCAAAAAACGCGCCAGAGCGGAAGATTGGGAACAGTTTAAGATAGAGCAAAGGAGGGCAAAGGGCTTAATCAAGAAGGGCAAAATAGCTTACGAAAGCAAGCTGGCGGAAAATATAAAAACTAACTCCAAAAGCTTTTATAAGTATATCAAGAGGAAAAGACTGGTGAAAACCAAAGTTGGTCCATTGCAGTCAGATACGGGGGAATATATAATGGGAAATAAGGAAATGGCAGACCAACTAAATGCATACTTTGGGTCAGTCTTTACGAAGGAAGACACAAAAAACCTCCCTGGGATATCGGGAAAAATAGGGACATTGGCAAAGGAGGAACTGACGCAAATCAATATCTCTAAGGATATGGTGTTAAGGAAGCTAAAGGGATTGAAGGCGGACAAATCCCCAGGGCCTGATAACATGCATCCTAGGGTACTGAAGGAGGTGGCCCTAGAGATAGCGGATGCACTAAGCATGATTTTTCAGAATTCATTAGACTCGGGAACAGTGCCCATGGATTGGAGGGTAGCTAACGTTACCCCACTATTCAAAAAGGGGGGTAGGGAAAAAGCAGGTAATTACAGACCTGTAAGCCTTACATCAGTTGTGGGCAAAATGCTGGAGTCCATCATTAAGGATGAAATAGCCGAGCACTTAGCAAATGGGGACAGGATAGGACAGAGTCAACATGGATTTACAAAGGGTAAATCGTGCTTGACTAATCTATTGGAATTTTTTGAGGGAGTAACTGGTAAAATAGATGGGGGAGAGCCAGTAGATGTGGTGTACCTGGACTTCCAAAAGGCCTTCGATAAGGTCCCACATAAAAGATTAGCATGGAAAATTGAAGCTCATGGGATAAAGGGGAAAGTATTGACGTGGATAGAGAACTGGCTGTCAGATAGAAAACAGAGAGTTGGAATAAACGGCTCATTTTCTGAATGGCAGGCAGTAACAAGTGGGGTACCACAGGGATCTGTCCTGGGTCCCCAGCTGTTCACAATTTATATTAATGACCTGGATCAGGGAGTCGAATGCAGCATTTCCAAATTTGCAGACGACACTAAACTAGGAGGGGGGGTGGGCTCAGAGGAGGAGACCAGGAAGCTCCAGAGCGATTTGGACAGACTGGGTGATTGGGCGGATAAATGGCAGATGCACTATAATGTGGACAAGTGCGAAGTTATCCACCTTGGGTGCAGGAACGGGAGGGCAAATTATTATTTAAATGGCAATAAATTGGGAGAGGGGGAAGTACAGAGAGACCTGGGTGTTCTTGTACACCAGTCACTGAAGGCGAGCATGCAGGTGCAACAGGCGGTCAAGAAGGCAAACGGTATGCTGGCCTTCATAGCAAAAGGGTTGGAATACAGGAACAGGGATACCTTGCTGCAGCTGTACAGGGCACTGGTGAGACCACACCTCGAGTACTGTGTACAGTTTTGGTCGCCTCATCTGAGGAAAGATGTTCTTGCCATGGAGGGGGTGCAGCGGCGATTCACCAGGCTGATACCAGGAATGGCGGGATTGACCTATGAGGAGAGACTATGTAGTTTAGGGATGTACACACTGGAGTTTAGAAGATTGAGAGGGGACCTCATAGAAGTGTATAAAATTCTGACAGGTCTAGACAGATTAGATGCAGAAGGAATGTTTCCCTTGGCGGGTGAGAACAGAACTAGAGGACATAATTTAAGGATAAGGGCTAAACCATTTAGGACAGAAATGAGGGGGAATTTCTTCACTCAGAGAGTGGTGAACCTGTGGAACTCATTGCCACAGAGGGCAGTGTACGCCAGCTCATTAAATATATTTAAGAGGGAATTAGATATATTTCTACAGGCAAAAGGGGTTAAGGGTTACGGAGAGAAGGCGGGGACGGGATACTGAATTGAAGGATCAGCCATGATCTCATTAAATGGCGGAGCAGGCTCGAAGGGCCGGATGGCCTACTCCTGCTCCTATCTTCTATGTATCTATGTATCTATGTATGAATAGCCAGCTAATCTGCTCTCCAATATCCTCTAATATGAGAATGCTGTTGCCTGAGTAATTAACTTTCATGCTTTTTTAAAATTAATTCTCGGGATATGGGCGTCACTGGCAAGGCCAGCATTTATTGCCCATCCCTAGTTGTTTTTCGGAAGGTGGTGAATGGGCCCACAAAGCAGTTTGATACAACTGAGTGTCTTGCTGGGTCACTACAGAGGGCAGTTTAAGAGTCAATCACATTGGTGTATGACTGGAAACACATATGGGCGAGACCGGGTAAGGACAGCAGGTTTCAAAGCCCTCCATGCCCTTGCCCTCTGCGTTTTTCCAATTCTGGCCTCTTGCGCCTCCCCGAATCCCTTCGTCCCACTATTGGCAGCTGTGCCTTCAGCTGTCTAAGCCCTAAAATGTGGAATTCACTCCCTAAATATCTCCGCCTCTGTATTTTTAAGATGCTCTTTAAAACCCACCTCTGGCCAGGCTTTTAGTCGCCCCTCCTAATGCCGCCCTCTTTGACTCTGTGTCAATTGTCGTCTATTAAGCTCCTGTGAAGCGCTTTGGGACGTTTTCCTACATTAAAGGTGCTATATAAATGCAAATTGTTGTTGTAAAGGACATTAGGGAACCAGTTGGGTTTTTACAACAATCCGATAGCTTCATGGTCACCTTTACTGATCCCAGCGTGTAAACCAATCCGGGTTTGACTGGGAGTTATGTGTCTGTCATTGGACTGAGAGATTGGTGGTGTTGGCCGTGCTTCGATCCTATAATCTGGGAAGGTGCAGTGTGGGACAGAGTCTCTACGTGGGTCATTGTTAAATGAACAAGAAGATTTCAAAAGCACAAAATACGGCAGATTCTGGAAATATGAAACAAAAACAGAAAATGCTGGAAACACTCGCAGGTCAGACTCGCAGCTGTGGACAGAGGGTAAAGGTTAACGTTTGAGGTATAATCCTTCGTTAGAACTGGCAGATGAACAGGGCTAGACAGACTGGATGCAGGGAGGATGTTTCCCCTGGCTGGGGGGTTTCTAGAACCAGGGGTCACAGTCTCAGGGTACGTGGTAGGATATTTAGGACTGAGATGAGGAGAAATTTCTTCACTCAGAGGGTGGTGAACCTGTGGAATTCTCTACCACAGAAGGCTGTGGAGGCCAAGTCACTGAATATAGTTAAGAAGGAGATAGATAGATTTCTAGATGCAAAAGGCGTCAAGGGGTACGGGGAGAGAGTGGGAATATGGTATTGAGATAGAGGGTCAGCCATGATCATATTGAATGGCGGAGCAGGCTCGAAGGGCCGAATGGCCTACTCCTGCTCCTATTTTTCTATGTTTCTATGTTACAGTTTGAGCATTTAAATTCAGCTTTAAAAATCTGGGAATAAAAAGCTGGTATCAGTAAAAGTGACCCTGAAGCCATCGGATTGTTGTAAAAACCCAACTGGTTCACTCGTGTCCTTTAGGGAAGGAAACCTACCGTCCTTACCCGGTCTGCGCTTATATGTGACTCCAGTCCCACACCACGTGGTTGACTCTGAACTGCCCTCTGAAGTGACCCAGCAGGACACTGGGTTGTAAACTAGGAATGGGCAATAAATGCTGGCCTTGCCAGCGACGCCCACATCCCGAGAATGAATAGATAACAAGAGTTTATCTGAAGGAACAGAGCAAAGGAAGGCGGGGAAGACCACATACACAACAGATAGAATTAACATAAGAAATAGGAGCAGGGGTAGACCATACAGCCCCTCGAGTCTGCTCTGCCATTCAATAAGATCATGGCTGATCTTCGACCTCAACTCCACTTTCCCACCCGATCCCCATATCCCTTGATTCCCCTAGAGTCCAAAAATCTATTGATCTCAGCCTTGAATATACTCAATGACTGAGCATCTACAGCCCTTTGGGGTGGATGATTTAAGATCAGCCATGATCTTATTGAATGGCGGAGCAGGCTCGAAAGACCAAATGGCCTACTCCTGCTCCTATTTCATATGTACTTATGTTCCAAAGATTCACAACCCTCTGAGTGAGGAAATTCCTCTTCATCTTCTTAAAGGCCAATCCCTTATCCTGAGACTATGCCCCCTAGGAGAAACAACCTCTCAACATCTACCCTGTCAAGTAAGGAGTGTGATGGAATACTCTCCACTTGCCTGGATGAGTGCAGCTGCAACAACACTCAAGAAGCTCAACACCATCCAGGACAAAGCAGCCCGCTTGATTGGCACCCCATCCACCACCTTAAACATTCACTCCCTCCACCACCGGTGCACCCTGGCTACAGTGTGTACCCTCTACAAGATGCACTGCAGCCAAGGCTTCTTCGGCAGCACCTCCCAAACCCGCGACCTCTTCCAACTAGAAGGACAAGGGCAGCAGGCGCATGGGAACGCCACCACCTCCAAGTTCCCCTCCAAGTCACACACCATCCTGAATTAGAAGTATATCGTCGACCCTTCATCGTCGCTGGGTCAAAATCCTGGAACTCCCTACCTAACAGCACTGTGGGATTACCTTCACCACACGGACTGCAGCGGTTCAAGAAGGTGGCTCACCACCACCTTCTCAAGGGCAACTAGGGATGGGTAATAAATGCTGGCCTTGCCAGCGACGTCCAGATCCCATGAACGAATAAAAAAAAAATCCCCCTCAGAATCTTATGTTTCAATGAGATCACCTCTCATTCTTCTAAACTCCAGAGAGTATAGGCCCAATCAACGCAATCTCTCCTCATAGGACAACCCCCCATCCCGGGAGCAACATATTGATTCGGTGGAGAACAGGAGATGATTAAATGACGGAAGTAATAGCATAAGGCAAAAAGATTTCAAACTCTCGCATCAAGAAAGTCTTAGAAACTGTTTAATCAACTGGATTATTGGAGCTGAGCCAAGAAGCCGTCCCCTTCATCTGTGTTTTTAGCATTCGTCCTTTAAAGGGTCACATTACTGATAACTTACAGTGCAGATAAAACAGCCTTTAATTGCTTGCTAATACAAATTAATCAGCAGTAAAAGGTTTTTGGTTTTATCAGCGTCTTCTGGGTAAAGCTTTAAGTCCCAACACCCAGTTAAAGGTATGCAGCACCAGTGACCTTTCAAACCCTGTTCAAGTGCGAACATCTGTTAATCATTCCAAGGCTGCACCAATGTGGAAATTCCCAGGTTTAATCCTCCATCTTCTGCCCAAATGCTGCTGAAACTCTGACCCCTGCCTTTGTCACCTCCGCACTCGACTATTCCAGCACTCTCCTGGCCGGTCTCCCATCATCCACCCTCCGTAAACTTCAGCTCATCCAAATCCCTGCTGCCTGCATCCTTTGCCGTGCCGAGTCCCATTCACCCATCGTCCCTGTCCTCGCTGACCCACACTGGCGACTTGAATACTGTGCAGGAGGAAACCCCACCGAGGAGTAGTTGAGTGGCCGTTGATAAAGGGGAGGTCTGGGGCAGGCTGTGACTGACTTGGAAGATTTCCCATGGGGAGACCCGTAGCACAAATTGGGCTGGGACTGGAGATGGGGATTTCCTATAAAAGAAAGACTTGCATTTATATAGCGACTTTCACGACCACCGGACGTCTCAAAGCGCTTTACAGCCAATGAAGTACTTTTTGAAGTGTAGTCACTGTTGTAATGTGGAGACCGGTAACACGGAGCGGGGCGGGACTGGAGTGGGGGATTTCCCATGTGGAGACCCGTAACACGGAGTGGGGCGGGACTGGAGTGGGGGATTTCCCATGGGGAGACCCGTAACACGGAGTGGGGCGGGACTGGAGTGGGGGATTTCCCATGGGGAGACCCGTAACACGGAGTGGGGCGGGACTGGAGTGGGGGATTTCCCATGGGGAGACCCGTAACACGGAGTGGGGCGGGACTGGAGTGGGGGATTTCCCATGGGGAGACCCGTAACACGGAGCGGGGCGGGACTGGAGTGGGGGATTTCCCATGGGGAGACCCGTAACACGGGGCGGGACTGGAGTGGGGGATTTCCCATGGGGAGACCCGTAACACGGAGCGGGGCGGGACTGGAGTGGGGGATTTCCCATGGGGAGACCCGTAACACGGAGCGGGGCGGGACTGGAGTGGGGGATTTCCCATGGGGAGACCCGTAACACGGAGCGGGGCGGGACTGGAGTGGGGGATTTCCCATGGGGAGACCCGTAACACGGAGCGGGGCGGGACTGGAGTGGGGGATTTCCCATGGGGAGACCCGTAACACGGAGCGGGGCGGGACTGGAGTGGGGGATTTCCCATGGGGAGACCCGTAACAGGGAGCGGGGCGGGACTGGAGTGGGGGATTTCCCATGGGGAGACCCGTAACACGGAGCGGGGCGGGACTGGAGTGGGGGATTTCCCATGGGGAGACCCGTAACACGGAGCGGGGCGGGACTGGAGTGGGGGATTTCCCATGGGGAGACCCGTAACACGGAGTGGGGCGGGACTGGAGTGGGGGATTTCCCATGGGGAGACCCGTAACTCTTAGAGCAGCTGTTTGACCTTCGGAATGACGTTGAGTTTTGCTCTTGAAAGTGTTGCAGACTCGGTTGGTGAGGAGAAGCCACAAGGCAGCCTCCAGGTTCCAGAATGAGCTTTCCAAGCAGACTGGCTCTTTGCTGATTAGCTCAAAAACAGTTGTTTTCCTCGGCTCGGTGCTGCAGGAATTGCGAATGTTTGTGTGGGTTTTTTTCGACGCTACAAAGAAGTGAGTGGCACAGAGGCTTAAGGGAGGATTAGAAAAGTCCTCTCGAAATATCTGAGTCGCTGGGAAGTTACAAATAGAAAAGCTCGAGAACAATGGAAGGCTTGAGAACTCAAGCAGAATGATTTTTTTCAGAGATGAAAGGAACTCTGGGGTTGCTGGTAATCCTGAAATAAAAACAAAACATGCTGAAAATACTCAGCGGGTCGTTCAGTTTGAAGGAGAACAGGCAGGTTAACAGCTTTTAGAGGGACTTGTGTCAGAATCATAGAATGGTTACAGCACAGAAGGAGGCCATTTGACCCGTCGAGCCCGTGCCGGCTCTCTGCAAGAGCACCTCAGCTAGTCCCACTCCCCCGCCCATTCACCGTAGCCCTGCAAATTTTTTTCTTTCAGGTACTTATCCCACTCCCTTTTGAAAGCCGTGATTGAGCCTGTCTCCACCACCCTTTCAGGCAGTGCATTCCAGATCCTAACCACTCACTGAGTAAAAAATTTTTTCTTATGTCGCCTTTGGTTCTTTTACCAAACACCTTAAATCCGTGTCCTCTGGTTCTCGACCCTTCCGCCAATGGGAACAGTTTCCCTCTATCTACTCTGTCCAGACCCCTCATGATTTTGAACACCTCTATCAAACCTCCTCTCAATCTTCTCTGCTCCAAGGAGAACAACCCCAGCTTCTCCAGTCTATCCATGTAACTGAAGTCCCTCATCCTTGGAATCATTCTCGTAAATCTTTTCTGCACCTTCTCTAAAGCCTTTACATCCTTCCTAAAGTGCGGTGCCCAGAATTGGACACAATACTCCAGTTGGGGCCGAACCAGTGTTTTATACAGGTTATCATAATTTCCACGCTTTTGTACTCTATACCTCTATTCATGCAGCCCAGGATCCTGTAAGCTTTTTTAACTGCTTTCTCAACCTGCCCTGCTACCTTCAACGATTTGTGCACATATACCCCCAGGTCTCTCTGTTCATGCACCCCCTTTAGGATTGTACCCTTTAGTTTATATTTCCTCTACCAAAATGTATCACTTTGCACTTTTCTACGTTATATTTCATCTGCCACAGGTCCACCCATTCCACCAGCCTGTCTATGTCCTCTTGAAGTCTGTCACTCTCCTCTTCACTGTTCATTATAATTCCAAGTTTTGTGTCATCTGCAAATTTTGAAATTGTGCCCTGTACACCTGCATCCAAGTCATTAATATATATCAAAAACAGCAGTGGCCCTAGTACCGACCCTTGTATACCTTCCTCCAGTCCGAAAAACAACCGTTCACCACTACTCTCTCTTTCCTGTCACTTAGCCAATTTCGTATCCATGCTGCCACTGTCCCCTTTATTCCATGGGCTTCAACTTTGCTGGCAAGCCTATTATGTGGCACTTTGTCGAACGCCTTTTGGAAATTCATGTACACTACGTCAACTGCATTACCCTCATCAACCCTCTCTGTTACCTCATCAAAAAACTCGATCAAGTTGGTTAAACACAATTTGCCTTTAACAAATCCGTGCTGGTTTTCCTTATTTAATCCACACTTATCCAGTGACTGTTAATTTTGTCCCTGATTATTGTTTCTAAAAGCTTCCCCACTACCGAGGTTAAACTGACCGGTCTATAGTTGCTGGGTTTATTTTTACACCCTTTTTTGAACAAGGGTGTAACATTTGCAATTCTCCAGTCCTCTGGCACCAGCCCTGTATCCAAGGAGGATTGGAAGATTATGGCCAGTACCTCCGCAATTTCTTCCTTCACTTCCCTCAGCATCCTAGGATGCATCCCATCTGGTCCTGGTGACTTATCTACTTTAAGTACAGCCAGCCTTTCTAGTACCTCGTCTTTTTCAATTCTTATCCCATCCAGTATCTCCTCTACCTCCTCCTTTACTATGTGTGTGGCAACATCTTCTTCCTTGGTGAAGACAGATGCGAAGTACTCACTTAGTACCTCAGCCATGCCCTCTGCCTCCATGTGTAGGTCTCCTTTTTGGTCCCTAATCGGCTCCACCCATCCTCTTACTACCCATTTACTATTTATATGCCTGTAGAAGACTTTTGGATTACCTTTTATGTTAGGTGCCATTCTATTCTCATACTCTTTCTTTGCCCCTCTTATTTTCTTTTTCACTTCTTCTCTGAACTTTCTTTATTTAGCCTGATTCTCAGATGGATTCTCGACCTGACATCTGTCATATGTGCTCTTTTTCTGCTTCATCTTACACTCTATCTCTTTCATCATCCAGGGAGCTCTGACTTTAGCTGCCCTACCTTTCCCCCTATTGGGAATGTATCTCGACTGTACCCGAGCTATTTCCTCTTTAAAGGCAGTCCATTTGTTTATACCAATCTGGCATAAAAGGAAATCTAAAAAGGTGACTCAACCGTGGATAACAGGGGAAATTAGAGACAGCATAAAATCCAAAGATAGGGCATATAAAATAGCCAAAAAAAGCGCCAGAGCGGAAGATTGGGAACAGTTTAAGATAGAGCAAAGGAGGACAAAGGGCTTAATCAAGAGGGGCAAAATAGCTTACGAAAGCAAGCTGGCGGAAAATATAAAAACTAACTCCAAAAGCTTTTATAAGTATATCAAGAGGAAAAGACTGGTGAAAACCAAAGTTGGTCCATTGCAGTCAGATACGGGGGAATATATAACGGGAAATAAGGAAATGGCAGGCCAACTAAATGCATACTTTGGGTCAGTCTTTACGAAGGAAGACACAAATAACCTCCCTGGGATATCGGGAAAAATAGGGACATTGGCAAAGGAGGAACTGACGCAAATCAATATCTCTAAGGATATGGTGTTAAGGAAGCTAAAGGGATTGAAGGCGGACAAATCCCCAGGGCCTGATAACATGCATCCTAGGGTACTGAAGGAGGTGGCCCTAGAGATAGCGGATGCACTAAGTATGATTTTTCAGAATTCATTAGACTCGGGAACAGTGCCCATGGATTGGAGGGTAGCTAACGTTACCCCACTTTTCAAAAAGGGGGGTAGGGAAAAAGCAGGTAATTACAGACCTGTAAGCCTTACATCAGTTGTGGGCAAAATGCTGGAGTCCATCATTAAGGATGAAATAGCGGAGCACTTAGCAAATGGGGACAGGATAGGACAGAGTCAACATGGATTTACAAAGGGTAAATCGTGCTTGACTAATCTATTGGAATTTTTTGAGGGAGTAACTGGTAAAATAGATGGGGGAGAGCCAGTAGATGTGGTGTACCTGGACTTCCAAAAGGCCTTCGATAAGGTCCCACATAAAAGATTAGCATGGAAAATTGAAGCTCATGGGATAAAGGGGAAAGTATTGACGTGGATAGAGAACTGGCTGTCAGATAGAAAACAGAGAGTTGGAATAAACGGCTCATTTTCTGAATGGCAGGCAGTAACAAGTGGGGTACCACAGGGATCTGTCCTGGGTCCCCAGCTGTTCACAATTTACATTAATGACCTGGATCAGGGAGTCGGATGCAGCATTTCCAAATTTGCAGACGACACTAAACTAGGAGGTGGGGTGGGCTCAGAGGAGGAGACCAGGAAGCTCCAGAGCGATTTGGACAGACTGGGTGATTGGGCGGATAAATGGCAGATGCACTATAATGTGGACAAGTGCGAAGTTATCCACCTTGGGTGCAGGAACGGGAGGGCAAATTATTATTTAAATGGCAATAAATTGGGAGAGGGGGAAGTACAGAGAGACCTGGGTGTTCTTGTACACCAGTCACTGAAGGCGAACATGCAGGTGCAACAGGCGGTCAAGAAGGCAAACGGTATGCTGGCCTTCATAGCAAAAGGGTTGGAATACAGGAACAGGGATACCTTGCTGCAGCTGTACAGGGCACTGGTGAGACCACACCTCGAGTACTGTGTACAGTTTTGGTCGCCTCATCTGAGGAAAGATGTTCTTGCCATGGAGGGGGTGCAGCGGCGATTCACCAGGCTGATACCAGGAATGGCGGGATTGACCTATGAGGAGAGACTATGTAGTTTAGGGATGTACACACTGGAGTTTAGAAGATTGAGAGGGGACCTCATAGAAGTGTATAAAATTCTGACAGGTCTAGACAGACTAGATGCAGAAGGAATGTTTCCCTTGGCGGGTGAGAACAGAACTAGAGGACATAATTTAAGGATAAGGGCTAAACCATTTAGGACAGAAATGAGGGGGAATTTCTTCACTCAGAGGGTGGTGAACCTGTGGAACTCATTGCCACAGAGGGCAGTGTACGCCAGCTCATTAAATATATTTAAGAGGGAATTAGATATATTTCTACAGGCAAAAGGGGTTAAGGGTTACGGAGAGAAGGCGGGGACGGGATACTGAATTGGAGGATCAGCCATGATCTCATTAAATGGCGGAGCAGGCTCGAAGGGCCGGATGGCCTACTCCTGCTCCTATCTTCTATGTATCTATCTATGTATTGTTCGATTACAGTTTTGCCTGCCAATCTTTGATTCCAATTTACCCGGGCCAGATCCGTTCTCATCCCACTGAAATTTGCCTTCCTCCAATTAAGTATTTTAGAAACATAGAAACATAGAAGATAGGCGCAGGAGTTGGCCATTCAGCCCCTCGAGCCTGCTCCGCCATTCAATGAGATCATGGCTGATCATCCAAATTCAGTACCCTGTCCCTGCCTTCTCCCCATATCCCTTGATCCCTTTAGCTTTAAGAAATATATCTAACTCCTTCTTGAATATATTTAATGAATTGGCCTCTACTGCCTTCTGTGGTAGAGAAATCCACAGGTTCACCACTCTCTGGGTGAAGAAATTCCTCCTCATCTCAGTCCTAAATGGCTTACCCCTTATCCTTAGACTGTGACCCCTGGTTCTGGACTCCCTGGCCATCGGGAACATCCTTCCTGCATCGAGTCTGTCGAGTCCTGTTAGAATTTTATAAGTTTCAATGAGATCCCCTCTCATTCTTCTAAACTCCAGCGAGTATAAGCCCAATCGACCCAATCTCTCCTCATACGTCATTCCTGCCATCCCAGGTATCAGCCTGGTGAATCTTCGCTGCACTCCTTCCATGGCAAGAACATCCTTCCTCAGATCCTTACTCTAGATTGCTCCTTGTCCTTTTCCACAGCTAATCTAAACCTTATGATACTATGATCACTGTTCCCTAAATGTTAACCTACTGACACTTGCTCCACTTGACCCACCTCATTCCCCAGAACCAGATCCAGCAATGCCTCCTTTCTCGTTGGGCCGGACACATACTGATCAAGAAAGTTCTCCTGAACACACAAGTAATTCTTTTCCCTCTCTGCCCTTTACACTATTACTATCCCAGTCTATATTAGGATAGTTGAAGCCCCCCATTATCACTACTCTACAGTTCTTGCATCTCTCTGTAATTTCCCTGCAAATTTGCTCCTCCATATTTTTCCCACTAGTAGGTGGCCTATAGAATACACCTAGTAGTGTAATGACACCTCTATTATTTCTTAACTCTAGCCCTACAGATTCTGTCCTTGACCCCTCCAGGACATCCTCTCTCTCCAGCACTGTAACATTCTCCTTAACCAATACTGCCACACCACCTCCTAGCTTTCCTGAACACCCTATATCCAGGAATATTTAAAACCCAATCCTGCCCTTTTTTGAGCCAGGTCTCCGTTATTGCCATGGCATCATATTCCCATGTGGCTATTTGTGCCTGCAGCTCACCAACCTTGTTTACTATGCTTCGTGCGTTCACATACATGCACTGTAAACCTATCTTAGACCATCCTGTGTTCTCTCTTAGTCTGACCCCACCTAATACCGTACTATTTCTTGCTTTAGTGCTATCCGTCTCTCCCAATCCTTTGTTTCTCCTTTCTAATGCTACATCCAGGTGCCCATCCCCCTGCCAACTTAGTTTAAACACTCCCCAACAGCACTGGCAAACCTTCCCGCAAGGACATTGGTCATGGCTTTGTTGAGGTGCAACCTGTCCGGCTTGTACAGGTCCCACCTACCCCAGAACCAGCCCCAATGCCCCAGGAATCTGAAGCCCTCCCTCCTACACCATCTCTCCAGCCACGCATTCATCTGCTCTATCCTCCTATTTCTATACTCACTCGCGCTTGGCACCAGGAGCAATCCAGAGATTACTACCTTTGAGGTCCTGCTTTTTAATCTCTTTCCTAGCTCCCTAAAATCTGCTTGCAGGACCTCCTCCCTTTTTCTACCTATGTCGACATGGACCACGACCTCTGGCTGTTCACCCTCCCCCCTCAGAATGTTCTGCAGCCACTCAGTGACATCTTTAAACCTGGCACCAGGGAGGCACCGTGCCATCCTGGAGTCACGTCTGCTGCTGCAGAAACGCCCGTCTACTCCCCTAACTATCAAATCCCCTACCACTATTGCTTTCCCTGTCTTCCTCCTCCCGTACAGCTGAGAGACCCGTGGTGCCACAGACTTGGCTCTGGCTGTACTCCCCAGAGGAACCATTGCCAGTACTCAGAACAGAATACGGTTGGAGAGCGAGATGCACTCAGGAGACTCTTGCACTACCTGCCTGGTGGTCCTCTATGTCTGGCCGTCACCCATTCCCTCTCTGCCTGCGCACTCCTTAGCTGCGGGGTGACCACCTCTTGAAATGTGCTATCCATGTAGCTCTCAGCCTCACGGATGCACCGCAATGTCGCCAGCTGCTGCTCAAGCTCCGAAACCCGGAGCTCGCGCTCCTCCAGCTGACAGCACCTCCTGCACACGTGGTTGTCCAGGACACGGGAAGCGTCCTAGAGTTCCCACATGGCACAGGATGTGCATTCCGCTAGACCGAGCTGCCCTGCCATGCCTTTATTTATTCGACTATTAACTAACTTCTTTTTTTTAAGTATCTTAACAGAAATAAACCGTTCACCCATCTTTCAAATGCTGCCTGTTTTCTGTTTCTATTACAGAGGAGAAGTTGTCGAGTTTGCAGCTACCTGCACCTCTCTCCTATAGAATCCCCTCGATAACGCGCCCAGTCCCTGTCACACCTCTCCTATAGAATCCCCTCGATAGAGGTCCCCAATCCCACCTCTCTCCTATAGAATCCCCTCGATAGAGCTCCCCAATCCCACCTCTCTCCTATAGAATCCCCTCGATAGAGCTCCCCAATCCCACCGCTCTCCGATAGAATCCCCTCGATAGAGCTCCCCAATCCCACCGCTCTCCTATAGAATCCCCTCAATAGAGCTCCCCAATCCCACCGCTGTCCTATAGAATTCCCTCGATAGTGATCTCCCAATCCCACGTCGCTCCTGTAGCATCCGCTCGATAAAGATCTCCTAATCCCACCGCTCTCTCCTATTTTTGTGGGGTTTCTTGAGTTGGAGTTGAGCGGCGAGATGGTTTTAGGTTTCGAAAGGCCTGTAGATTTATGGAGATTTAAATCAACTCGCTGTGTAAAACATTTCTCCTCAGTACCGACCCTCCTGCCAGTGGAAACAGTTTCTCCCTGTCTACTCTATCAAAACACTTTCAGAGGGCAGTTAAGAGCCAACCATGTTGGTGAGCGAATGGAGTCACATATAGGCCCAGACCGGGTAAGGACGGCAGGTTTCCTTCCCTAAAGGAAATTAGTGAACCAGTTGTGTTTTTATGGTTGTTCTCCTTGGAGCTGAGAAGGTTGCGAGGAGATTTGATGGAGGTGTTCAAAATCATGAGGGGTCTGGACAGGATAGATAGAGAGAAACTGTTCCCATTGGCGGAAGGGTCGAGAACCAGAGGACACAGATTTAAGGTGATTGGCAGAAGAACCAAAGGCGACACGAGGAAAAACATTTTTACGCAGCGAATGGTTAGGATCTGGAATTCACTGCCTGATAGGGTGGGGGAGGCAGATTCAATTGTGGCTTTCAAAAAGGAATTGGATAAGTACCTGAAGGAAAAAAATTGGCAGGGCTCCGGGGAAAGGGCGGGGGAGTGGGACTAGCTGAAGTGCTCTTGCAGAGAGCCGGCACGGGCTCAACGGGCCGAATGGCCTCCTTCTGTGCTGTAACCATTCTATGATTCTATGACATTCCGACAACTTCATGGTCACTTTTACTGATCCCAGCTTTTTATTTCCAGCTTTATTACGTTGAATTCAAATTCTCAAACTGTCACAGTGGGATTGGTTCTCTGGATTACTAGTCCAGTAATGGAGCCGCTGCACGACCATTCCTTTGTGCTCTCAGTGCCTTTAATTTCCCATCTCCTGCTCGCCCCCACCACACCCTTCCATTAAATGGCTCTGAGACATTCATTGTGGGAGGTGTGATTCAGTTTGTGGAGGTTACAGCATCTCGACTTGCGAAGTGATGCTCAGTGTAGAGGGGACCTTGTTGGAACTTGCAGCGTGTTCTAATGATGGGTGTGTGCGCTTGCTGTGGTCTCTCAGTACTGATGAATGGGACATAAATTGCCCCGTTGTAAGTCGATTACAGCTGAGTCATTTTGCTGGCGTGGATTGCGTTGGAATTAGCCTGGTTTTGGTTCTGCACAGAAACAGTCGGTTCATTCCCATCCTGCTCTATCAAAGGGCACTGCAATAACAAAGAACTCAGCACTCTGGACTCTCCACCATAAGTCTATTAACTGGGCAAACGACAGAGGTTCGAGGCTTAAGGCGTGTAATCCATGCGAGCCAGGGCTCGCTTGCACAGCCCTGAATGGTCGCCGATACTTACTGAGAGTGAAAGAGTGAGAAGCACGTGGAGGCAGCCGATTAGCACATTCCAGGCTGCTTGTAATAAAAGCAGATTGTTTCAACAGAGGGATATTGGAACTGGTGAGCTATCAGCTTTCGTAATATACGAGAGAGAGCGTGATTGAGAGACTCCATTGACAGCACGATGTTGTCTCCCTGGTGCCAGGGTTAAGGATGTCACCGCCCCTCCCACAGTGCAGCGCTCCCTCAGTACGGCATCTCCGACAGTGCAGCACTCCCTCAGTACTGACCCTCCGACAGTGCAGCGCTCCCTCAGTACTGCCCCTCCGACAGTGCGGCGCTCCCTCAGTACTGCCCCTCCGACAGTGTGGCGCTCCCTCAGTACTGCCCCTCCGACAGTGCAGCGCTCCCTCAGTACTGCCCCTCCGACAGTGCAGCGCTCCCTCAGTACTGCCCCTCCGACAGTGCAGCGCTCCCTCAGTACGGCACCTCCAACAGTGCAGCACTCCCTCAGTACTGCCCCTCCGACAGTGTGGCGCTCCCTCAGTACTGCCCCTCCGACAGTGTGGCGCTCCCTCAGTACTGCCCCTCCGACAGTGCAGCGCTCCCTCAGTACTGCCCCTCCGACAGTGCAGCACTCCCCCAGTACTGCCCCTCCGACAGTGCAGCGCTCCCTCAGTACTGTCCCTCCGACAGTGCGGCACTCCCTCAGTACTGCCCCTCCCACAGTTCGGTGCTCCCTCAGTACTGCCCCTCCGACAGTGCTGCGCTCCCTCAGTACTGCCCCTCCGACAGTTCGGCGCTCCCTCAGTACTGCCCATCCGACAGTTCAGCGCTCCCTCAGTACTGCCCCTCCGACAGTTCGGCGCTCCTTCAGTACTGCCCCTCCGACAGTGCGGCGCTCCCTCAGTACTGCCCCTCCGACAGTGTGGCGCTCCCTCAGTACTGCCCCTCCGACAGTGCAGCACTCCCCCAGTACTGCCCCTCCGACAGTGCAGCGCTCCCTCAATACTGTCCCTCCGACAGTGCGGCACTCCCTCAGTACTGCCCCTCCGACAGTTCGGTGCTCCCTCAGTACTGCCCCTCCGACAGTGCGGCGCTCCCTCAGTACTGCCCCTCCGACAGTTCGGCGCTCCCTCAGTACTGCCCATCCGAGGGGCAAAATAGCTTACGAAAGCAAGCTGGCGGAAAATATAAAAACTAACTCCAAAAGCTTTTATAAGTATATCAAGAGGAAAAGACTGGTGAAAACCAAAGTTGGTCCATTGCAGTCAGATACGGGGGAATATATAACGGGAAATAAGGAAATGGCAGGCCAACTAAATGCATACTTCGGGTCAGTCTTTACGAAGGAAGACACAAATAACCTCCCTGGGATATCGGGAAAAATAGGGACATTGGCAAAGGAGGAACTGACGCAAATCAATATCTCTAAGGATATGGTGTTAAGGAAGCTAAAGGGATTGAAGGCGGACAAATCCCCAGGGCCTGATAACATGCATCCTAGGGTACTGAAGGAGGTGGCCCTAGAGATAGCGGATGCACTAAGTATGATTTTTCAGAATTCATTAGACTCGGGAACAGTGCCCATGGATTGGAGGGTAGCTAACGTTACCCCACTTTTCAAAAAGGGGGGTAGGGAAAAAGCAGGTAATTACAGACCTGTAAGCCTTACATCAGTTGTGGGCAAAATGCTGGAGTCCATCATTAAGGATGAAATAGCGGAGCACTTAGCAAATGGGGACAGGATAGGACAGAGTCAACATGGATTTACAAAGGGTAAATCGTGCTTGACTAATCTATTGGAATTTTTTGAGGGAGTAACTGGTAAAATAGATGAGGGAGAGCCAGTAGATGTGGTGTACCTGGACTTCCAAAAGGCCTTCGATAAGGTCCCACATAAAAGATTAGCATGGAAAATTGAAGCTCATGGGATAAAGGGGAAAGTATTGACGTGGATAGAGAACTGGCTGTCAGATAGAAAACAGAGAGTTGGAATAAACGGCTCATTTTCTGAATGGCAGGCAGTAACAAGTGGGGTACCACAGGGATCTGTCCTGGGTCCCCAGCTGTTCACAATTTACATTAATGACCTGGATCAGGGAGTCGGATGCAGCATTTCCAAATTTGCAGACGACACTAAACTAGGAGGGGGGGTGGGCTCAGAGGAGGAGACCAGGAAGCTCCAGAGCGATTTGGACAGACTGGGTGATTGGGCGGATAAATGGCAGATGCACTATAATGTGGACAAGTGCGAAGTTATCCACCTTGGGTGCAGGAACGGGAGGGCAAATTATTATTTAAATGGCAATAAATTGGGAGAGGGGGAAGTACAGAGAGACCTGGGTGTTCTTGTACACCAGTCACTGAAGGCGAACATGCAGGTGCAACAGGCGGTCAAGAAGGCAAACGGTATGCTGGCCTTCATAGCAAAAGGGTTGGAATACAGGAACAGGGATACCTTGCTGCAGCTGTACAGGGCACTGGTGAGACCACACCTCGAGTACTGTGTACAGTTTTGGTCGCCTCATCTGAGGAAAGATGTTCTTGCCATGGAGGGGGTGCAGCGGCGATTCACCAGGCTGATACCAGGAATGGCGGGATTGACCTATGAGGAGAGACTATGTAGTTTAGGGATGTACACACTGGAGTTTAGAAGATTGAGAGGGGACCTCATAGAAGTGTATAAAATTCTGACAGGTCTAGACAGACTAGATGCAGAAGGAATGTTTCCCTTGGCGGGTGAGAACAGAACTAGAGGACATAATTTAAGGATAAGGGCTAAACCATTTAGGACAGAAATGAGGGGGAATTTCTTCACTCAGAGGGTGGTGAACCTGTGGAACTCATTGCCACAGAGGGCAGTGTTCGCCAGCTCATTAAATATATTTAAGAGGGAATTAGATATATTTCTACAGGCAAAAGGGGTTAAGGGTTACGGAGAGAAGGCGGGGACGGGATACTGAATTGGAGGATCAGCCATGATCTCATTAAATGGCGGAGCAGGCTCGAAGGGCCGGATGGCCTACTCCTGCTCCTATCTTCTATGTATCTATGTATCTATGACAGTGCAGCGCTCCCTCAGTACTGTCCCTCCGACAGTGCGGCACTCCCTCAGTACTGCCCCTCCGACAGTGCGGCGCTCCCTCAGTACTGCCCCTCCGACAGTTCGGCGCTCCCTCAGTACTGCCCCTCCGACAGTTCGGCGCTCCCTCAGTTCTGCCCCTCCGACAGTGCGGCGCTCCCTCAGTACTGCCCCTCCGACAGTGCGGCGCTCCCTCAGTACTGCCCCTCCGACAGTGCGGCGCTCCCTCAGTACTGCCCCTCCGACAGTGCGGCCCTCCCTCAGTACTGCCCCTCCGACAGTGCGGCACTCCCTCAAAACTGCCCCTCCGACAGTGCGGCGCTCCCTCAGTACTGCCCCTCCAACAGTGCAGCGCTCCCTCAGTACTGCACTGGAGTGTCTTCCTGGGTTTTGGGCTCAAGTCTCTGGAGGGATTCATACCCACGACCTTCTGACTCGGAGGCGAGAGTGTTACCCACTGAGCCACGGCTGATACAGGATGGGTGGTTGGAACTATTTGCTTGTGTGGAGGCTAAATGCCTCCACACGGGTTGGTTGGGCCGATTGACCTGTTTCGGTGTTGAAGCTTCTATATATTTCTACAAGCTATTTTAAGATTATTTTTAAGCGAAATCTTGCCTAAAGCGGTTGGTTCCTTTAGCTGAGACAGAGGAGTGGTAATTAGTGTCAGATGGGAAGTGTTTCTCAGGGACCCAAACAATGGAGAATTCATTCACCATGTCTGGTTATTCGGAGAGACTCTTCACTCCTGGGTGTCGGAAATCTCTGGGTGGGGCGGGGGGGGGCTGGGAGAGAGGCTTTTAAACATGCATGATGTGGAGATGCCGGCGTTGGACTGGGGTGGACAAAAATGAGAAGTCGCAGAACACCAGGTTATAGTCCAACAGATCTGTTGGACTATAACCTGGTGTTGTGCGACTTCTCATTTTTAAACATGCAAACACTGACACCAAGAGTCAGTGGAGCAGCAGAAGGGAGCAAACCACTATCCTCGGTGGGTAGGACATTGTATCGACAATTGTGCTTCTTCAGTGAGTCAGACAGCCTGCAGCTTCGGCTCGGACCCATGTCTTTAATTTTTGTAATAGTAGGCGAACAGAAGTTATACTGATTGTTCCGAGTGTGTCTCAACAACAAACAACAACAACTTGCATTTATATATCACTTTTAACGTCGTAAAACGTCCCAGGGCGCTTCACAGGAGCGTTATCAAACAAAATTTGACACTGAGCCACATGAGATATTAGGACAGGTGGCTAAAAGCTTGGTCAAAGAGGTAGGTTTTAAGGAGCGTCTTAAAGGAGGAGAGAGTGGTAGAGAGGTTAAGGGAGGGAATTCCAGAGCTTAGGGCCTGGGCAGCTGAAGGCACAGCCGAATAGTGGAGCGATGAAAATCGAGGATGTTCAGGAGGCCAGAATTGGAGGAGCGCAGAGATCTCTGAGGTCATGCCATACTCTGTGCTGTGTGTGTTTTTCTACTGTGGAATGAAGCCGCTTCTTAATGGAACCAAACTTTGCTGCACCCACCTTCGGAAATAGGAGAAGGGGAAGGAGTGTGGCTCATGCATGGAGATCCAGTCCGAGGTTCACTGTTTCAGTCCTGGGTCCCACCACCGTATGAGCAGATACAGGGCAGTGGAAGTCGACTCCCGTAAGAATCAGGCGACCAGGCCACTTAACGGGGTGACTGGCACCACTGAATCCCAGTAGATACTAGCGGCAGACCTGAATTGGTAAGGGGGTCTCCACCCGGAGAACCATAAGGTAGTGGCCAATCTTATTCACGGTGTTGACCCAGTTGTCTATGGAGGGCCCATATATCTGTGCTTTGGGATAGTCCCGGATGGGGGTGAGTGGGTCAGCTAGTTGTTACACACCACTCCAGCATGTTGTGAGGGCCGAAGGATTCCAGCAGTAGTGGTGGGTTGGGGTACTGCAGGTCCGCGCTATGATTTTTATGGAAGGCGATTGCTTGTGGAACAGCTGGTTTCCCACTGCATGCAGTTAGGAAGAAAGACCAGGGTCCAACTAGTTCACCTTCTACCATCCTGGTAGTCGCATGATACAACGATAATGGAGTTGTTGACCAATCACTGATCAATCTCTATCAATGAGTACAACAGACCCAGACACGAAGCGAGGAAAACCCCCAGTGGAGAGCTTTGGGAACCAGAGGTCCAAAGTCACCCGTTCCTCCCGAGCACACGACACTCACCCCAGGTCATGTCTCCAAATACTCACATACTGTGTCCCAAAATATTATTTTCTGAAAGTAATGAATCAACACTGTCTCCCGAGGGAGCCTGTTCCATAGATTGACCACTCGCTCACTGAAATATTGTTTCCGCAGATTAGTTTTGAATTTACCCCCCTTCAAGCTCAGGCCGTGTCCTCTGAACCAGTTAAAAGCTTGCTGATCATCCAGGGAGATGGGGAGGAGGCTCAGGTTGTTCTCAGTCATGCTGCGGTAACACCTGATATAGTACATAGAATTACATAAAGTTTACAGCACAGAAACAGGCCATTCAGCTTAATGGGTCCATGCCGGTGTTTATGCTGTAGATGAGCCTCCTCCTGCCCTACTTCATCTAACTCTATCAGCATATCTTTCTCCCTCATGGACTTACCTAGCTTCCCCTTAAATACATCTATGCTATTTGCCTCAGCCCCTCCATTTGGTAGCGAGTTCCTCATTCTAACCACTCTCTGGGTTAAGAACATCAGAAATAGAAGCAGGAGTAGGCCATTTGGCCCTTCAAGCCTGCTCCGCCATTCAATGAGATCATGGCTGATCTTCTACCTCAACTCCACCTTCTCGCACTATCCCCGTATCCCTTAGTATCCAAAAATCTATTGATCTCTGTCTTGAATATACTCATGATGCGGAGATGCCGGTGTTGGACTGGGGTGGACAAAAGTGAGAAGTCGCACAACACCAGGTTATAGTCCAACAGATTTATTTAAAATTACAAGCTTTCGGAGCTATCGATCGCCCCTTCTTCAGGTAAAGTTACTATGAGTGAATCTACAAAAATTCACAGAATATAAACACAGAAAAAATGCAGAGATACAATCTTTCCTTACATCAAAGATTGATGTAAGGAAAGATTGTATCTCTGCATTTTTTCTGTGTTTATATTCTGTGAATTTTTGTAGATTCACTCATAGTAACTTTACCTGGAGAAGGGGCGATCGATAGCTCCGAAAGCTTGTAATTTTAAATAAATCTGTTGGACTATAACCTGGTGTTGTGCGACTTCTCTATTTTGAAGAGCAGAGGAGTTCTCCCTGGTTGGTGTCCTGGCCAATATTTAGCCCTCAACCAACATCACTAAAAAAAAACCGATGATCTGTTCATTATGTCATCGGTGGTTGTGAGATCTTGTTGTGTTTCCTTACATTACATTACAACAGTGATGACACTTCAAAAGTACTTTATTGCGTGTGAAGCACTCTGTGACGCCCTGAGGACATGAAAGGCTTGTACATGTTTGTTCACCTTAACTTCCAGAAATAAAGTAGGAAACAGCAACTTTCAGCCAGCTTTGTCCAGTGAGAGAACTGCAACAGTAACTTGTATTTACCTAATGCCTTTAACGTCGGAAAACGTACTACGGTGCTTTACAATATAATCAGACAGGACTTAACACTGAACCAAAGGAGGAGATATTAGTAGGGGAGACTAACAGCTTGGTTAAACAGGGAGGTTTGAAGGAGGTAGAGAGTTAGAGTGTTTAGAGCCTAGATGGCTGAAGGCACGGCCGCTAATGGTTGAGCGATGAAAATCAGGGATGGGCATGAGGCCAGAATTGGAGGAGCGCAGAGATCTCGGAGGGTTGTGGGGCTGGAGGAGGTGACAGAGATAGGGAGGGGGCGAGGCCATGGAGGGATTTGAAAACAAGGATGAGAATTTTAAAATCAAGGTGTTGCCGGACTGGGAGCCAATGTAGGTCAGCGAGCACAGGGGTGATGGGCAATGCTCCCTTCAATTTTTTTTTGGGTGGGCGGCCCCTTTAACAGACTGCTGCGCAGCCACGCAGATTAAAGGAAACCTTGGTGATGGGCGAACAGGACTTGGTGTGATACGGGACAAGGGCAGCAGAGTTTTGGAGGCACAGGTCGAATTGCACATCGTCGTTATTATTGAGTATTACAGAAATTGTTATCCTTGAGAATGTAATATACACACACTGAGTCACTTCAACTGCTCGTTCCCAACAACCCTGCAACATTTTTGTTTTCAAGTATTTATCCAATTCCCTTTTGAAAGTTATTATTGAATCTGCTTCCACCAACCTTTCAGGCAGTGAATTACAGATCACAACAACTCGTTGCGTTAAAAAAAAGTCTCCTAATTTCTCCGCTTGAAATTTTGCCGATTAGCTTAAATCTGTGACCTCTGGTTACTGACCCTCTTGCCACTGGAAACAGTTTCTCCTTATTTACTCTAACAAAATCCTTCATGATTATGAACATCTCTATTAAATCTCCCCTTCTCTGCTCCAAGGAGAACAATCCCAGCTTCTCTTGTCTCTTCACATAACTGAAGTCCTTCATCCCTGGTACCATTCTGGTAAATCTCTAAGGTCTTGACATCCTTCCTAAAGTGCGGTGCCCAAAATTGGCCACAATACTCCAGCTGGGGCCTAACCAGTGTTTTATAAAGTTTTACCATAACTTCCTTAACATGAATGAGAAGTCGCACAACACCAGGTTATAGTCCAACAGATATATTTAATTTTACAAGCTTTCGGAGCAGTTCGCTCCTTCGTCAGGTAAGTTTAGCAGTGAGAGAATCTCCCAGAATTCACAATTTAAACACAGACAAAATATATTCAAATCTTTCCCACATCAAAGAGCATAGCCAAGACAATGAGATGTGTCCCAGGGGGTCCAACGTGTCAAACCACCTGCTGGCTGCATATCCTGTCAATCTGTGTAGGTTCTTGTGTTAGCCTTTTTAAAAAAAAAACACCTGGGAAGACCGGCCATGATGTCAAGTCACGTTCTGTATCGTGACATGAACCCGATATCGCGATTGAGGCCCTCCTCATGAGTGCGGAACTTGGCTATCAGTTTCTGCTCTATGATTTTGCGCTGTCGTGTATTTCGAAGGCCGCCTTGGAGAACGCTTACCCGCATATCCGAGGCTGAATGCCCCTGGCTGCTGAAGTGTTCCCCGACTGGGAGGCAACCCTCCTGCCTGGCGATTGTTGCGCGGTGTCCGTTCATACGTTGTCTCAGTGTCTGCATGGTCTCGCCGATGTACCATGCTCTGGAGCATCCTTTACTGCAACGTATCAGGTAGACAACGTTGGCCGAGTCACATGAGTATGTACCGTGTACCTGGTGGGTAGTGTCCTCACGTGTGATGATGGTATCTGTGTCCATGATTTGGCATGTCTTGCAGAGGTTGCCGTGGCAGGGTTGTGTGGTGTCTTGGTTGCTGTTCGCCTGAAAGATGGGTAATCTGCTGCGAACGATGGTACTTTTGAGGTTAGGCGGCTGCTTGAAGGCGAGTAGTGGAGGCGTGGGGATGGCCTTAGCAAGGTGTTCGTCGTCATCGATGACATGTTGAAGGCTGCGAAGAACATGGCGTAGTTTTTCCGCTCCGGGGAAGTACTGGACGACGTAGGGTACTCTGTTGGTTGTGTCCCGTGTTCGTCTTCTGAGGAGGTCTATGCGGTTTTTCGCTGTGGCCCGTCGGAACTGTCGATCGACGAGTCGAGCGTCATGAGCAATAGGGGAGAGGGAGAGAGAGCAAGGCTGCACCGAGACTGGTGAACGGAGAATGCCACAGCCGCCCCCCCGTGATTCTCGGCCCTTGGCTGCTTGTTTGAACAGTCCAGCGACACTGACCATCGATCCTGCCTGAGCATGAGCTGAGCAGCGGTCACACATGGGCCTGGTTTAAAACAATGCTTGACTTGGACTCAGCGTTGGGGGTTGCCAACCCATGAGGGTTGTTCCAGGAAATAATGATTAATCTCCAGGAGCAAACCCGGGAGAAAAACCATCGGGGCCTTTGAAAATATTGTATTTTTAATCATTTTCTTTGAACACTTACTTAGTAGTTATAGAAATATTGGAGATGGGGGAAAAAATCATATTTTGAGCGGGCGGGACGGTTGGAGGCGGGAGGTCATGTGATGAAACCTCTAGGAATACATCCGACCAGAGTTGGCAACCCTTCTTGGAGAGGATGCCATGACAGAGTAAGTAGTTCCGTGATCAGGAAAGGCTCCTTGTCTGCGTTGATTGAGTGAGTTAATCAGTAACTGTTGGACCGTGACTGTCCTTGGCGGGAACAGGCCACACTGACTGTGGTCATCAGGAGGGCATCGTTAACCGAAGGTGCCGCTTATCTTAACTCGCAGTGAGCTTGAAATTCTTTTCCACGTGCCCTGCTGATTGATTTTGCGATTAGTCTGACCCTGGGGCAGCTTTCTATGGACTTCCTCTTGAGTTGTGAGGTAAGGCTCTGCTTGCAGAATAAGAGGCAAGCTGATTATTTGGGAGCTTTGGTTTGTTTATTTAGTTAACGGGGGGGGGGGGGGTGGGGTGGGAGAAAGGGCGGAATTCTCTCTCAGCGCAGCTACTCTGCTCTGTTGACTTTCCTGCTTGTAGAGAAGAGCCTGACTCGTGTTTGCTTATCACTCCAGGAGCTTGCTCGGGGATGTGTACATTTTCACAGTCCTGCTCCCACTGGGGGCCGTGTACTGCTCCGATGTTTCTGGGCTATTTCTTGTCCAAGTTTATTTTTAAATGATGAAGCCAAGACAGAGGCCTGAGGCCCATAGTGCAGCGTAGCACCAAGGCTCAACAGAGAAAGTGATTAGTATTACTTGGGTTTTAAAGGCCTGTAAATAGCAGGAAGTAGGAAAAACTGAAACGGCCCTTTTGAAAGTCACAAATGACATCCTATGTGACTGTGACCGTGGTAAACTATCCCTCCTCGTCTTTCTCGACCTGTCTGCAGCCTTTGACACGGTTGACCGCACCATCCTCCTCCAACACTTCTTCTCCATTATCCACCTGAGACGGACTGCACTTGCCTGGTTTTGTTCTTATCCATCCAGTCATAGCCAGAGAATCACCGACAATGGCTTCTCTTCCCACTCCTGCACCATTACCTCTGGAGCAATGTTCCCTCGAATTTTTTTTTTTGAGTGCGTGGTCCCTTTAAATTTGCTGCGCGGCCGTGTCTTTTCCAGCGGAAGCAGCTTGTGAGCGGCCTGCGCGGGACCTCCCGATCGGTGCGCAGCTGTGCACCTCGGGGAACATTGCTCTGGAGTCCCCCAAGAATCTATCCTTCGGCCCCTCTTATTTTACATCGACATGCTGTCCCTCGGTGACATCATCTAAAACGACCCACAACTTTAGGTTCCACCTGTACGCTGACAACACCCAGCTCGACCTCACCACAATCTCACTTGACCCCTCCACTCCCTCTGATTTGTCACGCTGCTTGTCCGACACCCAGTACTTGACGAGCAGAAATCGCATCCAATTAGATATTGGGAAGACCGAATCTCTCTCTCTAATTCACTGCCGATCTCTCTCACTCATTCACTCCCGATCTCTCTCACTCATTCACTCCCGATCTCTCTCACTACTTCACTCCCGATCTCTCTCACTACTTCACTCCCGATCTCTCTCACTAATTCACTCCCGATCTCTCTCACTAATTCACTCCCGATCTCTCTCACTAATTCACACCCGATCTCTCTCACTAATTCACTCCCGATCTCTCTCACTAATTCACTCCCGATCTTTCTCACTAATGCACTCCCGATCTCTCTCACTAATTCACTCCCGATCTCTCTCACTAATTCACTCCCGATCTCTCTCTCTAATTCACTCCCGATCTCTCTCACTAATTCACTCCCGATCTCTCTCTCTAATTCACTCCCGATCTCTCTCTCTAATTCACTCCCGAACTCACTAATTCACTCCCGATCTCTCTCACTACTTCACTCCTGATCTCCCTCTCTAATTCACTCCCGATCTCCTTCACAAATTCATTCCCGATCTTTCTCACTAATTCACTCCGGATCTCTCTCACTAATTCACTCCGGATCTCTCTCACTAATTCACTCCCGATCTCCCGCACTAATTCACTCACGCTCTCTCTCACTAATTCAGTCCCGATCTCTCTCACTAATTCACTCCCGATCTTTGTCACTAATTCTCTCCCGATCTCTCTCACTAATTCACTCCTGATCTCTCTCACTACTTCACTCCCGAGCTCCCTCATTAATTCACTCCCGAGCTCCCTCATTAATTCACTCCCGAGCTCCCTCATTAATTCACTCCCGATCTCTCTCACTAATTCACTCCCGATCTCTCTCACGAATTCACTGCCGATCTCTCTCACGATTTCACTCCCGATCTTTCTCACTAATTCACTCCCGATCTTTCTCACTAATTCACTCCCGATCTTTCTCTCTAATTCACTCCCGATCTCTCTCACGAATTCACTCCCGATCTTTCTCACTAATTCACTCCCAATCTCCCGCACTAATTCACTCCCGATCTCTCTCACTAATTCCCTCCCGATCTCCCTCACTAATTCACTCCCGATCTCTCTCACGAATTCACTCCCGATCTTTCTCACTAATTCACTCCCGATCTCTCTCACTAATTCACTCCCGGTCTCCCTCACTAATTCACTCCCGATCTCCCTCACTAATTCACTCCCGATCTCTCCCTCACTAATTCACTCCCGATCTCTCTCACGAATTCACTCCCGATCTTTCTCACTAATTCACTCCCGATCTCCCTCACTAATTCACTCCCGATCTCTCTCACTACTTCACTCCCGATCTCCCTCACTAATTCACTCCCGATCTCTCTCACTACTTCACTCCCGATCTCTCTCACTACTTCACTCCCGATCTCTCTCACTACTTCACTCCGATCTCTCTCACTACTTCACTCCCGATCTCTCTCACTAATTCACTCCCGATCTCTCTCACTAATTCACTCCCGATCTCCCTCACGAATTCACTCCCGATCTCTCTCACTAATTCACTCCCGATCTCTCTCACGAATTCACTCCCGATCTCCCGCACTAATTCACTCCCGATCTCTCTCACTAATTCACTCCCGATCTCCTTCACTAATTCACTCCCGATCTCTCTCTCTAATTCACTCCCGATCTCTCTCTCTAATTCACTCCCGATCTCTCTCACTAATTCACTCCCGATCTCTCTCACTAATTCACTCCCGATCTCTCTCACTAATTCACTCCCGATCTCTCTCACTAATTCACTCCCGATCTCTCTCACTAATTCACTCCCGATCTCTCTCACTAATTCACTCCCGATCTCTCTCACTAATTCACTCCCCATCTCTCTCACTAATTCACTCCCGATCTCTCTCACTGATTCACTCCCGATCTCTCTCACTGATTCACTCCCGATCTCTCTCACTGATTCACTCCCGATCTCTCTCTCTGATTCACTCCCGATCTCTCTCTCTCTGATTCACTCCCGATCTCTCTCTCACTGATTCACTCCCGATCTCTCTCTCACTGATTCACTCCCGATCTCTCTCACTAATTCACTCCCGATTTCTCTCTCTAATTCACTCCCGATCTCTCACTAATTCACTCCCGATCTCTCACTAATTCACTCCCGATCTCTCACTAATTCACTCCCGATCTCTCACTAATTCACTCCCGATCTCTCACTAATTCACTCCCGATCTCTCTCTGATTCACTCCCGATCTCTCTCTGATTCACTCCCGATCTCTCTCTCACTAATTCACTCCCGATCTCTCTCACTAATTCACTCCCGATCTCTCTCACTAATTCACTGCCGATCTCTCTCTCTAATTCACTCCCGATCTTTCTCACTAATTCACTCCCGATCTCTCTCACTAATTCACTCCCGATCTCTCTCACTAATTCACTCCCGATCTCTCTCACTAATTCACTCCCGATCTCTCTCACTAATTCACTCCCGATCTCTCTCACTAATTCACTCCCGATCTCTCTCACTAATTCACTCCCGATCTCCCTCACTAATTCACTCCCGATCTCCCGCACAAATTCACTCCCGATCTCTCTCACTAATTCACTCCCGATCTCTCTCTGATTCACTCCCGATCTCTCTCTGATTCACTCCCGATCTCTCTCTCACTAATTCACTCCCGATCTCTCTCACTAATTCACTCCCGATCTCTCTCACTGATTCACTCCCGATCTCTCTCACTGATTCACTCCCGATCTCTCTCTCTGATTCACTCCCGATCTCTCTCTCTCTGATTCACTCCCGATCTCTCTCTCACTGATTCACTCCCGATCTCTCTCTCACTGATTCACTCCCGATCTCTCTCACTAATTCACTCCCGATTTCTCTCTCTAATTCACTCCCGATCTCTCACTAATTCACTCCCGATCTCTCACTAATTCACTCCCGATCTCTCACTAATTCACAACCGATCTCTCACTAATTCACTCCCGATCTCTCACTAATTCACTCCCGATCTCTCACTAATTCACTCCCGATCTCTCTCTGATTCACTCCCGATCTCTCTCTGATTCACTCCCGATCTCTCTCTCACTAATTCACTCCCGATCTCTCTCACTAATTCACTCCCGATCTCTCTCACTAATTCACTGCCGATCTCTCTCTCTAATTCACTCCCGATCTTTCTCACTAATTCACTCCCGATCTCTCTCACTAATTCACTCCCGATCTCTCTCACTAATTCACTCCCGATCTCTCTCACTAATTCACTCCCGATCTCTCTCACTAATTCACTCCCGATCTCTCTCACTAATTCACTCCCGATCTCTCTCACTAATTCACTCCCGATCTCCCTCACTAATTCACTCCCGATCTCCCGCACAAATTCACTCCCGATCTCTCTCTCTAATTCACTCCCGATCTCTCTCTCTAATTCACTCCCGATCTCTCTCACTAATTCACTCCCGATCTCCCGCACTAATTCACTCCCGATCTCCCTCACTAATTCACTCCCGATCTCTCTTACTAATTCACTCCCGATCTCCCGCACTAATTCACTCCCGATCTCTCTCACTAATTCACTCCCGATCTCTCTCACTAATTCACTCCCGATCTCCTCACTAATTCACTCCCGATCTCCCGTACTAATTCACTCCCGATCTCTCTCACTAATTCACTCCCGATCTCTCTCACTAATTCACTCCCGATCTCCCTCACTAATTCACTCCCGATCTCCCTCACTAATTCACTCCCGATCTCCCGTACTAATTCACTCCCGATCTCCCGCACTAATTCACTCCCGATCTCTCTCACTAATTCACTCCCGATCTCTCTCACTAATTCACTCCCGATCTCTCTCACTAATTCACTCCCGATCTCTTCACTAATTCACTCCCGATCTCCTCACTAATTCACTCCCGATCTCTCTCTCTAATTCACTCCCGATCTCTCTCACTAATTCACTCCCGATCTCTCTCACTAATTCACTCCCGATCTCTCTCACTAATTCACTCCCGATCTCCTCACTAATTCACTCCCGATCTCTCTCACTAATTCACTCCCGATCTCTCTCACTAATTCACTCCCGATCTCTCTCACTAATTCACTCCCGATCTCCCTCACTAATTCACTCCCGATCTCTCTCACTAATTCACTCCCGATCTCCTCACTAATTCACTCCCGATCTCTCTCACTAATTCACTCCCGATCTCCCTCACTAATTCACTCCCGATCTCTCTCACTAATTCACTCCCGATCTCTCTCACTAATTCACTCCCGATCTCTCTCACTAATTCACTCCCGATCTCTCTCACTAATTCACTCCCGATCTCTCTCACTAATTCACTCCCGATCTCTCTCACTAATTCACTCCCGATCTCTCTCACTACTTCACTCCCGATCTCTCTCACTAATTCACTCCCGATCTCTCTCACTAATTCACTCCCGATCTCTCTCACTAATTCACTCCCGATCTCTCTCACTAATTCACTCCCGATCTCTCTCACTAATTCACTCCCGATCTCTCTCACTACTTCACTCCCGATCTCCCTCACTAATTCACTCCCGATCTCCCTCACTAATTCACTCCCGATCTCCGCACTAATTCACTCCCGATCTCTCTCACTAATTCACTCCCGATCTCTCTCTCTAATTCACTCCCGATCTCTCTCACTAATTCACTCCCGATCTCTCTCACTAATTCACTCCCGATCTCTCTCTCTAATTCACTCCCGATCTCTCTCACTAATTCACTCCCGATCTCTCTCACTAATTCACTCCCGATCTCCCTCACTAATTCACTCCCGATCTCCCTCACTAATTCACTCCCGATCTCCCTCACTAATTCACTCCCGATCTCTCTCACTAATTCACTCCCGATCTCTCTCACTAATTCACTCCCGATCTCTCTCACTAATTCACTCCCGATCTCCCGCACTAATTCACATCCTATCTCTCTCACTAATTCACTCCCGATCTCTCTCACTAATTCACTCCCGATCTCTCTCACTAATTCACTCCCGATCTCCCTCACTAATTCACTCCCGATCTCTCTCACTAATTCACTCCCGATCTCTCTCACTAATTCACTCCCGATCTCTCTCACTAATTCACTCCCGATCTCTCTCACTAATTCACTCCCGATCTCTCTCACTAATTCACTCCCGATCTCTCTCACTAATTCACTCCCGATCTCTCTCACTAATTCACTCCCGATCTCTCTCACTAATTCACTCCCGATCTCTCTCACTAATTCACTCCCGATCTCTCTCACTAATTCACTCCCGATCTCTCCGCACTAATTCACTCCCGATCTCCCTCACTAATTCACTCCCGATCTCTCTCACTAATTCACTCCCGATCTCCTCTCACTAATTCACTCCCGATCTCCTCACTAATTCACTCCCGATCTCTCTCACTAATTCACTCTCGATCTCTCTCACTAATTCACTCCCGATCTCTCTCACTAATTCACTCCCGATCTCTCTCACTAATTCACTCCCGATCTCTCTCACTAATTCACTCCCGATCTCCCGCACTAATTCACTCCCGATCTTTCTCACTAATTCACTCCCGATCTCCCTCACTAATTCACTCCCGATCTCTCTCACTAATTCACTCCCGATCTCCCTCACTAATTCACTCCCGATCTCTCTCTCTCCAATTCACTCCCGATCTCTCTCTCTCTAATTCACTCCCGATCTCTCTCACTAATTCACTCCCGATGTCTCTCTCTAATTCACTCCCGATCTCTCTCACTAATTCACTCCCGATCTCTCTCACTAATTCACTCCCGATCTCCTCACTAATTCACTCCCGATCTCTCTCACTAATTCACTCCCGATCTCCTTCACTAATTCACTCCCGATCTCTCTCACTAATTCACTCCCGATCTCTCTCACTAATTCACTCCCGATCTCTCTCACTAATTCACTCCCGATCTCTCGCACTAATTCACTCCCGATCTCTCTCACTAATTCACTCCCGATCTCTCTCACTAATTCACTCCCGATCTCTCTCACTAATTCACTCCCGATCTCTCTCACTAATTCACTCCCGATCTCTCTCACTAATTCACTCCCGATCTCTCTCACTAATTCACTCCCGATCTCTCTCACTAATTCACTCCCGATCTCTCTCACTAATTCACTCCCGATCTCTCTCACTAATTCACTCCCGATCTCTCTCACTAATTCACTCCCGATCTCTCTCACTAATTCACTCCCGATCTCTCTCACTAATTCACTCCCGATCTCTCTCACTAATTCACTCCCGATCTCTCTCACTAATTCACTCCCGATCTCTCTCACTAATTCACTCCCGATCTCTCTCACTAATTCACTCCCGATCTCTCTCACTAATTCACTCCCGATCTCTCTCACTAATTCACTCCCGATCTCCTCACTAATTCACTCCCGATCTCCCTCACTAATTCACTCCCGATCTCTCTCACTAATTAACTCCCGATCTCCCCGCACTAATTCACTCCCGATCTCCCTCACTAATTCACTCCCGATCTCTCTCTCTAATTCACTCCCGATCTCTCTCTCTAATTCACTCCCGATCTCTCTCACTAATTCACTCCCGATCTCTCTCACTAATTCACTCCCGATCTCCTGCACTAATTCACTCCCGATCTCCTCACTAATTCTCTCCCGATCTCCCGCACTAATTCACTCCCGATCTCCGCACTAATTCACTCCCGATCTCTCTCACTAATTCACTCCCGATCTCTCTCACTAATTCACTCCCGATCTCTCTCACTAATTCACTCCCGATCTCTCTCACTAATTCACTCCCGATCTCTCTCACTAATTCACTCCCGATCTCTCTCTAATTCACTCCCGATCTCTCTCACTAATTCACTCCCGATCTCTCTCTCTAATTACTCCCGATCTCTCTCTCTAATTCACTCCCGATCTCCCTCACTAATTCACTCCCGATCTCTCTCACTAATTCACTCCCGATCTCCTGCACTAATTCACTCCCGATCTCCCTCACTAATTCTCTCCCGATCTCCCGCACTAATTCACTCCCGATCTCCCGCACTAATTCACTCCCGATCTCTCTCACTAATTCACTCCCGATCTCTCTCTAATTCACTCCTGATCTCTCTCACTAATTCACTCCCGATCTCTCTCTCTAATTTACTCCCGATCTCTCTCTCTAATTCACTCCCGATCTCTCTCTGTAATTCACTCCCGATCTCTCTCTCTTCAATTCACTCCCGATCTCTCTCTCTCCAATTCACTCCAGATCTCTCTCACTAATTCACTCCCGATCTCTCTCACTAATTCACTCCCGATCTCTCTCTAATTCACTCCCGATCTCTCTCACTAATTCACTCCCGATCTCTCTCTCTAATTTACTCCCGATCTCTCTCTCTAATTCACTCCCGATCTCCCTCACTAATTCACTCCCGATCTCTCTCACTAATTCACTCCCGATCTCCCTCACTAGTTCACTCCCGATCTCTCTCTCTAATTCACTCCCGATCTCTCTCACTAATTCACTCCCGATCTCCCTCACTAATTCACTCCCGATCTCTCTCACTAATTCACTCCCGATCTCCCGCACTAATTCACTCCCGATCTCCCTCACTAATTCTCTCCCGATCTCCCGCACTAATTCACTCCCGATCTCCCGCACTAATTCACTCCCGATCTCTCTCACTAATTCACTCCCGATCTCTCTCACTAATTCACTCCCGATCTCTCTCACTAATTCACTCCCGATCTCTCTCACTAATTCACTCCCGATCTCTCTCACTAATTCACTCCCGATCTCTCTCACTAATTCACTCCCGATCTCTCTCTAATTCACTCCCGATCTCTCTCACTAATTCACTCCCGATCTCTCTCTCTAATTCACTCCCGATCTCTCTCTCTAATTTACTCCCGATCTCTCTCTCTAATTCACTCCCGATCTCCCTCACTAATTCACTCCCGATCTCTCTCACTAATTCACTCCCGATCTCCTGCACTAATTCACTCCCGATCTCCCTCACTAATTCTCTCCCGATCTCCCGCACTAATTCACTCCCGATCTCCCGCACTAATTCACTCCCGATCTCTCTCACTAATTCACTCCCGATCTCTCTCTAATTCACTCCCGATCTCTCTCACTAATTCACTCCCGATCTCTCTCTCTAATTTACTCCCGATCTCTCTCTCTAATTCACTCCCGATCTCTCTCTGTAATTCACTCCCGATCTCTCTCTCTCCAATTCACTCCCGATCTCTCTCTCTCCAATTCACTCCGGATCTCTCTCTCTAATTCACTCCCGATCTCTCTCACTAATTCACTCCCGAACTCTCTCTCTAATTTACTCCCGATCTCTCTCTCGAATTCACTCCCGATCTCCCGCACTAATTCACTCCCGATCTCTCCCTCACTAGTTCACTCCCGATCTCTCTCTCTAATTCACTCCCGATCTCTCTCTGTAATTCACTCCCGATCTCTCTCTCTAATTCACTCCCGATCTCCCGCACTAATTCACTCCTGATCTCCCTCACTAATTCTCTCCCGATCTCCCGCACTCATTCACTCCCGATCTCTCTCACTAATTCACTCCCGATCTTTCTCACTAATTCACTGCTGATCTTTCTCACTAATTGACTCCTGATCTCCCGCACTAATTCACTCCCGATCTCTCTCACTAATTCACTCCCGATCTCTCACTAATTCACTACCGATCTCTCTCTCTGCTTCACTCCTGAGCTCTCTCGCTTCTTCACTCCCGATCTCTCTCACTATTTCACACCCGATCTCCCGCACTAATTCACTCCCGATCTCTCACTAATTCACTACCGATCTCTCTCACTGCTTCACTCCTGAGCTCTCTCGCTAATTCACTCCCGATCTCCCGCACTAATTCACTCCCGATCTCTCACTAATTCACTACCGATCTCTCTCACTGCTACACTCCTGAGCTCTCTCACTACTTCACTCCCGATCTCTCTCTCCAATTCACTCCCGATCTCTCTCACTATTTCACACCCGTTCTCCCGCACTAATTCACTCCCGATCTCTCTCACTAATTCACTCCCGATCTCCGTCACTAATTCACTCCCGATCTCCCTCAGTAATTCACTCCCGATCTCTCTCACTAGTTCACTCCCGATCTCTCTCACTAATTCACTCCCAATCTCTCTCTCGAATTCACTCCCGATGTCTCTCTCTAATTCACTCCCGATCTCTCTCACTAATTCACTCCCGATCTCTCTCACTAATTCACTCCCGATCTCGCGCACTAATTCACTCACGATCTCGCGCACTAATTCACTCCCGATCTCGCGCACTAATTCACTCCCGATCTCTCTCACTAATTCACTCCCGATCTCTCTCACTAATTCACTCCCGATCTCTCTCACTAATTCAATCCCGATCTCTGTCACTAATTCACTCTCGATCTCCCGCACTAATTTACTCCCGATCTCTCTCACAAATTTACTCCCGATCTCCCGCACTAATTCACTCTCGATCTCCCGCACTAATTCACTCCCGATCTTTCTCACTAATTCACTCCCGATCTCCCTCACTAGTTCACTCCCGATCTCTCTCACTAATTCACTCCCGATCTCTCTCACGAATTCACTCCCGATCTCTCTCTCTAATTCACTCCCGATCTCTCTCACTAATTCACTCCCGATCTCCCTCACTAATTCACTCCCGATCTCTCTCACTAATTCACTCCCGATCTCCTGCACTAATTCACTCCCGATCTCCCTCACTAATTCTCTCCCGATCTCCCGCACTAATTCACTCCCGATCTCCCGCACGAATTCACTCCCGATCTCCCGCACTAATTCACTCCCGATCTCTCTCACTAATTCACTCCCGATCTTCTCACTAATTCACTCCCGATCTCTCTCTCTGATTCACTCCCGATCTCTCTCACTAATTCACTCCCGATCTCTCTCTCTAATTTACTCCCGATCTCTCTCTCTAATTTACTCCCGATCTCTCTCTCTAATTCACTCCCGATCTCTCTCTCTCCAATTCACTCCCGATCTCTCTCTCTAATTCACTCCCGATCTCTCTCACTAATTCACTCCCGATGTCTCTCTCTAATTCACTCCCGATCTCTCTCTCTAATTCACTCCCGATCTCTCTCACTAATTCACTCCCGATCTCCCGCACTAATTCACTCCCGATCTCTCCCTCACTAATTCACTCCCGATCTCTCCCTCACCAGTTCACTCCCGATCTCTCTCTCTCTAATTCACTCCCGATCTCTCTCTGTGATTCACTCCCGATCTCTCTCTCTCTAATTCACTCCCGATCTCTCTCACTAATTCACTCCCGATCTCCCGCACGAATTCACTCCGGATCTCTCTTTCTAATTCAGTCCCGATCTCTCTCTCTAATTCACTCCCGATCTCTCTCACTAATTCACTCCCGCTCTCGCGCACTAATTCACTCCGATCTCTCTCACTAATTCACTCCCGATCTCTCGCACTAATTCACTCCCGATCCTCTCACTAATTCACTCCCGATCTCTCTCACTAATTCACTCCCGATCTCTCTCAGTAATTCAGTCCCGATCTCCTTCACTAATTCAGTCCCGATCTCTCTCAATAATTCACTCCCGCTCTCTCTCACTAATTCAGTCCTGATCTCCCGCACTAATTCACTCCCGATCTCTCTCACTAATTCACTCCCGATCTCTCTCACTAATTCACTCCCGATCTCTCACTAATTCACTACCGATCTCTCTCACTGCTTCACTCCTGAGCTCTCTCGCAACTTCACTCCCGATCTCTCTCACTATTTCACACCCGATCTCCCGCACTAATTCACTCCCGATCTCCCGCACTAATTCACTCCCGATCTCTCACTAATTCACTCCCGATCTCTCTCACTAATTCACACCCGATCTCCCGCACTAATTCACTCCCGATCTCCCTCACTAATTCTCTCCCGATCTCCCGCACTAATTCCTCCCGATCCCTCTCACTAATTCAGTCCCGATCTCTCTCAATAATTCACTCCCGCTCTCTCTCACTAATTCAGTCCTGATCTCCCGCACTAATTCGCTCCCGATCTCTCTCACTAATTCACTCCCGATCTTTCTCACTAATTCACTGCTGATCTTTCTCACTAATTGACTCCTGATCTCCCGCACTAATTCACTCCCGATCTCTCTCACTAATTCACACCCGATCTCTCTCACTAATTCACACCCGATCTCCCGCACTAATTCACTCCCGATCTCCCGCACTAATTCACTCCCGATATCTCACCAATTCACTCCCGATCTCTCTCACTAATTCACACCCGATCTCCCGCACGAATTCACTCCCGATCTCCCTCACTAATCCTCTCCCGATCTCCCGCACTAATTCATCCCGATCCCTCTCACTAATCCACTCCCGATCTCTCTCAGTAATTCAGTCCCGATCTCCTTCACTAATTCAGTCCCGATCTCTCTCAATAATTCACTCCCGATCTCTCTCAATAATTCACTCCCGATCTCTCTCACTAATTCACTCCCGATCTCTCTCACTAATTCACTCCCGATCTCCCGCACTAATTCACTCCCGATCTCTCTCACTAATTCACTCCCGATCTCCGTCACTAATTCACTCCCGATCTCCCTCACTAATTCACTCCCGATCTCTGTCTCTAATTCACTCCCGATCTCTGTCTCTAATTCACTCCCGATCTCCCGCACTAATTCACTCCCGATCTCCCGCACTAATTCACTCCCGATCTCCCGCACTAATTCACTCCCGATCTCCCGCACTAATTCACTCCCGTTATCCCGCACTAATTCGCTCCCGATCTCTCTCACTAATTCACTCCCGATCTCCTTCACTAATTCACTCCCGATCTCCTTCACTAATTCACTCCCGATCTCCTTCACTAATTCACTCCCGATCTCTCTCACTAATTCACTCCCGATCTCGCGCACTAATTCACTCCCGATCTCTCTCATTAATTCACTCCCGATCTCTCTCACTAATTCACTCCCGATCTCTCTCACTAATTCACTCCCGATCTCTCTCACTAATTCACTCCCGATCTCTCTCACTAATTCACTCCCGATCTCCCGCACTAATTCACTCCGGATCTCTCTTTCTACTTCAGTCCCGATCTCTCTCTCTCTAATTCACTCCCGATCTCTCTCACTAATTCACTCCCGCTCTCGCGCACTAATTCACTCCTGATCTCCCTCACTAATTCTCTCCCGATCTCCCGCACTAATTCATCCCGATCCCTCTCACTAATTCACTCCCGATCTCTCTCACTAATTCACTCCCGATCTCTCTCAGTAATTCAGTCCCGATCTCCTTCACTAATTCAGTCCCGATCTCTCTCACTAATTCACTACCGATCTCTCTCACTGCTTCACTCCTGAGCTCTCTCGCAACTTCACTCCCGATCTCTCTCACTATTTCACACCCGATCTCCCGCACTAATTCACTCCCGATCTCCCGCACTAATTCACTCCCGATCTCTCACTAATTCACTCCCGATCTCTCTCACTAATTCACACCCGATCTCCCGCACTAATTCACTCCCGATCTCCCTCACTAATTCTCTCACGATCTCCCGCACTAATTCCTCCCGATCCCTCTCACTAATTCACTCCCGATCTCTCTCAGTAATTCAGTCCCGATCTCCTTCACTAATTCAGTCCCGATCTCTCTCAATAATTCACTCCCGCTCTCTCTCACTAATTCAGTCCTGATCTCCCGCACTAATTCGCTCCCGATCTCTCTCACTAATTCACTCCTGATCTTTCTCACTAATTCACTGCTGATCTTTCTCACTAATTGACTCCTGATCTCCCGCACTAATTCACTCCCGATCTCTCTCACTAATTCACTGCTGATCTCTCTCACTAATTCACAACCGATCTCCCGCACTAATTCACTCCCGATCTCCCGCACTAATTCACTCCCGATCTCTCACTAATACACTCCCGATCTCTCTCACTAATTCACACCCGATCTCCCGCACTAATTCACTCCCGATCTCTCTCACTAATTCACTCCCGATCTCTCTCACTAATTCACACCCGATCTCCCGCACTAATTCACTCCCGATCTCCCACACTGATTCATCCCGATCTCCGTCACTAATTCACTCCCGATCTCCTTCACTAATTCACTCCCGATCTCTCTCTCTAATTCACTCCCGATCTCCCGCACTAATTCACTCCCGATCTCCCGCACTAATTCACTCCCGATCTCTCTCACTAATTCACTCCCGATCTCCCGCACTAATTCACTCCCGATCTCCCGCACTAATTCGCTCCCGATCTCTCTCACTAATTCACTCCCGATCTCTCTCACTAATTCACTCCCGATCTCGCGCACTAATTCACTCCCGATCTCTCTCACTAATTCACTCCCGATCTCTCTCACTAATTCACTCCCGATCTCTCTCACTAATTCACTCCCGATCTCTCTCACTAATTCACTCCCGATCTCTCTCACTAATTCACTCCCGATCTCTCTCACTAATTCACTCCCGATCTCTCTCACTAATTCACTCCCGATCTCTCTCACTAATTCACTCCCGATCTCTCTCACTAATTCACTCCCGATCTCTCTCACTAATTCACTCCCGATCTCCGTCACTAATTCACTCCCGATCTCCCTCACTAATTCACTCCCGATCTCTCTCTCTAATTCACTCCCGATCTCTCTCTCTAATTCACTCCCGATCTCCCGCACTAATTCACTCCCGATCTCCCGCACTAATTCACTCCCGATCTCCCGCACTAATTCACTCCCGATCTCCTCACTAATTCACTCCCGATCTCTCGCACTAATTCACTCCCGATCTCTCTCTCTAATTCACTCCCGATCTCCTGCACTAATTCACTCCCGATCTCCTTCACTAATTCACTCCCGATCTCTCTCACTAATTCACTCCCGATCTCTCTCACTAATTCACTCCCGATCTCGCTCACTAATTCACTCCCGATCTCTCTCACTAATTCACTCCCGATCTCTCTCACTAATTCACTCCCGATCTCTCTCACTAATTCACTCCCGATCTCTCTCACTAATTCACTCCCGATCTCTCTCACTAATTCACTCCCGATCTCCCGCACTAATTCACTCCGGATCTCTCTTTCTAATTCAGTCCCGATCTCTCTCTCTCTAATTCACTCCCGATCTCTCTCACTAATTCACTCCCGCTCTCGCGCACTAATTCACTCCTGATCTCCCTCACTAATTCTCTCCCGATCTCCCGCACTAATTCATCCCGATCCCTCTCACTAATTCACTCCCGATCTCTCTCACTAATTCACTCCCGATCTCTCTCAGTAATTCAGTCCCGATCTCCTTCACTAATTCAGTCCCGATCTCTCTCACTAATTCACTACCGATCTCTCTCACTGCTTCACTCCTGAGCTCTCTCGCAACTTCACTCCCGATCTCTCTCACTATTTCACACCCGATCTCCCGCACTAATTCACTCCCGATCTCCCGCACTAATTCACTCCCGATCTCTCACTAATTCACTCCCGATCTCTCTCACTAATTCACTCCCGATCTCCCGCACTAATTCACTCCCGATCTCCCTCACTAATTCACTCCCGATCTCTCTCACTAATTCACTCCCGATCTCTCTCACTAATTCACTCCCGATCTCTCTCACTAATTCACTCCCGATCTCTCTCACTAATTCACTCCCGATCTCTCTCACTAATTCACTCCCGATCTCTCTCACTAATTCACTCCCGATCTCTCTCACTAATTCACTCCCGATCTCTCTCACTAATTCACTCCCGATCTCTCTCACTAATTCACTCCCGATCTCTCTCACTAATTCACTCCCGATCTCTCTCACTAATTCACTCCCGATCTCTCTCACTAATTCACTCCCGATCTCTCTCACTAATTCACTCCCGATCTCCCTCACTAATTCACTCCCGATCTCTCTCACTAATTCACTCCCGATCTCTCACTAATTCACTCCCGATCTCCTCACTATTCACTCCGATCTCCCTCACTAATTCACTCCCGATCTCTCTCACTACTTCACTCCCGATCTCTCTCACTAATTCACTCCCGATCTCGCTCTCTCTAATTCACTCCCGATCTCTCTCACTAATTCACTCCCGATCTCTCTCACTAATTCACTCCCGATCTCCTCACTAATTCACTCCCGATCTCTCTCACTAATTCACTCCCGCATCTCTCTCACTAATTCACTCCCGATCTTCTCACTAATTCACTCCCGATCTCTCTCACTAATTCACTCCCGATCTCTCTCACTAATTCACTCCCGATCTCTCTCACTAATTCACTCCCGATCTCTCTCACTAATTCACTCCCGATCTCTCTCACTAATTCACTCCCGATCTCTCTCACTAATTCACTCCGATCTCTCTCACTAATTCACTCCCGATCTCCTCACTAATTCCACTCCCGATCTCCCTCACTACATTCACTCCCGATCTCTCTCACTAATTCACTCCCGATCTCTCTCACTAATTCACTCCCGATCTCTCTCACTAATTCACTCCCGATCTCTCTCACTAATTCACTCCCGATCTCTCTCACTAATTCACTCCCGATCTCCCTCACTAATTCACTCCCGATCTCTCTCACTAATTCACTCCCGATCTCTCTCACTAATTCACTCCCGATCTCTCTCACTAATTCACTCCCGATCTCTCTCACTAATTCACTCCCGATCTCTCTCACTAATTCACTCCCGATCTCTCTCACTAATTCACTCCCGATCTCTCTCACTAATTCACTCCCGATCTCTCTCACTAATTCACTCCCGATCTCTCTCACTAATTCACTCCCGATCTCTCTCACTAATTCACTCCCGATCTCTCTCACTAATTCACTCCCGATCTCTCTCACTAATTCACTCCCGATCTCTCTCACTAATTCACTCCCGATCTCTCTCACTAATTCACTCCCGATCTCTCTCACTAATTCACTCCCGATCTCTCTCACTAATTCACTCCCGATCTCTCTCACTAATTCACTCCCGATCTCTCTCACTAATTCACTCCCGATCTCTCTCACTAATTCACTCCCGATCTCTCTCACTAATTCACTCCCGATCTCTCTCACTAATTCACTCCCGATCTCCCTCACTAATTCACTCCCGATCTCTCTCACTAATTCACTCCCGATCTCTCTCACTAATTCACTCCCGATCTCTCTCACTAATTCACTCCGATCTTCCTCACTAATTCACTCCCGATCTCCCCACTAATTCACTCCCGATCTCTCTCACTAATTCACTCCCGTCTCTCTACTTCACTCCCGATCTTCTCACTAATTCACTCCCGATCTCCCTCACTAATTCACTCCCGATCTCTCTCACTAATTCACTCCCGATCTCCCTCATAATTCACTCCCGATCTCTCTCACTAATTCACTCTCGATCTCTCACTAATTCACTCCCGATCTCCCTCACTAATTCACTCCCGATCTCTCTCACTAATTCACTCCCGATCTCTCTCACTAATTCACTCCCGATCTCTCGCACTAATTCACTCCCGATCTCGCGCACTAATTCACTCCCGATCTCTCTCACTAATTCACTCCCGATCTCTCTCACTAATTCACTCCCGATCTCTCTCACTAATTCACTCCCGATCTTCTCACTAATTCACTCCGATCTCTCTCACTAATTCACTCCCGATCTCTTCACTAATTCACTCCCGATCTCTCTCACTAACTTCACTCCCGAGATCTCTCACTAATTCACTCCCGATCTCTCTCACTAATTCACTCCGATCTCCCTCACTAACTCACTCCCGATCTCTCTCACTAATTCACTCCCGATCTCTCTCACTAACTCACTCCCGCTCTCTCTCACTAATTCACTCCCGATCTCCCGCACTAATTCACTCCCGATCTCTCTCACGAATTCACTCCCGATCTCCCTCACTAATTCACTCCCGATCTCTCTCTCCTAATTCACTCCCGATCTCTCACTAATTCACTCCCGATCTCTCACGAATTCACTCCCGATCTCTCTCACTAATTCACTCCCGATCTCTCTCACTAATTCACTCCCGATCTCCTCACTAATTCACTCCCGATCTCACTCCCGATCTCGCTCACAATTTCACTCCCATCTCTCTCACTAATTCACTCCCGATCTCTCTCTCAAATTCACTCCCGATCTCTCTCACTAATTCACCCCGAATCTCCTGCACTAATTCACTCCCGATCTCTCTCACTAATTCACTCCCGATCTCCCGCACTAATTCACTCCCGATCTCTCTCACTAATTCACTCCCGATCTCTCTCGCTCTAATTCACTCCCGATCTTCTCTCACTATTTCACTCCCGATCCTCTCTCACTAATTCACTCCCGATCTCTCTCACTAATTCACTCCCGATCTCTCTCACTAATTCACTCCCGATCTCTCTCTCTAATTCACACCCGATCTTCCTCTCTAATTCACTCCCGACTCTTCTCACTAATTCACTCCCGATCTCTCTCACGATTCACTCCCGATCTCTCTCACTAATTCACTCCCGATCTCTCTCACTAATTCACTCCCGATCTCTCACCAATTCACTCCCGATCTCCTCACTAATTCACTCCCGATCTCTCTCACTAATTCACTCCCGATCTCTCTCACTAATTCACTCCCGATCTCTCTCTCTAATTCACTCCCGATCTCACTCACTAATTCACTCCCGATCTCTCTCACTAATTCACTCCCGATCTCTCTCACTAATTCACTCCGATCTCCCTCACTAATTCACTCCCGATCTCTCTCACTAATTCACTCCCGATCTCTCTCACTAATTCACTCCCGATCTCTCTCACTAATTCACTCCCGATCTCTCTCACTAATTCACTCCCGATCTCTCTCACTAATTCACTCCCGATCTCTCTCACTAATTCACTCCCGATCTCCCTCACTAATTCACTCCCGATCTCTCCTAATTCACCGATCTCTCTCACTAATTCACTCCCGATCTCTCTCACTAATTCACTCCCGATCTCTCTCACTAATTCACTCCCGATCTCCCGCACTAATTCACTCCCGATCTCTCTCACTAATTCACTCCCGATCTCTCTCACTAATTCACTCCCGATCTCTCACTAATTCACTCCCGATCTCTCTCACTAATTCACTCCCCGATCTCTCTCACTACTTCACTCCCGATCTCTCTCACTAATTCACTCCCGATCTCTCTCACTAATTCACTCCCGATCTCTCTCACTAATTCACTCCCGATCTCTCTCACTAATTCACTCCCGATCTCTCTCACTAATTCACTCCCGATCTCTCTCACTAATTCACTCCCGATCTCCTCTCAAATTCACTCCCGATCTCTCTCACTAATTCACTCCGATCTCCATCACTAATTCACTCCCGATCTCTCTCACTAATTCACTCCCGATCTCCCGCACTAATTCACTCCCGATCTCTCTCACTAATTCACTCCGATCTCCCTCACTAATTCACTCCCGCTCTCCCGCACTAATCACTCCGATCTCTCTCACTAATTCACTCCCGTCTCACTCACTAATTCACTCCCGATCTCTCTCACTAATTCACTCCCGATCTCTCTCACTAATTCACTCCGATCTCCCTCACTAATTCACTCCCGATCTTCTCTCACGAATTCACTCCGATCTCTCACTAATTCACTCCCGATCTCTCTCACTAATTCACTCCCGATCTCTCTCACTATTCACTCCCGATCTCTCTCACTAATTCACTCCCGATCTCTCTCACTAATTCACTCCCGATCTCTCTCACTAATTCACTCCCGATCTCTCTCACTAATTCACTCCCGATCTCTCTCTCTAATTCACTCCCGATCTCTCACTAATTCACTCCCGATCTCTCTCACTAATTCACTCCCGATCTCCTCACTAATTCACTCCCGATCTCTCTCACTAATTCACTCCCGATCTCCCGCACTAATTCACTCCCGATCTCTCTCACTAATTCACTCCCGATCTCTCTCACTAATTCACTCCCGATCTCTCTCTCTAATTCACTCCCGATCTCTCTCACTAATTCACTCCCGATCTCTCTCACTAATTCACTCCCGATCTCTCTCACTAATTCACTCCCGATCTCTCTCACTAATTCACTCCCGATCTCTCTCACTAATTCACTCCCGATCTCTCTCTAATTCACTCCCGATCTCCCTCACTAATTCACTCCCGATCTCTCTCTCTAATTCACTCCCGATCTCTCTCACTAATTCACTCCCGATCTCTCTCACTAATTCACTCCCGATCTCCTCACTAATTCACTCCCGATCTCTCTCTCTAATTCACTCCCGATCTCTCTCACTAATTCACTCCCGATCTCTCTCACTAATTCACTCCCGATCTCTCTCACTAATTCACTCCCGATCTCTCTCACTAATTCACTCCCGATCTCTCTCTAATTCACTCCCGATCTCTCTCTCTAATTCACTCCCGATCTCTCTCTCTAATTCACTCCCGATCTCCCGCTCTAATTCACTCCCGATCTCCCGCACTAATTCACTCCCAATCTCTCTTACTAATGCACTCCCGATCTCCCGCACTAATTCACTCCCAATCTCTCACTAATTCACTCCCGATCTCTCTCACTAACTCACTCCCGAGATCTCTCACTCATTCACTTCCGATCTCCCTCACTAATTCACTCCCGATCTTTCTCACTAATTCACTCCCGATCTCTCTCACTAATTCACTCCCGATCTCTCTCACTAATTCACTCCCGATCTCTCTCACTAATTCACTCCCGATCTCTCTCACTAATTCACTCCCGATCTCTCTCACTAATTCACTCCCGATCTCTCTCACTAATTCACTCCCGATCTCTCTCACTAATTCACTCCCGATCTCTCTCACTAATTCACTCCCGATCTCTCTCACTAATTCACTCCCGATCTCTCACTAATTCACTCCCGATCTCTCTCACTAATTCACTCCCGATCTCTCTCACTAATTCACTCCCGATCTCTCTCACTAATTCACTCCCGATCTCCCGCACTAATTCACTCCCGATCTCTCTCACTAATTCACTCCCGATCTTTCTCACTAATTCACTCCCGATCTCTCTCACTAATTCACTCCCGATCTCTCTCTCTAATTCACTCCCGATCTCTCTCACTAATTCACTCCCGATCTCTCACTAATTCACTCCCGATCTCTCTCACTAATTCACTCCCGATCTCTCTCTCTAATTCACTCCCGATCTCCCTCACTAATTCACTCCCGATCTCCTCTCACTAATTCACTCCCGATTTCCTCACTAATTCACTCCCGATCTCCCTCACTAATTCACTCCCGATCTCGCTCACTAATTCACTCCCGATCTCTCACTAATTCACTCCCGATCTCTCTCACTAATTCACTCCCGATCTCTCACTAATTCACTCCCGATCTCTCTCTCTAATTCACTCCCGATCTCTCTCACTAATTCACTCCCGATCTCTCTCACTAATTCACTCCCGATCTCTCTCACTAATTCACTCCCGATCTCTCACTAATTCACTCCCGATCTCCTCACTAATTCACTCCCGATCTCCCTCACTAATTCACTCCCGATCTCTCTCACTAATTCACTCCCGATCTCTCTCACTAATTCACTCCCGATCTCTCTCACTAATTCACTCCCGATCTCTCTCACTAATTCACTCCCGATCTCTCTCACTAATTCACTCCCGATCTCTCTCACTAATTCACTCCCGATCTCTCTCACTAATTCACTCCCGATCTCTCTCACTAATTCACTCCCGATCTCTCTCACTAATTCACTCCCGATCTTCTCACTAATTCACTCCCGATCTCTCTCACTAATTCACTCCCGATCTCTCTCACTAATTCACTCCCGATCTCTCTCACTAATTCACTCCGATCTCCCTCACTAACGCACTCCCGATTTCATCTCACTAACTCACTCCCGATACTCCCGAATTCACTCCCGAGTCTCCCGCACTAATTCACTCCCGATCTCCTCGCACTAATTCACTCCGATCTCTCACTAATTCACTCCCGATCTCTCACTAATTCACTCCCGATCTCTCACTAATTCACTCCCGATCTCTCACTAATTCACTCCTGATCTCTCTCACTAATTCACTCCCGATCTCTCTCTCTGATTCACTCCCGATCTCTCTCACTAATTCACTCCCGATCTTCCGCACTAATTCACTCCCGATTTCCCCACTAATTCACTCCCCATCTCTCTCTCTAATTCACTCCCGATCTCTCTCACTAATTCACTCCCGATCTCTCTCTCTACTTCTCTCCCGATCTTCAGCACTGATTCACTCCCGATCTCCCTCATTAATTCACTCCCGATCTCTCTCACTAATTCACTCCCGATCTCCCTCATTAATTCACTCCCGATCTCTCTCACTAATTCACTCTCGATCTCTCCACTAATTCACTCCCGATCTCCCTCACTAATTCACTCCCGATCTCTCTCACTAATTCACTCCCGATCTCCTCACTAATTCACTCCCGATCTCTCTCACTAATTCACTCCCGATCTCTCTCACTAATTCACTCCCGATCTCTCTCACTAATTCACTCCCGATCTCTCTCACTAATTCACTCCCGATCTCTCTCACTAATTCACTCCCGATCTCTCTCACTAATTCACTCCCGATCTCTCTCACTAATTCACTCCCGATCTCTCTCACTAATTCACTCCCGATCTCTCTCACTAATTCACTCCCGATCTCTCTCACTAATTCACTCCCGATCTCTCTCACTAATTCACTCCGATCTCCCTCACTAACTCACTCCCGATCTCTCTCACTAATTCACTCCCGATCTCCCTCACTAATTCACTCCCGATCTCTCTCACTAATTCACTCCCGATCTCTCTCACTAATTCACTCCCGATCTTCTCACGAATTCACTCCCGATCTCTCTCACTAATTCACTCCCGATCTCTCTCACTAATCACTCCCGATCTCTCTCACTAATTCACTCCGATCTCTCACTATTCACTCCGATCTCTCTCACTAATTCACTCCCGATCTCTCTCCTAATTCACTCCCGATCTCTCTCACTAATTCACTCCCGATCTCTCTCACTAATTCACTCCCGATCTCTCTCACTAATTCACTCCCGATCTCTCTCACTAATTCACTCCCGATCTCCTCACTAATTCACTCCCGATCTCTCTCACTAATTCACTCCCGATCTCTCACTAATTCACTCCCGATCTCTCTCACTAATTCACTCCCGATCTCTCTCACTAATTCACTCCGATCTCTCTCACTAATTCACTCCCGATCTCTCTCACTAATTCACTCCCGATCTCTCTCACTAATTCACTCCCGATCTCTCCTCACTAATTCACTCCCGATCTCTCTCACTAATTCACTCCCGATCTCTCTCACTAATTCACTCCCGATCTCTCTCTCTAACTCACTCCCGATCTCTCTCACTAATTCACTCCCGATCTCCTCTCACTAATTCACTCCGATCTCTCACTAACTCACTCCCGATCTCTCTCACTAATTCACTCCCGATCTCCCTCACTAATTCACTCCCGATCTCCCTCACTAATTCACTCCCGATCTCTCTCACTAATTCACTCCCGATCTCGCTCACTAATTCACTCCCGATCTCTCACTAATTCACTCCCAATCTCTCTCACTAATTCACTCCGATCTCCTCACTAACGCACTCCCGATTTCTCTCACTAACTCACTCCCGATCTCCCGCACTAATTCACTCCCGATCTCCCGCACTAATTCACTCGCGATTTCTCTCTCTAATTCACTCCCGCTCTCTCTCACTAATTCAGTCCCGATCTCCTTACTAATTCACTCCCGCTCTCTCTCACTAATTCACTCCCGATCTCCCGCACTAATTCACTCCCGATCTCTCTCACTAATTCACTCCCGATCTCTCTCACTAATTCACTCCCGATCTCTCTCACTAATTCACTCCCGATCTCTCTCACTAATCACTCCCGATCTCTCGCACTAATTCACTCCCGATCTCTCTCACTAATTCACTCCCGATCTCCCTCACTAATTCACTCCCGATCTCTCGCACTAATCACTCCCGATCTCTCGCACTAATCCACTCCCGATCTCTCTCACTAATTCACTCCCGATCTCTCTCACTAATTCACTCCCGATCTCTCTCACTAATTCACTCCCGATCTCTCTCACTAATTCACTCCCGATCTCTCTCACTAATTCACTCCCGATCTCCCTCACTAATTCACTCCCGATCTCTCGCACTAATCACTCCCGATCTCTCTCACTAATTCACTCCCGATCTCTCTCACTAATTCACTCCCGATCTCCCGCACTAATTCACTCCCGATCTCTCGCACTAATTCACTCCCGATCTCTCTCTCTAATTCACTCCCGATCTCCCGCACTAATTCACTCCCGCTCTCCCGCACTAATTCACTCCCGATCTCTCTCTCTAATTCACTCCCGATCTCCCGCACTAATTCACTCCCGATCTCTCTCACTAATTCACTCCCGATCCTCTCTCACTAATTCACTCCGATCTCTCTCACTAATTCACTCCCGATCTCTCTCACAATTCACTCCGATCTCTCACTAATTCACTCCCGATCTCTCTCTCTAATTCACTCCGATCTCTCTCACTAATTCACTCCCGATCTTCTCACTAATTCACTCCCGATCTCTCTCACTACTTCACTCCCGATCTCCGTTCTCTCACTAATCACTCCCGATCTCTCTCACTAATTCACTCCGATCTCTCTCACTTAATTCACTCCCGATCTTCCTCACTAATTCACTCCCGATCTCTCTCACTAATTCACTCCAGATCTCTCTCACTACTTCACTCCCGATCTCTCTCACTAATTCACTCCCGATCTCTCTCACTAATTCACTCCCGATCTCTCTCACTAATTCACTCCCGATCTCTCTCACTAATTCACTCCCGATCTCTCTCACTAATTCACTCCCGATCTCTCTCACTAATTCACTCCGATCTCTCTCACTAATTCACTCCCGATCTCTCTCACTAATTCACTCCCGATCTCTCTCTCTAATTCAGTCCCGATCTCCTTACTAATTCACTTCCGCTCTCTCTCACTAATTCAGTCCCGATCTCCCGCACGAATTCACTCCCGATCTTTGTCACGAATTCACTCCCGATCTTTCTCACTAGTTCACTCCCGATCTCCCCCACTAATGCACTCCTGATCTCTCTCACTAATTCACTCCCGATCTCTCACTAATTCACTCCCGATCTCCCCACTAATGCACTCCCGATCTCTCTCACTAATTCACTCCCGATCTCTCACTAATTCACTCCCGATCTCTCTCTCTAATTCACTCCCGATCTCTCTCACTAATTCACTCCCGATCTCTCTCACTAATTCACTCCCGATCTTTCTCACTAATTCACTCCCGATCTCTCTCACTAATTCACTCCCGATCTCTCTCACTAATTCACTCCCGATCTCTCTCACTAATTCACTCCCGATCTCTCTCACTAATTCACTCCTGATCTCTCACTAATTCAGTCCCGATCTCTCTCACTAATTCACTCCCAATCTATCTCACGATTTCACTCCCGATCTCTCTCACTAATTCACTCCCGATCAGTCTCACTAATTCAGTCCCGATCTCCCGCACTAATTCACTCCCGATCTTTGTCACTAATTCACTCCCGATCTCGCTCACTAACTCACTCCCGATCTCCCGCACTAATTCACTCCCGATCTCCCGCACTAATTCACTCCCGATCTTTGTCACTAATTCACTCCCGATCTCGCTCACTAATGCACTCCCGATCTCGCTCACTAATGCACTCCCGATCTCTCTCTCCAATTCACTCCCGATCTCTCACTCATTCACTCCCGATCTCTCACGAATTCACTCCCGATCTCTCTCACTAATTCACTCCCGATCTCTCTCTCTAATTCACTCCCGATCTCCCTCACTAATTCACTCCCGATCTCCCTCACTAATTCACTCCCGATCTCCCTCACTAATTCACTCCCGATCTCCCTCACTAATTCACTCCCGATCTCGCTCACTAATTCACTCCCGATCTCTCACTAATTCACTCCCGATCTCTCTCACTAATTCACTCCCGATCTCTCACTAATTCACTCCCGATCTCTCTCTCTAATTCACTCCCGATCTCTCTCACTAATTCACTCCCGATCTCTCTCACTAATTCACTCCCGATCTCTCTCACTAATTCACTCCCGATCTCTCACTAATTCACTCCCGATCTCCCTCACTAATTCACTCCCGATCTCTCTCACTAATTCACTCCCGATCTCTCTCACTAATTCACTCCCGATCTCTCTCACTAATTCACTCCCGATCTCGCTCACTAATTCACTCCCGATCTCGCTCACTAATTCACTCCCGATCTCTCTCACTAATTCACTCCCGATCTCTCTCACTAATTCACTCCCGATCTTTCTCACTAATTCACTCCCGATCTCTCTCACTAATTCACTCCCGATCTTTGTCACTAATTCACTCCCGATCTCGCTCACTAACTCACTCCCGAGATCTCTCACTAGTTCACTCCCGATCTCTCTCACTAATTCACTCCGATCTCCCTCACTAACGCACTCCCGATTTCATCTCACTAACTCACTCCCGATCTCCCGCACTAATTCACTCCCGATCTCCCGCACTAATTCACTCCCGATCTCTCTCACTAATTCACTCCCGATCTCTCACTAATTCACTCCCGATCTCTCACTAATTCACTCCCGATCTCTCTCATTAATTCACTCCCGATCTCCCGCACTAATTCACTCCTGATCTCTCTCACTAATTCACTCCCGATCTCTCTCTCTGATTCACTCCCGATCTCTCTCACTAATTCACTCCCGATCTTCCGCACTAATTCACTCCCGATTTCCCCACTAATTCACTCCCCATCTCTCTCTCTAATTCACTCCCGATCTGTCTCTCTACTTCTCTCCCGATCTTCAGCACTGATTCACTCCCGATCTCCCTCATTAATTCACTCCCGATCTCTCTCACTAATTCACTCCCGATCTCCCTCATTAATTCACTCCCGATCTCTCTCACTAATTCACTCTCGATCTCTCACTAATTCACTCCCGATCTCCCTCACTAATTCACTCCCGATCTCTCTCACTAATTCACTCCCGATCTCCCTCACTAATTCACTCCCGATCTCTCGCACTAATCCACTCCCGATCTCTCGCACTAATTCACTCCCGATCTCTCTCACTAATTCACTCCCGATCTCTCTCACTAATTCACTCCCGATCTCTCTCACTAATTCACTCCCGATCTTTCTCACTAATTCACTCCCGATCTCTCTCACTAATTCACTCCCGATCTTTGTCACTAATTCACTCCCGATCTCGCTCACTAACTCACTCCCGAGATCTCTCACTAGTTCACTCCCGATCTCTCTCACTAATTCACTCCGATCTCCCTCACTAACGCACTCCCGATTTCATCTCACTAACTCACTCCCGATCTCCCGCACTAACTCACTCCCGCTCTCTCTCACTAATTCAGTCCCGATCTCCCGCACTAATTCACTCCCGATCTTTGTCACGAATTCACTCCCGATCTCCCCCACTAATGCACTCCCGATCTCTCTCTCCAATTCACTCCCGATCTCTCACTCATTCACTCCCGATCTCTCACGAATTCACTCCCGATCTCTCTCACTAATTCACTCCCGATCTCTCTCTCTAATTCACTCCCGATCTCCCGCACTAATTCACTCCCGATCTCCCTCACTAATTCACTCCCGATCTCCCTCACTAATTCACTCCCGATCTTGCTCACTAATTCACTCCCGATCTCTCACTAATTCACTCCCGATCTCTCTCACTAATTCACTCCCGATCTCTCACTAATTCACTCCCGATCTCTCTCTCTAATTCACTCCCGATCTCTCTCACTAATTCACTCCCGATCTCTCTCACTAATTCACTCCCGATCTCTCTCACTAATTCACTCCCGATCTCTCACTAATTCACTCCCGATCTCCCTCACTAATTCACTTCCGATCTCTCTCACTAATTCACTCCCGATCTCTCTCACTAATTCACTCCCGATCTCGCTCACTAACTGACTCCCGATCTCTGTCACTAATTCACTCCCGATCTCGCTCACTAATTCACTCCCGATCTCTCACTAATTCACTCCCAATCTCTCTCACTAATTCACTCCGATCTCCCTCACTAACGCACTCCCGATTTCATCTCACTAACTCACTCCCGATCTCCCGCACTAATTCACTCCCGATCTCCCGCACTAATTCACTCGCGATTTCTCTCTCTAATTCACTCCCGCTCTCTCTCACTAATTCAGTCCCGATCTCCTTACTAATTCACTCCCGCTCTCTCTCACTAATTCAGTCCCGATCTCCCGCACTCATTCACTCCCGATCTCTCTCACTAATTCACTCCCGATCTCTTTCACTAATTCACTCCCGATCTCTCTCACTAATTCACTCCCGATCTCTCTCACTAATCCACTCCCGATCTCTCGCACTAATTCACTCCCGATCTCTCTCACTAATTCACTCCCGATCTCCCTCACTAATTCACTCCCGATCTCTCGCACTAATCCACTCCCGATCTCTCGCACTAATCCACTCCCGATCTCTCTCACTAATTCACTCCCGATCTCTCTCACTAATTCACTCCCGATCTCTCTCACTAATTCACTCCCGATCTCTCTCACTAATTCACTCCCGATCTCTCTCACTAATTCACTCCCGATCTCCCTCACTAATTCACTCCCGATCTCTCGCACTAATCCACTCCCGATCTCTCTCACTAAACCACTCCCGATCTCTCTCACTAATTCACTCCCGATCTCCCGCACTAATTCACTCCCGATCTCTCGCACTAATTCACTCCCGATCTCTCTCTCTAATTCACTCCCGATCTCCCGCACTAATTCACTCCCGCTCTCCCGCACTAATTCACTCCCGATCTCTCTCTCTAATTCACTCCCGATCTCCCGCACTAATTCACTCCCGATCTCTCTCACTAATTCACTCCCGATCTCTCTCTCTCTAATTCCCTCCGATCCCTCTCACTAATTCACTCCCGATCTTTCTCTCCAATTCACTCCATCTCACTAATTCACTCCCGATCTCTCTCTCAAATTCACTCCCGATCTCTCACTAATTCACTCCCGCTCTCCCGCACTAATTCACTCCCGATCTCTCTCTCTAATTCACTCCCGATCTCCCTCACTAATTCACTCCCGATCTCCCGCAATAATTCACTCCCGATCTCTCTCTGTAATTCACTCCCGAACTCCCGCACTAATTCACTCCCGATCTCTCTCACTAATTCACTCCCGATCTCTCTCACTAATTCACTCCCGATCTCTCTCACTAATTCACTCCCGATCTCTCTCACTAATTCACTCCCGATCTCTCTCACTAATTCACTCCCGATCTCTCTCACTAATTCACTCCCGATTTCATCTCACTAACTCACTCCCGATCTCCCGCACTAATTCACTCCCGATCTCCCGCACTAATTCACTCCCGATCTCTCTCTCTAATTCAGTCCCGATCTCCTTACTAATTCACTTCCGCTCTCTCTCACTAATTCAGTCCCGATCTCCCGCACGAATTCACTCCCGATCTTTGTCACGAATTCACTCCCGATCTTTCTCACTAGTTCACTCCCGATCTCCCCCACTAATGCACTCCTGATCTCTCTCACTAATTCACTCCCGATCTCTCACTAATTCACTCCCGATCTCCCCCACTAATGCACTCCCGATCTCTCTCACTAATTCACTCCCGATCTCTCACTAATTCACTCCCGATCTCTCTCTCTAATTCACTCCCGATCTCTCTCACTAATTCACTCCCGATCTCTCTCACTAATTCACTCCCGATCTCCCGCACGAATTCACTCCCTATCTCCCTCATTAATTCACTCCCGATCTCCCTCACTAATTCACTCCCGATCTCTCTCTCTAATTCACTCCCGATCTCTCACTAATTAACTCCCGATCTCTCTCACTAATTCACTCCCGATCTCTCTCACTAATTCACTCCCGATCTCTCTCTCTAACTCACTCCCGAGATCTTTCAGTAATTCACTCCCGATCTCTCTCACTAATTCACTCCCGATCTCTCTCACTAATTCACTCCCGATCTCTCTCACGAATTAACTCCCGATCTCTCTCGCTAATTCACTCCCGATCTCTCACTAATTAACTCCCGATCTCTCTCACTAATTCACGCCCGATCTCTCACTAATTCACGCCCGATCTCTCACTAATTAACTCCCGATCTCTCTCTCTCATTCACTCCCGATCTCTCTCACTACTTCACTCCCGATCTTTCTGACTAATTCCCTCCCGATCTCCCGCACTAATTCACTCCCGATCTCCCTCACTAATTCACTCCCGTTCTCCCTCACTAATTCACTCCCGATCTCCCTCACTAATTCTCTCCCGATCTCCCGCACTAATTCACTCCCGATCTCTCTCACTAATTCACGCCCGATCTCTCACTAATTCACACCCGATCTCTCTCTCTAATTCACGCCCGATCTCTCTCTAATTCACTCCCGATCTCTCTCTCTAATTCACTCCCGATCTCTCTCACTAATTCACTCCCGATCTCTCTCACTAATTCACTCCCGATCTCCCTCACTAATTCACTCCCGATCTCCCGCACTAATTCACTCCCGATCTCCCTCACTAATTCACTCCCGATCTCCCTCTCTAATTCACTCCCGATCTCCCTCACTAATTCACTCCCGATCTCCTTCACTAATTCACTTCTGATCTTTCTCACTAATTCACTCCCGATCTCCCGCACTAATTCACTCCCGATCTCTCTCACTAATTCACTCCCGATCTCTCTCTCTGATTCACTCCCTATCTCTCTCACTAATTCACTCCCGATCTCTCTCTCTGATTCACTCCCGATCTCTCTCACTAATTCACTCCCGATCTTCCGCACTAATTCACTCCCGATTTCCCCACTAATTCACTCCCCATCTCTCTCACTAATTCACTCCCGATCTGTCTTTCTGCTTCTCTCCCGATCTTTAGCACTGATTCACTCCCGATCTCCCTCATTAATTCACTCCCGATCTCTCTCTCTAATTCACTCCCGATCTCCCTCACTAATTCACTCCCGATCTCCCTCATTAATTCACTCCCGATCTCTCTCACTAATTCACTCCCGATCTCTCTCACTAATTCACTCCCGATCTCCCGCACTAATTCACTCCCGATCTCCCTCACTAATTCACTCCCGATCTCTCTCACTAATTCACTCCCGATCTCTCTCACTAATTCACTCCCGCTCTCCCTCACTATTTCACTCCCGATCTCTGTCACTAATTCACTCCCGATCTCTCTCACTAATTCACTCCCGCTCTCCCTCACTATTTCACTCCCAAGTCTCTCACTATTTCACTCCCAATCTCTCTCAATAATTTAGTCCCACTCCATTGCACTCAGTGTATGGGAGTGCCACTATCAGACTGCAGTGTCGTGGGTCAGTCAGTCGAACGTTGTGTCGCAGTAGAACTTTAAGCAGTAATGGTGGAGTGAGTTATCAGATATTTATGTAACAGTTTAACTTTAAACAGACCTATTGTTGGAATTTGATCTTTGGGACTGTGTATTTTCCTCTGCTGCTCTCCCACACTCCCTCATTCATCTATTTATTTTTCTTTCTCACTTTTTCCTATAGTCTGATTGTCACAATTTCACTCATTGTCATGTTGATCTCTGTCTCCCTCTCTCTGTCTCACTCACTCACTCTTATTCTCTTTGTGCCTGTCTCTCTGTAAATCATTCCCTTTGTGCTGTTTCTCCTCTGTGTCTCCTTATCAATTTCTCATATACATTTTCTCTCCCTTTATCTCTGTCCCTCTTTTTTTCCTGCACTTGTCTCACTCTGTCCTGGATACAGATTGAGAGCCCTGTCCCCGTGATAGCTGTCAGAATATTTTGTTTCTGCCCGGTTAGAAAGCTGCTGCTCTCCTCTCACCATCTCCCTGCCAATGTCGGTATCCCAATCTGACCTTCAACTTTTTTTTAACGGAGGCTGTGAGGCTGGTTTGAGAGAGACTGGGCGAGAGGTGGTGCCCATCCCGCCTCCCAGTTCTTCACTGCGTCGCTCCAAGGAAGCTCACAGTTTGATAGCTTGCAGCTGTCAGCAATTGCATTAAACATTCACTCCCTCCACCACCGGTGCACCATGGCTGCAGTGTGTACCATCTACAAGATGCACTGCAGCAACTCGCCAAGGCTTCTTTGGCAGCACCTCCCAAACCCGCGACCTTTTCCACCGAGAAGAACAAGGGCAGCAGGCGCATGGGAACACCACCACCTCCAAGTTCCCCTCCAAGTCTCACACCATCCTGACTTGGAAGTATATCACCATTCCTTCATCGTCGCTGGGTCAAAATCCTGGAACTCCCTCCCTAACAGCACAGTGGGAGTACCTTCACCACACGGACTGCAGTGGTTCAAGAAGGCAGCTCACCACCACCTTCTCAAGGGGCAACTAGGGATGGGTAATAAATACTGGCCTTGCCAGCGAAGCCCACATCCCATGAACAAAAATAAAAAGTGCCTGGGTGATTTTAGAACTGAGACCAGTGCCCTAGGAAGGACCGTACTGTAGCAAGGGTGTACGCTAGTGTTGTGGTTATGTTACTGGGCTAGTAATCCAGAGAACATAAGTTCATAAAATCTGGAAATAAAAAGCTGGTCGCAGTAAAAGTGACCATGAAGCTGCCTGATTGTCGTAAAAACCCAACTGGTTCACTAATGTCCTTTAGGGAAGGAAACATGCTGTCCTTACCCGGTCTGGCCTATATGTGACTCCAGTCCCACACTAACATGGTTGAATCTTAACTGCCCTCTGCAGTCCTGCCACATCCAGTCGTGAATGGTGGTGGACAATTAAACAACTAACGGGTGGAGGAGGCTTCATGAACAACCCCATCCTCGATGATGGCGGAGCCCAGCACGTGAGTGCAAAAGACAAGGCTGAAGCATTTTCAACCATCTTCAGTCAGAAGTGCTGAGTGAATGATCCATCTCGGCCTCCACCTGAGGTCCCCACAGAAGCCAGTCTTCAGCCAATTCGATTCACTCCACGTGATATCAAGAAAACAGCCTAGCGCACTGGATACAGCAAAGGCTATGGGTCCCGACAACATCTCAGCTGCAGTGCAGAAGACGTGCGCTCCAGAACTAGCCATGCCTCTAGCCAAGCTGTTCCAGTACAGCTACAACACTGGCATCTACCTGACAAAGTGGAAAATTGCCCATGTATATCCGGTCCACAAAAAACAGGACAAATCCAATCCGGCCAATTACCCCGCCCCATAAGCCTACTCTCAATCATCAGCAAAGTGATGGAAGGGGTCGTCGACAGTGCTATTAAGCGGTACATACTCACCAATAACCTGCTCACTGATGCTCAGTTTGGGTTCCGCCAGGACCACTCGGCTCCCGACCTCATTACAGCCTTGGTCCAAACATTGAGAAAAGTCCCACGTTTCTGAAGTGAGAGTGACTGCCCTTGACATCAAGGCAGCATTTGACCAAGTGTGACATCAAGGAGCCCTAGTAAAATTGAAGTCAGTGGGAATCGGGGGAAGACTCTCCACTGGCTGGAGTCATACCTAGCACAAAGGAAGATGGTTGTGGTTGTTGGAGGCCAATCATCTCAGCCCTAGGCCATCGCTGCAGGAATTCCTCATGGCAGTGCCCTAGGCCCAACCATCTTCAGCTGCTTCATCAATGACCTTCCGTCCATCATAAGGTCAGATGTGAGGATGTTCGCTGATGATTGCACAGTGTTCAGTGCCATTCACAACTCCTCAGATAATGAAGTAGTCCATGCCCACATGCAGGACATTCAGGTTTGGGCTGATAAGTGGCAAGTAACATTCGCGCCACACAAGTGCCAGACAATGACTATCTCCAACAAGCGAGAGTCTAACCACCACCCCTTGACATTCAATGGCATTAGCATCATCGAAACCCCCCCATCAACATCCTGGGGGTCACCATTGACCAGAAACTTAACAGGACCAGCTACATAAATACTATGACTACAAGAGCAGGTCAGAGGCTGGTTATTCTGCTACGAGTGACTCCCCCCCAAAGCCTTTCCACTGCCTGCAAGGCACAAGTCAGGAGTGTGATGGAATACTTGCCACTTGCCTGCATGAATGCAGCTCCAATAACACTCAAGAAGCTCGGCACCATCCAAGACAGAGCAGCCCACTTGATTGGCACCCCATCCACCATCTTAAGCATTCACTCCCTCCACCACTGGTGCACTGTGGCTGCAGTGTGTACCATCTACAAAATACACTGCAGCGACTCGCCAAGGCTTCCTCGACAGCACCTCCCAAACCTGAGACTTCGACCACCTAGAAGGACAAGGGCAGCAGGCGCATGGGAACACCACCACCTCCAAATTCCCCTCCAAGTCACACACCATCCTGACTTGGAATATATTTCCATTCCTTCATCGTTGCTGGGTCAAAATCCTGGAACTCCCTCCCTAACAGCACTGTGGGAGCACCTTCACCACACGGACTGCAGCGGTTCAAGAAGGAGGCTCACCACCACCTTCTCAAGGGCAATTAGGGATGGGCAATAAATACTGGCCTTGCCAGCGACGCCCACATCCCGAGAATGAGTATATTAAAAATAGAATCATGGCTTTCGAATATAAAACCTAAATGAATGCTTCAAGTAAAGTAAGCTATTGATTGTATAATAAGCAGCATCAGGCCCTGTCTCACTGACGGCTCAATTCCCAGTCGGCTGACATTAATAAATAGCTCGTCCTTCACTCCCAGAGTTTATAATATCATTCAAATCTCTCGATTGAATTACTGTCTAGTCACTGCGAGCCATTAAGTATCCCCATCAGGCAGGCTCAGTTTGTATTCTTTGTTTTAAACCAGCGAATGACGGTGTTGATTTTCTTGGTATTGGATCCATTCTCGATATTAAATATGCCTTGAGAGAGATGGATTTCAAGGAATTTGGAATCATTAGAAACTTGAAGATTACCTTAAATGAATGTCTCTCTAATTCTAGCTGAGTCACCTTAGTTACAGTTACAGTAACATCATCTGAAAACAGCTCATGCAATGTTCTCTCCTCCCCCCCCCCCCCCGGCCACTAACCACACGCTGGGCTCCGCAGTCCTCTATTCCACCAGTTTATTCTTGGTTCTCCCTGATGATGCTGGCTTGTACTTGGGATAAACCTGGATGCCAGTAAATGCCAAGATAAGTCCCGTTCGCCCATTACCCTCTGTGCTCGCTGACCAACATTGGCTCCCGGTCCACCAACACCTCCAATTTAAAATTTCCTTTCTCACGTTCAAATCCCTCCATGGCCTTGCCCCTCCCTATCTCTGTAACCTCCTCCAGCCCTACAATCCTCCGAGATCTCTGCGCTCCTCCAATTCTGGCCTCTTGTCCATCCACGATTTTCATCCCTCCGCCATTAGCAGCTGTGACTTCAGCTGCCGAGGCCCTAAGTTCTGGAATTCCTTCCCTAAACATCTCTGCCTCTCTTGGCTGCCGCGTTTCCTACATTACAGCAGTGACTACACTTCTAAAGTATTTACAAAGGCAAAATACTACAGATGCTGGAAATCTGAAATAAAAACAGAAAATGCTGGAATTACTCAGCAGGTCAGGCAGCATCTGTAGAGAGAGAAACAGAGTTAACGTTTCAGGTTGATGACCCTTCGTTAGAACTGGAAAAAGTTGGAGATGGAACAGGTTTTTAAGCAAGTGTAGGGGCAGGGAGAGGGGGCGGGGAGGAAAGAACAAAAGGGAAGGTCTGTGATAGGATGGAAGGCAGGAGAAATTAAGAGACAAAAGGGATGATGGTGCAAGGCAAAAGGAGATGGTAATGGGACAAGTTAAGAAACAAAAGATGACTCCAGATGAAGTGTGAATGACACTGGCAGAATGATCGACAGCTGCCATGTGAGAGAGAGAAAAAAAATGATAGGGGCAGAGGTTATGGTCTGAAATTGTTGAACTCGATGTTGAGTCCAGAAGGTTGTAAAGTGCCTAATCGAAAGATGAGGTGCTGTTCCTCGAGCTTACGTTGAGCTTCATTGGAACAGTGTAAGAGGCCGAGGACGGTGAGGTCTGAGTCGGAGTGGAGCGGAGAATTAAAGTGACAGGCGACCGGAAGCTCGGGGTCACCCTTACGGACTGAACGGAGGTGTTCCGCAAAGCGGTCACCCAATCTGCATTTGGTCTCCCCAGTGTAGAGGAGACCGCATCGTGAGCAGCGAATACAGTATAGTAAATTGCAAGAAGTACAAGTAAATCGCTGTTTCACCTGGAAGGAGTGTTTGGGGCCCTGGACAGTGGGAAGGGATGAGGTAAAAGGGCAGGTGTTGCATCTCCTGCGCTTGCACGTGAAGGTGCCAGGGGAAGGGGTGTTGGGGGTGATAGAGGAGTGGACCAGGGTGTCAGGAGGGAGCGGTCCCTGCGAAATCCTGAAAGGGGAGGTGAGGGGAAGATGTGTTTGGTGGTGGGATCACGCTGGAGGTGGCGGAAATGGCAGAGGATGATCCATTGAATGTGGAGGCTGGTGGGGTGAAAGGTGAGGACAAGGGGAACCCTATCGTGGTTCCGGGAGGGAGGGGAAAGGGTGAGAGCAGAAGTGCGGGAAATGGAACGGACACGGTCAAGGACCATGCCTACCACAGTAGAGGGGAATCCTCGGTTGAGGAAAAAGGAAGACATGTCGGAAGCACTGGTATGGAAGGTGGCATCGTCAGTGCAGATGCGGCGGAGACGGAGAAACTGGGAGAATGGAATAGAGTCCTTACAGGAAGCAGGGTGGGAGGAAGTGTCGTCCAGGTAGCTTTGGGAGTCAGTGGTACTTATAGTGAAATAACAACAGAAAACGCTGGAAAAACTCAGCAGGCCAGGCAGCATCCGTGGAGAGAGAAAGAGAGTTAACGTTTCAGGTCGATGAAGTGAATGTTTGTTTGAGCGAGGGGGAGGAGTGGTGACAGGCTGTGGGGATGATTTAAGAACATAAGAATTCGGAGCGGGAGTCGGCCATTCAATAAGATCATGGCTGATCTTCGGCCTCAACTCCACCTTCCCGCCCACTCCTCATATCCCTCAATTCCCCTAGAGTCCAAAAATCGATCGATCGCAATCTTGAATATTTCTACCGCTTTGACTGTCCTGTGGAGCAGCTTAAATATTACAGAGACTAAATGTTTTGTAGCTAATTGCTATTAATGGTTTATTCACACTGAGAAGCTCCATGACGTAGAAAAACACCCCACGGCACTTCACCGAGGTAGAAGGGAAAACGGGCGTCGAGCCAAAGAGCGAGATACATGGAGAGACTGGAGAAGCTGGGATTGTTCTCCTTAGAGCAGAGAAGGTTAAGGGGAGATTTAACAGAGGTGTTCAAAATCATGAAGAGCTTTGATAGAGTAAATAAGGGGAAACTGTTTCTAGTGGCAGGAGGGTCGGAAACCAGAGGACACAGATTTAAGATAATTGTCAAAAGAACCAGAGAGGGAGATGAGGATAAATTATGACACAGGGAGTTGTTGTGATCTGGAATGCGCTGTCTGAAACGGCAGGTGGAATATTAACTTCCAAAAGGGAATTGGATAAATACTCAAAAGAAAAAAATTTGCAGGGCTATGGGAAAAGAGCAGGAGAGTGGGCCTAATTGGATAGTTCAAAGAGCCGGCACAGGCACGATGGGCCGAATGGCCTCCTCCTGTGCTGTAAGATTCTGTGTGAGAAGGGGTTTGGTCACATTTCCTCAAAGAAGTGGGTTTTAATAGGGGAGCGAGTATCGGGGTGGAGGAGGAGGTTTAGGGAGGAAATTCAAGAGCGGGGCATCGGTGGGTGAAGGGACGGCCGCCAATGGTGGGGTGATACGGGGGGGTGGGGGGATGCGCAACAGACCAGAATGAGAGGAAAGAAGAGATCTCGGAGTATTTTAGGGCTGGAGGAAGTTACAGTGATAGGGAGGGGCGAGGTCATGGAGGGATTTGAACGCGAGGATGAACGTTTTAAATTTGAGGCGTTGGTGGACCAGGAACCAATGTACGTCGGCAAGGACAGGGGTGATGGGTGAGCGGATTAGGATACGGGCTGCAGAGTTTTGAAAGAACTGAAGTTAACAGAAGTTTTGAAGATGGGATGGTGGAGCTTGGGAGCATCGCAACCAGGCACAGTGCTGTGGTCAGCTGCAGTCCATACACTCTCCTGTAGGTAGTGATTGGGAGCAGGAAGCCTGGCTGTGGTCTTTTCCCCTGACCCTACCCCAGGCCAGCTGTAGCCCTGCTACCTGTGCGCTACTTGAGATCAGCCAACAGCCCCAGGAATGGGTGCTGAGTTAGCTACAGGTGTCAGCCGTGGCTCAGCGGGCAGCACCCTCGCCTCAGTGTCAGAGGGACGTGGGTTCAAGTCCCACTCCAGAGACTTGAGCACAGAATCAACACTGACACTCCCAGTGCAGTACTGAGGGAGTGCAGTACTGAGGGAGCGCTGCACTGTCGGAGGTGCCGTCTTTTGGATGAGACGTTAAACTGAGGACCCGTCTGCCCCCTCAGTTGGATGTAATAGATCCCATGGCGCTATTTCGAAGAGCAGGGGAGTTCTCCCCCGGTGTCCTGGCCAGTATTTATCCCTCAACATCACTAAAACAGATTATCTGGTCATTATCACTACAATGTGACTACATTTCAAAATGTACTTAATTGGCTGTAAAGCTCTTGGGGACGTTCTGAAATCGTGAAAGGCGCTATAGAAATGCAAGTCTTTCTTTCTTTTGCATACCAGCAGACACTGTGCTTCAGAATAACAATCTGATGTATGAGGGAGCCTATTCTACCTTGAGGCTCTATTCTCCGTCAAAGCCGGGACCTTCCTGCTCTGTAGGTTACTTTCAGGCACATGAGAAGGTGACTGCGCCCCTCCCCTTGTCTCTGAGAGCACTCTTGTTGGCCCAAAACCAGCTGATTCCTCACCGTGTGCTGTTAAGGGCGCCTTCTGCAAATATTTGCAGTGTTGTGCAGGTGTAGGTTTTGCTGGAGTTGCGTCTCGTTAATGGGCATCCCGTGGTGCGGGGCGCTGCACCGTGTCCTTAAGTAAATGGGGACGTTATCAGTCATTAGTAACTCGACATAACAAAGCAGCCCGTTCTGGGGACGGGAGGGCTTGTCGGGTTAAATCTCTGGTGATAAAAGCGATTATCGCACTAAGCAATTACTTGTGCTTTTGAGAGGAATCGGCAGCGATGTTCCGACTGCCTTCAGCTCACAGAGCCCATGCACCAGCTGCTAACAGAGGTTTCACAGCCTGCTGCTAACACCAGTCACCTTTCAGCATGAGCGAGGTAAGAGCCGTTTCATGCTCATCCAGTCACTGAAAGAGCAAATAACTTGAGTTAAAATATATATCATCTGGGCGTAGGTCATATTTAATTAAAAGAGTTGTTGAGGTGATGGAATGCAACTGTAACTGGGGAAGCTTTGGCTGGTTACGGTGTTTGGGGGGGGGGGGGGGGGGGGGGGGCGGTTTCAAGTCTGCATTCCCAGTTAGCAGATTCAGCTCCTTCCTCCGACCCCCATACCCTGAAAATTAGAGGTAGGCTGATGTCAGGAAGCACTGCACAGAGAAGGCTGAGGGGCGACCTGATAAGAGGTCTTTAAAAGTATGAAGGGATTCGATATGGTAGACGTAGAGAAGATGTTTCCACTCATGGGGCGAGTCTAAAACTAGGGGCCATAAATATAAGATAGTCACTAATAAATTCAATAGGGAATTCGAGAGAAACTTCTTTACCCAGAGAGTGGCGAGAATGTGGAACTCGCTACCACAGGGAGTGGTTGAGGCGAATAGCAGAGATGTATTTAAGGGGAATCTGGATAAGTACATGAGGGAGAAAGGAATAGAAGGATATGCTGATAGGGTGAGATGAAGTAGGGTGGGAGGAGGCTCGTGTGGAGCAGAAACGGCGGTATAGACCAGTGGGGCCGAATGGCCTGTTTCTGTGCTGTCAAGTCTATGCAACTTCTTCACATCCAGGCTCGTGGAAATCTGGAACTCTTTCCCCCCAAAAAGCTAAGGGCATTCAGGGTTATGGAACTAAGACGGGTAAATGGAGTTAAGAGGCAGGTCAGCCATGATCTAACTGAATGGCGGAAAAAGAAAGTCTTGCATTTCTCCAGTGCCTTTCACGACCTCAGGACGTTCCAAAGCGATTTACAGACAATGAAGTACTTTTGAAGTGTAGTCAATGTTGTAATGTAGGAAACGCGGCAGCTGATTTGCGCACAGCAAGCTCCCACACACAGCAATGTGATGATGACCAGATTATCAGTTTTTGGTGGTTGACAGATAAATATCGGCCCAGGACACTGAGCAGAATTCGCCTGCACTTCTAAAATAGTGCCGTGGGATCTTTTACGGGACCTCGGTTTAACGTCTCTTCCAGATGAAGACACCTCCGACAGTGTGGCTCTCCCTCAGTACTGCCCTCCGACAGTGCAGCGCTCCCTCAGTACTGCCCTCCGACAGTGCGGCGCTCCCTCAGTACTGTCCCTCCGACAGTGCGGCACTCCCTCAGTACTGCCCCTCCGACAGTGCGGAGCTCCCTCAGTACTGCCCCTCCGACAGTGCAGCACTCCCTCAGTACTGTCCCTCCGACAGTGCGGCACTCCCTCAGTACTGCCCCTCCGACAGTGCGGCGCTCCCTCAGTACTGTCCCTCCGACAGTGCGGCACTCCCTCAGTACTGCCCCTCTGACAGTGCGGGGCTCCCTCAGTACTGCCCCTCCGACAGTGCAGCACTCCCTCAGTACTGCCCCTCCGACAGTGCAACGCTCCCTCAGTACTGCCCCTCCGACAGTGCAGCACTCCCTCAGTACTGCCCCTCCGACAGTGCAGCACTCCCTCAGTACTGCCCCTCCGACAGTGCAGCACTCCCTCAGTACTGCCCCTCCGACAGTGCGGAGCTCCCTCAGTACTACCTCGGGAGTGTGTCCTGGGGTGGGGCTCCCAACTACGACCTTGTGGCTCAGTGTCGAGAGAGCTCCCACCGAGCCACGCTGCCAAAGACCCGCTTTTGTGCAAGTTTTACGATAGGGTGAGGGGCACCGGGGAGACCCGATAGAATCAGCCTTCCAAAACTGGCACAGCAACTTAACTTAAATGCATCTTGCAACTCCCTCTGGCCTTGGGGAAACAGTTGCTTATCTTTAGCTCCAGCATGGAAACTTCTATGTTGCATTAATTATATTAAGAAAGATAACAACCAGCCTACACAGAAACTGCAACAAATCCTTTTGCATCAGTAGAGGGGAACTCGAATTTGAACAGAAAGATTTACTGTGCTTGTGTAGCAATCTCCATAACAGGACGCAGCTTAATCATCAACAACAGCAACTACTTGTATTTATATAGCGCCTTTAACAAAGTAAAACGTCACAAGGCGCTGCACAGCAGCGTTATCAGAAAAAATTTGACATCGAGCCACAGAAGAAGATCTTAGGACAGATGACCTAAAGCTTGGTCAAAGAGGACTGGAGAATTGCAAATGTTACACCCTTGTTCAAAAAAGGGTGTAAGGATAAACCCAGCAACTACAGGCCAGTCAGTTTAACCTCGGTAGTGGGGAAGCTTTTAGAAACGATAATCCGGGACAAAATTAACAGTCACTTGGACAAGTGTGGATTAATTAAGGAAAGCCAGCACGGAGTTCTCAAAGGCAAATCATGTTTAACTAACATAATTGATTTTTTTGATGTGGTAACAGAGAGGGTTGATGAGGACATTCATAGAATAGAATCATAGAATGGTTACAGCACAGTAACGGCCCGTTGAGCCCGTGCCAGCTCTCTGCAAGAGCACTTCAGCTAGTCCCACTCCCCCGCCCTTTCCCCATAGCCCTGCAATTTTTTTTCCTTCAGTTACTTATCTAATTCCCTTTTGAAAGCCATGATTGAATCTGCCTCCACCACCAGTCCTAGTACCGACCCCTGGGGAACACCACTGTATACCTTCCTCCAGTCCGAAAAACAACCCTTCACCACTACTCTCTGTTTCCTGTCATTGAGCCAATTCTGTATCCATGCTGCCACGGTCCCTTTTATTCCATGGGCTTCAACTTTGCTGGCAAGCCTATTATATGGCACTTTATCAAACGCCTTTTGGAAGTCCATGTACACCACATCAACCACTGCTTTTCTTGATATATATTAATGATTTGGATGTGGGTGTAACAGGGCACTATTTCAACATTTGCGGATGACACAAAACTTGGAAGTATAGTGAACAGTGAGGAGGATAGTGATAGACTTCAAAAGGACATAGACAGGCTGGTAGAATGGGTGGATACATGGCAGATGACATTTAACGCAGGAAAGTGCGAGGTGATACATTTTGGTAGAAAGAACGAGGAGAGGCAATATAAACTACAGGGTACAATCATAAAGGGGGTGCACGAACAGAGAGACCTGGGGGTATATGTACACAAATCGTTGAAGGTGGCAGGGCAGGTTGAGAAAGCGGTTAAAAAAAGCTTACTTTTATAAAGGATCCTGGGCTTTATAAATAGAGGCCTAGAGTACAAAAGCAAGGAAGTTATGATGAACCTTCATAAAACACTGGTTCGACCACAACTGGAGTATTGTGTCCAATTCTGTAGGAAGGATGTGAAGGCCTTAGAGAGGGTGCAGAAAAGATTTACAAAAATGGTTCCAGGGCTGAGGGACATCAGTTACGTGGATAGACTGGAGAAGCTGGGGTTGTTCTCCTGAACACACTTCAGAAATTCTTCCCCCTCTCCACCCTTTACACTATTACTATCCCAGTCTATATTAGGATAGTTGAAGTCCCCCATTATGACTACTCTATAGTTCTTGCACCTCTCTGTAATTTCCCTGCAAATTTGCTCTTCTATATCCTTCCCACTGGTTGGTGGCCTACAGAATACACCTAGTAGTGTAATGGCACCTCCAGTTGTTTCTTAACTCTAACCAAATAGATTCTGTCCTTGACCTCTCCAGGACATCCTCTCTCTCCAGCACTGTAACATTCTCCTTAACCAATACTGCCACACCACCTCCTATCTTTCCTGAACACCCTATATCCAGGAATATTTAAAACCCAATCCTGCCCTTTTTTGAGCCAGGTCTCCATTATCGCCACAACATCATATTCCCATGTGGCTATTTGCGCCTGCAGCTCACCCACCTTATTTACCACACTTCATTCATTCACACACATGCACTGTAAACCTATCTTAGACCTTCTTGTGTTCTCTCTTAGTCTGACCCCACCTAATACCGTACTATTTCTTACTCTCGTGCTCTCCGTCTCTCTTAATCCTTAGTGCACCTTGTTTCTCCTTTCTAATACTACATCCTGGTGCCCCTCCCCCTGCCAAATTAGTTTAAACCCTCCCCAACAGCACGAGCAAACTCCCCCACAAGGACATTGGTCCCGGCTCTGTTGAGGTGCAACCCGTCTGGCCTGTATGGGTCCCACCTCCCCCGGAACTGATCCCAATGTCCCAGGAATCTAAAGCCCTCCCTCCTGCACCATCTCTCCAGCCACGCATTCATCTGCTCTACCCTCCTATTTCTATACTCACTAGCTCATGTTACCGGGAGTAATCTGGAGATTACTACCTTTGAGGTCCTGCTTTTTAATCTCTTTCCTAGCTCCCTAAAATCTGCTTGCCACCTACCTATGTCGTTAGTACCGATATGGACCACGACCTCTGGCTGTTCACCCTCCCCCCTCAGAATGTTCTGCAGCCCGCTCAGTGACATCCTTGACCCTGGCACCAGGGAGGCAACATACCATCCTGGAATCATATCTGCAGCCGCAGAGACGCCTGTCTGTTCCCCTAACTATCGAATCCCCGACCACTATTGCTTTACTGATCTTCCTCCCCGCCCCTCCCCCGTACAGCTGAGCCACCTGTGGTGCCGTGGACTTGGCTCTGGCTTTACTCCCCAGAGGAACCATCGCCCTCACCAGTATTCAGTAGTTAGAGAGCGAGATGCACTCAGGGTTCTCCTGCACTACCTGCCTGGTCCTCCTGGTCTGTCTGACGGTCACCCATTCCCTCTCTGCCTGCACACTCTTACGCTGCAGGGTGACCACCTCCTGAAACGTGCTCTCCACGTAGCTCAGCCTCACGGATGCACCGCAGTGACGCCAGCTCTGATACCTGGAGTTTGAGCTCCTGCAGCTGACCACAATCCCCTGCACATGTGGTTGTCCAGGACACGGGAAGCATCCTGGAGTTCCCACGTGGCACAAGATGTGCATTCCACGGGACTGAGGTGCCCTGCCATGCCTCTACTTAATAGACTATTAACTAACTTAGCAGAAATAACCTCAAGACTTAAAAAAAATCACCAGCTACTCACCAATCAGCTCCTTCCCTTGTGCTGACGTCACTTTTATTTTTTTACCGCGCTCCCTCTGGGCTCTCGGGCCTACCTTTATCTGCTGCCGCTCCTCCCGCAGGTCCGCTCTCGGGCCTATTAACTTAGAGTCCTTGGGTTCTGTGGCTCCACTCCTCCTTTTCAGATAGACGGCTCAACCGTCTTCCTCCTATCCACCGAATTCTTGCTCTCACCAAATTCTTCCACTCTGCTTGCGTTCCACTCCGATTGCGTTCTCCCAGCTCTGTCTCCAAGCTCTGTGCTCAAGATTTGGATAAGTACCTGAAGGAAAAAAATTTGCAGAGTTATGGGGAAAGGGCGGGGGGAGTGGGACGAGCTGAAGTGCTCTTGCAGAGAGCCGGCACGGGCTCGACGGGCCGAATGGCCTCCTTCTGTGCTGCAACCATTCTATGATTCTATGAATTCCAGAGCTTAGGGCCTTGGCAGCTGAAGGCACGGCCACCAATGGTGGGGCGAATAAAATTGGGGATGTGCAAGAGGCCAGAATTGGAGAAGCGCAGAGATCTCGAAGGGTTGTAGAGCTGGAGATGGTTAGCGAGATAGGTGAACACCAGGATGAGAATTTTGATTTCGAGGCCTTGGTGGACTGAGAGCCAGTATAGGTCAGCGAGCACAGGATAATCAGTCACAGCCCCCTGCTCTTTTACCAGATACTTTTACAAGTGTGCCACTGTTTACACAAGGAGCGCAGGTGGGTAGCAGAGGGGTAGTCAGCACCTCTCGAAAAGGAGAAGATTAAATTGGGAGGGTGCTGGGGGGGGAAGTTCTCTAAAGCTGGTAGCGATGCCTCCACTGACGATCTGCTTTGACAGTTCAGAATGTGTACAGCTTCCGGGCAGAACAATAATAAAATGCCTGCTGCGATTCCCAGTGTGGGCGTTTTTTAAAAATTCATTCACGGGATGTGGTCGTCGCTGGCAAGGCCATCCCTAATTGCCCTTGAGAAAGTGGTGGTGAACCACCGTCTTGAACCGCTGCAGTCTGTGTGGTGAAGGTACACCCACAGTGTTGTTAGGGAGCGAGTTCCCCCCACCCTCAGTCACGAATGTGTACAATGACCCTCCATCACCCTCCAGTGGCCGGCGCCGGTTGCGCGTGTGCACACGCACACACACACACACTTACTTGGGCAGCCGAGGGAACCCCTAATACTTACCATATTCGGGTACGTGCAGTAGTGGTTCTGTTACTGGACTAATAATCCAGAGAGCGTGAGTGCACATGTCACCATGGGCAGTTTGACAATTTGAATTCAGTTTTAAAAATCTAGTAATAAAAAGCTGGGATCAGTAAAAGTAACCATGAAGCTGCCAGATTGTTGTAGAAACCTTTTCTGCTCTAAGGAGCGAAACCATAAAAATACAACTGGTTCACTAATGTCCTTTAGGGAAGGAAACCTGCCGTCCTTACCCGGTCTGGGCCTATAGGTGACTCCAGTCCCACATCAACGTGGTTGACTCTTAACTGCCTTCTGAAGTGGCCCAGCAAGACACTCAGATCAAACCCACTACCAGTGGTTCAAGAAGAAGGCTCACCACCACATTCTCAGGCCAACGAGGGATGGGCAATAAATGCTGGCCATGCCAGCGACGCCCACACCATGTGAATGAATAATAAAAAGTTAGGAAGCCTTTCACACAGCAGAATGGCCCAAGGTGCTTCACCAAGAGGGGAGATTTGGACACAACAGAAGCTGGGAGAAAGTTAGGCTCAGGGACCAGAGACATGGATGTAGAGGTTGGTTTTGAGGAGGTGGAGAGGAGTGCCAGGGTGTGGTGCTGAACTCTCTGCCACCGATAGTGGAATGGGGAGGGAGGGGCAACGGGCAGTGAGCTGAGCTCAGAGCAATGAGGAGGGGGCACAAATTGGGATGTGGGGAGAATAAGGGTGATGGAGGAGCAGGGTTTACTGAGCCCCGATACAGGCTTGGGGCCTGTGTAGGGTGCAGCAGCAAGGCTTCAGGGGCAGCAGTGACAGTGGGGTTCAGGCAGGGACCAGAGACATAATAGTGATTGCCCCCCACCCCCTCTCCTCTCCCATATTTCCCTACTCTTCTCTTGCCCCCCCCCCAATCTTCCCCTCCCTTCCGCTCTCCTCCCCCTACCCCAACAGAGAGTATTGAGCATTGGTCACAAATGGGAATCCTGCACCCCCCCAGATTCCCGGGATGTTGAGACCAGTAATACTACCCCATGCTGTGCTGGTAGAGATCTGCCGACACAGCAATGTCTGGACATTAATCCTGGGGCCTTGTTTATATCACAGCGGGTGGTGCAGTTACTCAGTGGGCCATCAGGCGGAGCTCTCCCACTCTCTGTCCCACAGGTTTCAGCGAATCTCAAATATTATTTGAATACTGTTTGGTGTTCTTATTACCTGCTCAGAATTCACTCCCTACAATCATGTGCAAATCTGTTACACACAGTGGCTGCAGCTCAAACTCTAGTAACCCCCATCTATCGGAGTACAGAAGGAGGCCAATCGGCCCCTGGTGACTGTGCCAGCTATCGACCCTGATGCCACTCCCTGCCCTCTCTTTATTTTATTCTCTTCCTTTTTGGATCCTTACCCTGCTCCCTTTTAAATAATGTTCCAGTCTTTGCCGCAATAGCCCCTATTTACCGTATTTATTAACGACTTAGATGTTGGGATAAAAGCCACATATCCAAGTTTGCTGATGACACAAAGATAGGCGGCATTGTAAGCAGTGTAAATGAAAGCATAAAATTACAAAAGAGATATTAATAGATTAAGGGAATGGGCAAAACTGTGGCAAATGGATTTCAATGAGTGCAAGTGTGAGGTCATCCACTTTGGACCTAAAAAGGATAGAACAGTGTACTTTCTAAATGATGAAAAGCTAGAAGCAGTGGAGGTCCAAAGAGACTTGGGGGTCCAGGTACATCGATCATTAAAATGTCATGAACAGGTACAGAAAATAATCAAAAAGGCTAATGGAACTACAGCTCAGAGTTGTTGAGCTGGAGTCCGAGCTGCAGACATTGCGATGCATCAGGGAGGGGGAGAGTTACCCTGGACACTTTGTTCCAGGAGGCAGTCACACCCTTTAGGTTAAGTAGTACTTTAGAGTTGGTCAGTGGTCAGGGACAGGAGGTTGCGACTGCGAGTCAGGAAGGTTTGGGGACCCAGAATATATTGATGGAGGAGCTTCAGCCCTGGACCTTGTCCAACATCGAAACATATAAAATTCTGACAGGTCTGGACAAACTAGATGCAGGAAGAATGTTCCCGATGGTCAGAGAGTCCAGAACCAGGGGTCATAATCTAAGGATAAGGGGTAAGCCATTTAGGACAGAAATGAGGAAGAATTTCTTCACCCAGAGAGTGGTGAACCTGTGGAATTCTCTACCACAGAAGGTAGTTGAGGCCAAGTCATTAAATATATTCAAGAATGAGTTAGATATATTTCTTAAAGCTAAAGGTATCAAGGGATATGGGGAGAAGGCAGGTACAGGGTACTGAGTTTGGATGATCAGCCATGATCTCATCGAATGGCGGAGCAGGCTCGAGGGGCCGAATGGCCTACTCCTGCTCCTATCTTCTATATTTCTATGTTAGGTGCGAGGTACTTGCTGCCTGTATGGATGAGAACAAGGACTGCAGGGAGGATGGGCAAACTGACCACTGCACCGTGGTACAGGAGGCCATTCAAGTGGGGGGAGTAAAAAGGAATGTGGTAGTGGTAGGCGACAGTATAGTCAGGGGGATAGATACTGTTCTCTGCAGCCATGACTGGAAGTTCCGAAGGTTGTGTTGCCTGCCAGGGTTAAGGATATCTCCTCGCGGCTGGAGAAGAACTTGGAGTGGGAGGGGGAGAATCCAGTTGTCGTGGTCTACGTAGGAACCAACGGCATAGGTAGAACTAGGAATGAGGTTCTGCTGAGGGAGTTTGAGGAGCTAGGATCCAAATTAAAAAGCAGAATCTCCAAGGTAATATCTTTGGATTTTTACCTGAGCCACTCGCAGATTGGCATAGGGACAAACTGATTAGAGGATTAAATGCGTGGCTCAAAGAGTGGTGTGGGAGGAAGGGGTTTCGGTTCATGGGGCACTGGCACCAGTACTGGGGAAAGAGGAAGCTGTTCCGTTGGGACGGGCTCCACTTAAACCGGGCTGGGACCAGTGTCCTGGCGAATTGAATAACTAGGGCTGTAGACAGGGCTTTAAAACTAATGAAGGTGGGGTGGGTGGATTCAGGAAAGAGTAAATTTAAAAGCAGCGAGAGAAATGTCAAGGTTCTAGAGCAGAGCAGAGTTTTGGGTAAAAATAAGCAGAGTGGGTCAGGAAGGGACAGAGAGAGTAACAAAGGTAATAAGGCATCAGTGACTAAGGTGACATCAGGGAAAAAGAGAAATAAGGCAAAGCTAAAGACACTATATCTGAATGTGCGAAGCATTCGCAACAAAATAGATGAATTAATAGCGCGGATAGAAATTAACAGGTTTGATCTAATAGCCATAACATGGTTGCAAAGTGGCCAAGGTTGGGAACTAAATATTCCAGGATACTTAACTTTTAGGAGAGAGAGGCAAAATGGAAAAGGAGGCGGGGTAGCCCTGATAATAAAGGATGGGATAAAGACAGTAGAGAGAAAGGATCTTAGCTCTGAAAATCAAGAAGTAGAATCAGTTTGGGTGCAGCTAAGAAACAGCAAGGGGCGCAGAAAACATTGGTGGGAGTTGTTTATAGGCCCCCAAACAGTAGTTGTAATGTAGGGCAGAGTATAAATCAGGCAATTAGAGGCACATGTAACAAGGGTAATACAGTAATCATGGGGGACTTTAATCTACATATAGACTGGTCAGACCAAATTTGCAGTAATAGTGTGGAGGACGAATTCACGGAATGTATGCAAGATAGTTTTCTAGATCAGTATGTTGAGGAACCAACTAGGGAACAGGCTATTTTAGATCTAGTATTGTGCAACGAGAAAGGGTTAATTAATAACCTTGTAGTTAAAGGGGCCTTTAGGGAAGAGTGACCATAATATGATAGAATTTTATATTGAGTTTGAGAGTGATTTAGTTAAATCCGAAACTAGGGTCTTAAATCTAAACAAAGCAAACTACGTAGGATGAGGGGCGAGTTGGTGAGGTAGATTGGGAAACTACATTAAAAGGTATGACAGTGGACGAGCAATGGCTAGCATTTAAAGAAGTAATACATAATTTTTAACAAATATACATTCCTTTAAGGCACAAAAACGCCACAGGAAAAGTGGTCCAACCGTGGCTAACAAGAGCAGTTAAAGATAGTATTAGATCAAAGGAAGAGGCTTATAATGCTGCCAAAAAGAGTAGTAAGCCTGAGGATTGGGAGGATTTTAGAATTCAGCAAAGGAGCATCAAGAAATTGATGAAAGGGAAAATAGAATGAGAGTAAACTAGCAAAAGACATAAAAACAGACTGTAAAAGCTTCTATAGGTATGTAAAAAGGAAAAGATTAGTGAAAGTAAGTGTAGCAAATGTAACCCCACTATTTAAGAAAGGTGGGAGAGAGAAAACGGGGTACTACAGACCTGTTAGCCTGATATCAGTAGTAGGGGAAATGCTAGAATCTATTATTAAGGACGTGGTAACAGGGTACTTAGAAAATAATAATAGGATTCGGCAGAGTCAACACGGATTTATGAAAGGGAAATCATGTTTGACGAATCTGTTAGCGTTTTTTGAGCTTGTAACTAGTAGAATAGATAACGGGGAACCAATAGATGTGTATTTTGGATTTTCAGAAGGCATTTCAGAAGGCATTCAATAAGGTGCCACACAAGAGGTTATTAAACAAAATTAGGGTTCATGGGATTGGGGGTGATATACTCGGGGTCTAGAACGAGGGGTCACAGTCTCAGGATACGGGGTAGGACATTTATGACTGAGATGAGGAGAAATTTCTTCACTCAGGGTAGTGAACCTGTGGAATTCTCTACCACAGAAGGCTGTGGAGGCCAAGTCACTGAATATATTTAAGAAGGAGATAGATAGATTTCTAGACACTAAAGGCATCAAGGGGTATGGGGAGAGAGCGAGAATATGGTATCGAGATAGAGGATCAGCCATGATCATATTGAATGGTGGAGCAGGCTCAAATGGCCTACTCCTGCTCCTATTTTTCTATGTTTCTAGCATGGACTGAGGATTGGTTAACGGACAGGTCAATAGACAGGTTAAGGGATAGGTCAATAGAGTTGCAGTGGCAGACATTTACGGGGATATTTCAAAATACACAGAATACATACATTCCAACAAGAAAGAAAAATTCCAAGGGGAGGACTCACCATCCGTGGTTAACTAAAAAAGTTAAAGATAGTATTAAACTTAAAGAAAAAGCATATAATTGCGCAAAGATGGGTGGCAGATCAGAAGATTGGACAGAATATAAAAAACAGCAAAGAATGACTAAAAGATTAATAAGGAGAGAAAAATTAGAGTACGAGAGAAAGCTAGCTAGAAATATAAAAACAGATAGTAAGAGTTTCTATAGATATTTTAAAAAGAAAAGAGTTAACAAAGTGAGCGTTGGTCCTATAAAAAGTGAGTCTGGGGAATTAATAATGGAAAATAAGGAGATGGCAATTGAATTGAACAGGTATTTTGCATCGGTCTTCACTATAGAGGATACAAGTAACATCTCAGAAATAGCTATAAATCAGGAAATGGAAGGGAGGGAGGAACTCAAGAAAATTATAATCACCAGGGAAGTGGTACTGAGCAAATTGTTGGAGCTGCGGGCTGACAAGTCCCCGGGTCCTGATGGACTTCATCCTCGGGTCTTAAAAGAAGTGGCTAGTGAGATAGTTGATGCATTGGTTTTAATTTTCCAAAATTCCCTAGATTCGGGGAAGGTTCCATTAGATTGGAAAATAGCGAATGTAACTCCTTTATTCAAAAAGGGAGGGAGACAGAAAGCAGGAAACTACAGGCCAGTTAGCTTAATATCTGTCATAGGGAAGATGTTAGAAGCTATTATTAAAGACATTATAGCAGGGTACTTAGAAAAGTTCAAAGTAATCAGGCAGAGTCAACATGGTTTTGTGAAAGGGAAATCATGTTTAACCAATTTATTGGAGTTCTTTGAGGAAGTAACATGTGCTGTGGATAAAGGGGAACCGGTGGATCTACTGTACTTAGATTTCCAGAAGGCATTTGACAAGGTGCCACATCAAAGGTTATTGCGGAAAATAAAAGCTCATGGTGTAGGGGGTAACATATTGGCATGGATAGAAGATTGGCTAGCTAACAGGAAACAGAGAGTAGGAATAAATGGGTCATTTTTGGGTTGGCAGGCTGTAACTAGTGGGGTACCGCAAGGATCAGTGCTTGGGCCTCAGCTATTCACAATCTACATCAATGATTTGGATGAGGGGACCAAATGTAATATATCCAAGTTTGCTGATGATACAAAGCTATGTAGGAATGTAAGTTGTAAGGAGGATGCAAAGAGGCTTCAAGGGGATATAGACAGGCTAAGTGAGTGGGCAAGAACATGGCAAATGGAATATAATGTGGAGAAATGTGAAGTTATCCACTTTGGTAGGAAAAATAGAAAAGCAGAGTATTTTTTAAATGGTGAGAGATTGGGAAATGTTGGTGTTCAAAGGGACCTGGGTGTCCTTGTACATGAATCACTGTAAGTTAACATGCAGGTACAGCAAGCAATTAGGAAAGCAAATGGTATGTTGGCCTTTATTACAAGAGGATTTGAGTATAAGAGTAAAGACGTCTTATTGCAATTATATAGGGCCCTGGTGAGACCACACCTGGAGTATTGTGTACAGTTTTGGTCTCCTTACCTAAGGAAGGATATACATAGATACATAGATACATAGAAGATAGGAGCAGGAGTAGGCCATCCGGCCCTTCGAGCCTGCTCCGCCATTTAAGGAGATCATGGCTGATCCTCCAATTCAGTATCCCGTCCCCGCCTTCTCTCCGTAACCCTTAACCCCTTTTGCCTGTAGAAATACATCTAATTCCCTCTTAAATATATTTAATGAGCTGGCGTACACTGCCCTCTGTGGCAATGAGTTCCACAGGTTCACCACCCTCTGAGTGAAGAAATTCCCCCTCATTTCTGTCCTAAATGGTTTAGCCCTTATCCTTAAATTATGTCCTCCAGTTCTGTTCTCACCCGCCAAGGGAAACATTCCTTCTGCATCTAGTCTGTCTAGACCTGTCAGAATTTTATACACTTCTATGAGGTCCCCTCTCAATCTTCTAAACTCCAGTGTGTACATCCCTAAACTACATAGTCTCTCCTCATAGGTCAATCCCGCCATTCCTGGTATCAGCCTGGTGAATCGCCGCTGCACCCCCTCCATGGCAAGAACATCTTTCCTCAGATGAGGCGACCAAAACTGTACACAGTACTCGAGGTGTGGTCTCACCAGTGCCCTGTACAGCTGCAGCAAGGTATCCCTGTTCCTGTATTCCAACCCTTTTGCTATGAAGGCCAGCATACCGTTTGCCTTCTTGATCGCCTGTTGCACCTGCATGCTCGCCTTCAGTGACTGGTGTACAAGAACACCCAGGTCTCTCTGTACTTCCCCCTCTCCCAATTTATTGCCATTTAAATAATAATTTGCCCTCCCGTTCCTGCACCCAAGGTGGATAACTTCGCACTTGTCCACATTATAGTGCATCTGCCATTTATCCGCCCAATCACCCAGTCTGTCCAAATCGCTCTGGAGCTTCCTGGTTTCCTCCTCTGAGCCCACCCCCCCTCCTAGTTTAGTGTCGTCTGCAAATTTGGAAATGCTGCATCCGACTCCCTGATCCAGGTCATTAATGTAAATTGTGAACAGCTGGGGACCCAGGACAGATCCCTGTGGTACCCCACTTGTTACTGCCTGCCATTCAGAAAATGAGCCGTTTATTCCAACTCTCTGTTTTCTATCTGACAGCCAGTTCTCTATCCACGTCAATACTTTCCCCTTTATCCCATGAGCTTCAATTTTCCCTGCTAATCTTTTATGTGGGACCTTATCGAAGGCCTTTTGGAAGTCCAGGTACACCACATCTACTGGCTCTCCCCCATCTATTTTACCAGTTACTCCCTCAAAAAATTCCAATAGATTAGTCAAGCACGATTTACCCTTTGTAAATCCATGTTGACTCTGTCCTATCCTGTCCCCATTTGCTAAGTGCTCCGCTATTTCATCCTTAATGATGGACTCCAGCATTTTGCCCACAACTGATGTAAGGCTTACAGGTCTGTAATTACCTGCTTTTTCCCTACCCCCCTTTTTGAATAGTGGGGTAACGTTAGCTACCCTCCAATCCATGGGCACTGTTCCCGAGTCTAATGAATTCTGAAAAATCATACTTAGTGCATCCGCTATCTCTAGGGCCACCTCCTTCAGTACCCTAGGATGCATGTTATCAGGCCCTGGGGATTTGTCCGCCTTCAATCCCTTTAGCTTCCTTAACACCATATCCTTAGAGATATTGACTTGCGTCAGTTCCTCCTTTGCAAATGTCCCTATTTTTCCCGATATCCCAGGGAGGTTTTTTGTGTCTTCCTTCGTAAAGACTGACCCAAAGTATGCATTTAGTTGGTCTGCCATTTCCTTATTTCCCGTTATATATTCCCCCGTATCTGACTGCAATGGGCCAACTTTGGTTTTCACCAGTCTTTTCCTCTTGATATACTTATAAAAGCTTTTGGAGTTAGTTTTTATATTTTCCGCCAGCTTGCTTTCGTAAGCTATTTTGCCCCTCTTGCTTAAGCCCTTTGTCCTCCTTTGCTCTATCTTAAACTGTTCCCAATCTTCCGCTCTGGCGCTTTTTTTGGCTATTTTATACGCCCTATCTTTGGATTTTATGCTGTCTCTAATTTCCCCTGTTATCCACGGTTGAGTCACCTTTTTAGATTTCCTTTTATGCCAGATTGGTATAAACAATTTTTGCAATTTTGTCATTCTATCTTTAAATGCTTGCCATTGTTTATCTACCTCCAGTCCTCCCAGGAACGTTGTCCAATCAGACCTACTCAGTTCCCGTCTAATGGCATCATAATTCCCCTTGTTTAAATTCAGGACCTTAGTATCTGAGTCAATTTCTTCGCTCTCCATTTCGAGTGAGAAATCGATCATGTTATGATCGCTCTGACCCAAGGGTCCCCGTACAACAAGATTACTAATTAGTCCCTTCTCATTGCACAGTACCCAGTCCAATATAGCCTGTTCCCGAGTTGGTTCCTCGACATATTGATCCAGATAACCATCCCTTAAACACTCAAGGAATTCCTCCTCCTCATTATTTTTACTGATTAGGCTATTCCAATCTATATGTAAGTTAAAGTCACCTATGATGACAGCTGTGCTCTTATTGCACGCTTCTCTAATTTCCCTCGTGATGCCCTCCCCAACCTCTATTTTACTATTTGGAGGCCTATATACCACTCCTATTAATGTTTTTCGCCCCTCGCTATTTCTTAGCTCCACCCATATAGATTCTGTATTAACTGAGTTAATATCCTTCCTTTCAATTGCATTTATCCCTTCTTTTACCAGCAATGCTACCCCTCCTCCCTTTCTTTTTCGTCGATCCTTCCTAAATACTGAATACCCCTGTATGTTAAGCTCCCAGCCCTGCTCACCCTGCAACCATGTTTCCATAATCCCAATTAGATCATAATTATTAACCTCTATTTCCACAGCTAATTCATCTACCTTGTTCCTGATGCTTCTCGCATTAAGGTATAAAACCCTCAGGCTTTTTTTATGCTCACATTTTTTATGAATTAGTTTGGCCCTTTGTTTTTTGTTCCTCACTCTTTTACCATTTATTTCTGTCTGCCTTTCACTTTCCTCTATTTCACTACATAGGTTTCTAGCCCCCTGCCATACTAGTTTAAATGCTCCCGAACTGCTTTATCAAAAATTACCCCGAGAACATCAGTTCCATCTTTGCACAGGTGTAGACCGTCCCTTTTGTATACTTGCCATAGAGGGAATGCAGCGAAGGTTTACCAGACTGGTTCCTGGGATCGGGGGATTATCCTATGAGGAGAGACTGAGTAGACTAGGCCTATATTCTCTAGAGTTTAGAAGAATGAGAGGTGATCTCATTGAAACATACAAAATTCTTACAGGGCTTGACAGGGTAGATGCAGGGAGGATGTTTCCCCTGGCTGGGGAGTCTAGAACCAGGGGTCACAGGGTGGTAGACAGTAGTGTTCCCCAAGGGTCAGTGCTGGGGCCACTGCTTTTTTTGATATATATAAATGACCTGGATATTGGAATACAGAGTAGAATTTCTAAATTTGCCGACGACACCAAATTTGGGGGTGTGGCAAACAGTGATGATGATACCAATCGACTGCAACAGAACATAGAAAGGCTAGCAGAATGGGCAGACAAGTGGCAGATGGAAATTAATACAGAGAAGTGTGAGGTGATGCATTTTGGCAGAAGGAACAGGGAGAGGCAATATATACTTAATGGCACAGTTTTAAAGAGTGTGAAGGGACAGAGGGACCTTGGAGTTAATGTGCATAGGTCCCTGAAGGTGGCAGGACATATTGAGAGTGTGGTTAGCAAAGCATATGGGATCTTGGGTTTCATAAATAGAGGTATTGAGTACAAAAGTAGAGAAGTTATGCTGAACCTTTATAAAGTGCTGGTTAGGCCACAACTGGAGTATTGCGTCCAGTTCTGGTCACCACACTTTAGGAAGGATGTGAAGGCCCTTGAGAGGGTGCAGAGGAGATTTACCAGAATGGTTCCGGGGATGGGGGATCTTAGCTACAAGGACAGGTTGGAGAAGCTGGATATGTTTTCATTAGAGCAAAGGAGGTTGAGGGGTGATTTGATAGAGGTGTACAAGATGATGACGGGTTTGGATAGGCTAGATGAGGAAAGTCTGTTCCCACTAGTTGATAGTACAAGGACTAGGGGACACAGATTTAAGGTTTTGGGCAAGAGATACAGCGGGGATCTTTTTTACGCAGCGAGTGGTGAGGACCTGGAACTCGCTGCCGACGGAAGTGGTGGAAGCGGAGACACTCAATGTTTTCAAGGGGAGACTAGATAGGCACTTGAGGGAAATAAACTTGCAGGGCTACGGGGATAGAGCGGGGGAATGGGACTGACTGGATTGCTCTACAGAGAGCCAGCGCGGACTCGATGGGCCGAATGGCCTCCTTCTGTGCCGTTATGACTCTATGATAGTCTCAGAATAAGGGGTCGGCCATTTCGGACTGAGATGAGGAGAAATTTCTTCACTCAGAGGGTGGTGAATCTTTGGAATTCTCTACCCCAGAGGGCTGTGGAGGCTCAGTCGTTGAGTATATTCAAGACAGAGATCTATAGATTTTTGGATATTAAGGGAATCAAGGGATATGGGGATCGTGCCGGAAGGTGGAGTTGATGTGGAAGATCAGTCATGGGGCAACACGGTGGCATAGTGGTTAGCACTGGTGCCTCACAGCGCCAGAGACCCGGGTTCGAATCTGACCTCGGGTGACTGTCTGTGTGGAGTTTGCACATTCTCCCCGTGTCTGCGTGGGTTTCCTCCGGGTGCTCCGGTTTCCTCCCACAGTCCAAAAATGTGCGGGTTAGGTTGATTTGGCTATGATAAATTGACCCTTAGTGTTAGGGGGGGATTAAATATGTGGGGTTATGGGGATAGGATGGGATATGTTAGGGGGAATTAAATACGTGGGGTTACGGGGGTAGGGTGGGATATGTGTACTGTGGGGATTAAAGCAGGGACAGGGTACTGGATTTGGATGATCAGCCATGATCGTATTGAATGGCGGAGCAGGCTCGACGGGCCGAATGGCCTACTCCTGCTCCTAGATTCTATGTTTCTATTGAATGGCGGAGCAGGGTCGAGGGGCCGAATGGCCTACTCCTGCTCCTATTTCTTATGTTCTTAAACTATTTCCACTGGTTGGGGATTCTAGGACTCGGGGGCATAGTCTAAATATTGGAGCCAGACATTTCAGGAGTGAAGTTGGGAAGCACTTCTACACACAAAGGATGGTAGAAGTTTGGAACTCTCTTCCGCAAACGGTAATTGATGCCAGATCAATTGTTAATTTTAAATCTGAGATTGATAGATTTTTGTTAACCAAAGGTATTAAGGGTTTGATAAAGTCCCACATGATAGGCTTGCCAGCAAAGTTGAAGGTGGTAATTGCAGAGGTATGGCCATAATCTTCCAATCCCCTTAGATACGAAGTTGGCCCCAGAGGACTGGAGAATTGCAAATGTTACACCCTTGTTCAAAAAAGCGTGCAAGGATAAACCCAGCAACTACAGGCCAGTCAGTTTAACCTCTAGTGGGGAAGCTTTTAGAAACG
>JASTWF010000924.1:0-63078 GCA_030390025.1 Squalus acanthias
CACTTCACCAACTTGCCAAGGCTTCTTCGACAGCACCTCCCAAACCTTCGACCACTTCCACCGAGAAGGACAAGAGCAGTAGGCTCATTGGTGCACCATCACCTCCAAGTTCCCCTCCAAGTCTCACAACTTCTTTACTTGGAAATGTATCGCCGGTCCTTCATCGCCGCTGGGTTAAAATCCTGGAACTCACTCTCTAAAATCATTGGGGGAGTAGGTTCAGCACACGGACTGCAGAAGTTCAAGAAGGCGGCTCACCACCACCTTCTCCAGGGAATTTAGGGATGGGCAATAAATGCTGGCCTTGTCAGCGACGGCCATATCCCATGAACAAATAAAACAAAATCTTAGTGAATTTGGGATTGAAATTCGTGAATTGACGCGGGCGTAGTCTGATCTAGGCTTCCCTGGGACTGAAATTCTTGGATTGCCGCGGCAGCAGTTTTACCCACTCGGCCTACGGATTGAAGTTCCTCGACAGAGACGGAAGAAATGCAAACTAGGTGGCCCAGAGAATACAAGTTCTGGACTCAGATCGGAACAGTGTATTATGGCATCCCTGGCAATGAAAATTCCGGTATGAGGCGGGGGAGAGGAAATCTAGGCGTCCAGGGAATCTAATTCCAGGATTAAGGGACGATTAATGGAATCTATCCGGCCCTATGATTCGAATGAGGTGGGTGTAGTGCAATCTGCTTGGACAAGTGAATTAAATTCCTGGACTGTGGGAGGGACAGTGTAATTCAGGCGGACCTGCGAATGAAATATCTCTACAGAGGCATCAGCAGTTTAATCGTGGAGGCCCTGTGAATGAATTACGTTAACTGAGGCTGGAGCAGTGTAATCTAGACTGCCCTGGGAACGAAATTCCTGAACTGCGGTAAGAGCAGCAAATCTTGGTAGTTTGGGAATAAAATTCCTGGACTAAGGCGAGAGCAGTGTTCTCTAGGCGGCTCAGGGATTGATTTGCCTGAACTGAGGAGGGAGCAGTGAAATCAAGGCGGCACTGGGAATAAAATCCATGGACTGAGGGTGGAGCAGTGTAATGCAGGAGGTCCTGGGAATGTCATTCCTGGACTGAGGCGGCAGCAGTGTAATCTAGGCGGCCCTAGGAATGATAATTATAGGACTGAGACGGCTGCAGATTAATGTAGGAGGCTGTGGGCATGGAATAAATGGATTGACGCGGGAGCAGTCAAATCTAGGCTGTCCAGGGCAATAAATTCATGGTCTGTGGCGGGAGAAAAGCAATATAGGATGCACCTGGAATGACATTTCCCGATTGAGGCCGGGGCAGTGTAATCTAGACAGACCTGGGATTGGAATTCCTGGACTGAGGCGGGAGCAGTGCAATCTGGACGAGATTCAGGCTTGGGCTGATAAGTGACACGTTACATTTGCGCCACACATGTGCCAGGCAATGATTTTCACCAAAAACAGAGAGTCTAACAAGCGCCCCTCGACAGTCAACAGCATTACCATCGCCGAATCCCCCACCATCAAAATCCTGGATGTCTCCATTGACCAGAAACACACCTGGACCAGCAACATAATTACTATGGCTGCAAGAACAGGTCAGAGGCTGGGTATTCTGCGGCGAGTGACTCACCTCTTAACTCCCCAGAGCCTTTCGCCATCGACAAGGCACAAGTAAGGAGTGTGATGGAATACTCTGCACTTGCCTGGATGAGTGCAGCGCCAACAACACTCAATAAGCTCGAACCATCCACGACAAAGCAGCCTGCTTGATTGGCACCCTATCCACCACCTTAAATATCACTCCCTCCACCACCGGCGTAGCGTGGCTGCAGTGTGTACCATCTACAAGATGCACTGCAGCAACTCGCCAAGGCTTCTTCAACAGCACCTCTGTAACACACGACCTCTACCATCTAGAAGGACTAGGGCAGCAGGCTCATGGAAACACCATCACATCCAAGTTCCTCTCAACAACATCCTGAATTGGAAATATATCGCCGTTCCTTCATTGTCGATGGGTTAAAATCCTGGAACTCCCTTTCTAACAGCACTGTGGGAGTACTTTCACGTCACTGACTGCAGCGGTGCAATAAGGCGGCTCACCACCACGTTCTCAATAGCATTTAGGTATGGGCAATAAACCTGGCCTTGCCTGCGATGCCCAAATCCCAAGAACGAATAAAATAAATCTTATTGACCCTGGCATTGAAATTCCAGATTTGCGGCGGGAGCAGGGATTTCTACGTTGTCCAGGGGATGAAATTCCTGGATTGAGGCAGGAGCAGTGAAATATAGTCAGCCCGATTGTGGAAATACCTTGACTGAGGCGGGAACAGTGAAATCTAGGCGGTCCTTGGAATTACATTACTGGATTCAGATGGGAACTGTTTAATCTGGGCGGCCTTGAAAATTATATAACTGGACTTAGGCGGGAGCAGTGTAATGTAGGCTGCCCTGCGAATTGAATTCCTTGATTGAGGAGGTATCTGTGTAATTTCGGCGGCCCAGAGAATTAAACTCCTGGATTGAGACGGGTGCAGTGCAATCTAACTGGTCCAGAGAATAACATTCCTGAACTCAGATAGGAGCAGTGTAATGGAGGCCTCTCTGGCAATGAATTTCCAGAACTGAGGTGTGGGCAGTGTTATCTAGGCGGTGCAAGGGATTTAAAATCCTGGACTGAGTTGGGAGCAGTGTAATCTAGCCGGCCTGGGAATGACATTCCTGGACTGAGGCAGCAACAGTGTAATCCCGTATGTCCAGGGAATAAATTTCCTGGATTGAGCCGGTACAGTGTCATGTGCGATTACAATCTTTCCATCACTGTGTTCATCTCTAAGATCCTGCCTTTTAGGAATATTTATTGATGGTGACTATTTTTACCCTGATGGTCTGGGTTTGAATAACTCAGATAAAAAGATTGGGGCAATCCAGCCTTTTTTCTTCTTTGATTCATCCTGTTTTCTGTCACTTTCTCGTCTTTTGTTCTCAGGTTGTGTTCAATACAAGAAGAGAAACTCCATTCTCTTTGTTCTCTCTCGGTATTTTATGGTCGGGTGAAATATTCCGCATTCACTCACTTTTAATTTAAACTGTGTGCAATATGCTTAGCTAGAATGTGTTGCAATAAAGTGCTGTGATGACATTGGGTCAATGAGTCTGTTTGTTCAATGACTGTAATTAATGCCAATTACAGTGAGGCCTAATGATGTCACTCGGGGATTTTTAACTGCTATAAATAAGGAGTTTTCTTTACTGTATCACCTCACACAGTCAGCGCGCTGCCTCCAGCACAAATACCACCAGCGACTCTCAGAATGGAAGGCATGTTTGTGCCCCCTCCCCCGCCCCTTCCTGATAATTGGCTTGAAGATTTACGGATAGATACCTTATTTTATGAAATACGAAAGATTTACTATCCCATCCTCGCTGTTGTTGGTGTTCCGAGTAAGTATCAATGACCAGTTATGAATTCCATAAACCATGTTCCTCTGCAATATTATTCTGGCTATTTACAGTGGGATTTTATTTATGAATGATTTTCTGTGCTTGCATTTGTTGCATCATCTAAGTCATATTAATGCAAGTCTTTCTTTCTTTTATCGTATTATTGCATGAATTGTTGTATAAAGATACTCGAAAAGCCTCGCTACAGTTGGTGGTCCTGTTAATACTCTGTATCTAATAATTAATTCTGTAAATTATGTTTAACAGATTTACTGTTCTTGTAATTTCCTCCCCCACCCCGTCCGCCCTCGTTGCTGTTGGTGTCCCTGGTAAGTCTCTGTATCCAGCTTTGAATTCTGTAAATATTGCTTAACTGTATTTCTCTCCTTCTTCCCATATTCCTTGTCATTCCCCATGCTTTCCGCGCCGCTGTCCGCTACTGATTCTGAACGTGATACGGTGTTACCAAGATTGTAATATTCTATGTTCATTTCAAGCAAAGATATTGGACCCAGACTCTTTATTTAACGAATTTCCATCTGCCCCCACAATGAACATTTCTAACAGATCAGAAAAATGTTTTCTTGGTTCAGGAGAATTTTCACCGAATGGCAAATGTCATCGACCTGCAAAGTTAACTCTGTATCTCTCTCTCTACAGATGCTGCATCATCTGCTGAGTATTTACAGCATTTTCTGCTTTCATTTCAGATTTCCAGCGTCCACATTATTTTGTTTTTGTTTACTTCTAATGCTCGGCATCGTGATTTAAACAGATTCACAGGAAGAAAATCCTGGCAGGTCATATAGATATCTTTAAATTTGTGAAATATCCGCTAATCATTCAGTTCAAGTCACTGTATCCTTTTCTACCATCTCCAGTTCTGGTTTAGTGGCACTGCTTGTGATGGTTGGAATAGGATTACAAGGATAACTTTCTCGTAAAATGCACATTCAGCCAGATTGCAAAACAGTTATTTGCAATCTGTGTTTTGAATTTATAATTGAGTCACACACCCGTCTGGCACAGTTCTGTGGATCTCTCAGTGAGACCCAGAGTGGTTCTCTATTGCCTCCTGCTGTACTTCAGGATAAACAATCCCAGTTGAGGTTAAGACAATCCTTTGCTATTTTCTCCTCTAATATTCTCTGCACAAAGTTGGAAACCAACATGTGAAAAGTACAAGGATAATTCTCTTCAATTTGTGTTCAGATACTTTAGAAAGCGTTCGGCAGAACTTTGCCTGTTGGATAATTCGGCTGAATTCGATGTTGATAAATACATTTACTGAGGCATTTACTGTCAATGACAATTATTTATTATAATTCAGAGTCCATTCTGTGCAATGTTATTTGGTAAATCTTCCTTTCAATGAGCTACAATTTGTGTATTTCAAGAAAAATGCGGTAAACGCAATCTTCAAAGCACGTCTGACATCCTAGTTGTCTTTATAACTGCAGTTCACTCGTATTTATCTTAACATTGTCATATTACATCTGTACATTTTAAATACAATTGCCTGTAATTATTGCACGCCAAGTTTGCAGATTCTGTATGTTGCTGTGGCATTAATTTACTGTTCTATATGTGAAGGATATTCAAACCAAGATCAGGAATCCAAGCGGGATTTCCAAATCCCGAACAAAAGGCACAGAAGCGAACTGCACCGCTCAAAATGCTGATTGATCCCGGGACACGATGTTTTGTGAAAGTATAATAACATAGGAACATAGGAAGAGGAGTAAAACATTTAGCCCCTCAAGCCTGTTTCGCCATTTAATGAGATTATGGCTGATCTGCGACCTAGAATTCCCAACAAGGGGAAATAGTCTCTGATTAACTATCAATCTGTTCATCTTAATAACTTGAAAACTCCGATCAGATCACCCCTTAACCTTCTAAATTCTGAGAAATTCAATCCTAATTTGTGTAACTTCTCCCCCTAACTTAACCCTTGGAGTCCGGGAGTCATTCTGGTAAACCTACGCTGCACTTCCTCGAAGTCCAAAATATCCTTCCTAAAGTGTGGTGCCTAGAAATGCTCACATTACGCCAGGTTTGGTCTAACCAGGGCTTTCTATAGCTGCAGCATAACCTCTACCCACTTGTGTATCGTGCTTTAGATCTAACGTCCAGCATTGCATCAGCGTTTTTGATTATTTTCTGTACCTGTCCATGAAATTTTCCATGATCTATACAGATGCACCCCTGTCTCTTTGGACCGCCACTCTTTTTAGCTCTTTTACCATTTAGAAAGTATCCAGTTCTATCCTTTTTATGTACAAATTGGAAAACCTCACATTTGTCTTCGTTAAAATCCATTTGCCACATTTTTGCCCATTCACTTAATCTATCGATATCCCTTTGTAATTTCATGCTTTCATCTACACTGCCTACATTGCTGCCTAACTTAGTGTCATTCGCAAATTTGGATATATGACTTTCTATGCCTTCATCTACGTCGTTAATAAAAACTGTGAATAGTTGAGGCACCATCTGGTCCTGGGAACGTGTCACTCTTTAGAGTCATTATTTGATTTATTACTGTTTATTTATTGACATTAATTTTATTGAGTCCCTGTTTCTGATTCAATATTAGTTTCCTTGGGATTTCCGGCATGCTTCTTCCTCTACTGTAAATACTGACACAAAGTCTGTTTTCAACCTGTCCGCCATTTCCTTACCATTGACAATATCACCGCTTTAAGTTTTTAAGGGTTCAGCATTAATCCTAACTAACCTATTTTCAGAATATAATTGTAAAAATTCTGTGTGTTGATTTTGATATCCCTTACAAGTTTCTTTTCATACTCCCTTTTGTAGCTCTTAATATCTGTTTTGTGACCCTTTGCTGTTCTTTGTATCTTTCCCATTCGCCAGGATCTGTGCTACTTTTTGCATTTTTATAGGCTTTGTCTTTTATTTCCATGCTGTCCCTTACCTTTTTAGTCGTCCAGGGCTGTTTTTGACAAATAGAGCTCTTGCCCTCAGGGGTATAAACTGGTTCTGTATCAGCTGCAATTCTTTTTTGAACATCCCCACTGATTGTCTGTTGTTTTACCCATTAACAGGTTTGCCCAGTTTACTGTGGACAGTCTCTGCCTCATCGCGTTGAAGTCGGCCTTACCTAAACCTAGAATCTTAGTAGCGGTTTCACGTTTCTCTTCATTGAACTCGATCATGTTATGATCACTATTAGAAAAATGTTCCACACCGTAAATCTGGTTCATTACTCATTACTAAATCTAACATGACATGCCCCTTGTTGGTTATAGAACCTATTGTTCCAGGTCACTATCCCGGACACACTCAATAAATTCACTACCTTTCTGAAATGTGCTAATCTGCTTTTCCCAATCTATTCCTGAGATATTCTGTTTCTTTGTATCCCTGGTACCTCAGCTGGTGCTTTATATATGCTGGGCTAAAGGTAGATCATACATTCCATCTCTCAGTGAGCAAACATCTGTTACTTTCATGCATTTATTCTAACTTCATTTATTGATTAATTATTCTTACAATAAAGATTCACAGCTTAAAGGTAATATAATTAGGTTATATCAATGAATGTCGGTAATTAGTTGCAGATTTCACCCCGAATTCCATCAAACTGCTGCCTTTGCTGCCAGCCTGATGTAAAACTTCCCTGTTTATTTCCCTTCCGCACAGTTAACTTAGTGACCATTGTGATCCTGTCTCGGGGAAAGTGCGGTCTCTCCACATGTGTCACTCGCTACCTGGTGGCCATGGCAGCGGCGGATCTACTGGTCGTTATCATCGATCTGATATTGAGGCAGATTCCGATGTCTTATAAGAAACTGTTTGCTCCTGTGTATTCTATCCCGGTCTGTAATATCCACGCCGTCCTGCTTTATGCAGTCACAGACTGTTCTGTCTGGTTCACTGTAACTTTCACCTTTGATCGCTTTGTGGCCATTTGTTGCCAGAAGCTGAAAACAAAATATTGCACCAAGAAAACGGCGGCTGTGGTTCTAGGAACAGTGACTGTGCTGAGCTGTTTAAAGAACGTTTTCTGGTATTTTATGTTGACAGATGAATATGTGACAGAGAACAGCTCCTGGTTTTGTTATTTAACATTCGAAATTCAGCTTTCACGGGTCTGGGGAGCAATCGAGTTCTTCATCATATTGTCACCCCGGGGGTCGCATTTGTTCTGATTCTGCTGCTCAATGCTGTCACCATCAGACACATTTTAGTGGCCAGCAGAGCCCGCAGGAGACTCCGGGGTCCCAGCAGTGGGGAGAGTCCCAGAGACCCAGAGATGGAGAGCCGAAGGAAATCCATCATTTTACTGTTTGCTCTTTCGTGCAATTTCATACTGTTATGGTCAGTGCTTATGGTGTATTCTATATATAACCGGGTGTGGCGATTGGTAGATTATTTTGTATCTCTACCTATATATTTACCAGATTTGGGACAAATGCTCCAGCTCCTGAGTTGCTGCACAAACACTTGCATTTATGCCGTGACACAGACTAGGTTTAGACAGCAGTTGATAAATGTGGTGAAATATCCCTTTACTTTAATTGTAAAATTCATTAAAGGATGAGAAGGATTTAAGAAGTTCCTGCATCAGAATTTAATCCCGCCTCATATTCTGTCCGGCCCAGTCTCACCCGCGGGGCCAGTGATATTGGTTATTATTAGCACACTCACTGACACACTGTGTACATCACAACCCAGCGTCAGCGACATCCTTTGAACTTCAAAACACTCCCATTGACCTCAGAAATATTAACACACTGACAGTGCTTTCAGATTTATATTAACACACTCACTGATACACTCTAACCGTACTGTTATACTGCCAAGCGCTGATAATAATCAATAAAATACTCCTCCAGACCATGTGCTCATATTTACAATGAGAGGGATATAAACCCCCTGTAAATATTAACCCAGTCCATGTTCAAATATTAACTGAATCACAGAACGCCCGTGCACAAATGAAAATACCAGCAGAGAAATTCTTTGTGCAATGACATTCTCCAAAAACCCACAATAAATATTAACACGAGTATAGAGACACAGTTTTCATTGTAACACACTGTCATCAGTTCCTGTAGAAAAATCTCACTCACTCTCTCGCCTGGCATGCCTCACGTCACTCTCTCTCTCCCCGCAAATGTACCATTTACTGCTGCCTCCCAATTCCACAATGTACTGCTGCCCTCCTCAATTGTCCCATTTACTGCTTCCTCCCAATTCCACAATGTACTGCTGCCCTCCTCAATTGTCCCATTTACTGCTGTCTCCCAATTCCACAATGTACTGCTGCCCTCCCCAATTGTACCATTTACTGCTGCCTCCCAATTCCACAATATACTACTGCCCTCCCCAATTGTACTATTTACTGCCGCCTCCCAATTCCACAATGTACTGCTGCTCTCCCCAATTGTACCATTTACTGCCGCCTCCCAATTCCACAATGTACTGCTGCTCTCCCCAATTGTACCATTTACTGCTGCCTCCCAATTCCACAATGTACTGCTGCCCTCCCCAATTGTACCATTTACTGCTGCTTCCCAATTCCACAATATACTGCTGTGTTCTTATCATTTCCAATTTTACTATTAACTGTAACTTTATTCCGCTATGTCTTGCTTATCATCTCCTATTTAATAATTGACAATAACTTTATCCCCCTGTGTATTGGTTACCATGTTCAAATTGACCAGGGAATAAATAGAGTTACAGAACAGGAGTGTAAAGTGAGTGCAACTGCCATTTCACCTTCACATTAAACACACCCAAGGCAGGGACAGCACGGGTTACATATGAAGATAAGCTCACTCTATGTCGTCCCATCAAACACTCCCTGGGCATGAATAGCACGAGTAAGATACAGAGTAAATTTCCCTCGTCACTGCACCATCCAAAACATCACAGGGCAGGTTCAGCACGGGTTAGATACAGAGTAAATCTCCCTCTGCACTATCCCATCGAACACTCTTAGGGCATTTATAGCACAGGCTAGATAAAGAGTAAAGCTCACTCTGCACTGTCCTATGAAACACTCCCAGTGCAGATACGGCACGTGTTAGATACAGGGTGAAGCTCCATCTACACTGTCTCATTAAACACTCCCAGGGCAGGTACTTCACGGGTTAGATACAGAGTAATGCTCCATCTACACAGTCCCAAAAAACACTCCTGGGTCAGCTACATCACGGGTTAGATAGAGAGAATAAATCCCTCTACACTGTCCCATGACACACTCCCAGGGCAGGTACAGTACTGTTAGATACAGTGCAAAGCTCCATCTGCACTGTTCCATCAAACACTCGCAAGGCAGCATATTCACGGGTTAGATACAGAGTAAATCTCCCTCTACGCTGGCTCAACCTACACTCCCAGTGAGGGTACAGCACGGGTTAGTTAGAGAAAAGCTCCCTCTGCACTGTCCCATCAAACAATCCTAGATCAGCTGGAGCGCAGGTTAGCTCCAGAGTAAAACTCCCTCTGCACTGCCCCATCAAACACACGCAGAGTAGGTACAGCATGTGTTCAATGCAGTGCCCAGCTCACTTGACACTACCCAATGAAGCACAACCAGCTCAGGTACAGCATGGGGTGAATACAGAATGAAGATCCCGCTACCTGTAAGTGTCAAACACTCCCAGATGAGGTATGGGCAAGGTTTTTCTACGAGTAAAGCTCCACACAACTTCGCACATCAAAGTCCGAGCCTGACGGCAGATCTGAATCAGCTCCCGGCGTCTGGTTTGACTCTCACCTCGACAAAATCGTGGACTAATGGGATTCTCAGTAAAGTTCCTCACCTTTCCAATCATTGATGAGGCGTCCCATTTTATCCCGTCTCCGATACTGAGGGTCTCGGTCCCGCCGGATCTGCTCTGCGATGCCGGCGACATTTCTCCAGTCCCAGTGACTGTGGCGATGATTCGACTTTTCTCTCTCCACCATCCTGAGATATTGCTCACTCCCAGAGACTGTCAATAGAGAAATGATTCATATTAATGCCAGAATGTGGGCCTGGAATAAAATTGGGCTGTTTTTGTCACTGTGATAATGTTTAATTTGAATATATTTGTAATTAATGACTGTATTTGAATTACTTATTTCAAAATAAAAAAAATATTTTCTGCCCTTTGCCCTATTTATTGGGACTAAACTCAATCCCAGTGTCAGCTGTCACTCCAGCTCCTCCCATACTGACATCACACTGATGGGCCATAAACAGGGGCGGGGACTTGTCACCAGGTGACATCACACAGGAGCCGGGAGCCAATCACACAGCAGCCAGGAAACATTTCACAAAGTTGCCGCAGACCCTCCCACTCGAGGTGTCACGGGGACACATTGACCAGGCTCTGCTCCTGATGTGCAGTCTCACTGGGCATGAACACAAGTTGTACAATATACCCCATCTCCGTAACCGCTGCCATGTCCTGAGACTCCAGGCAGGGAGCACAGACTTCCAAAATAACCCCTCATGAATTCTCCCTCCAATCCTCCAAAGTTCAGTTCCCATTATTCAATGGCCATCGCCCCCCACCCCCTCCCGACCTCCATTGCCCAACTCTCGCCTTATAGACCCTGAACTCTCCCTTCATTTTATAAGAGGCAGTGTGTCTCACTCCTGCTTTGGCAGTGAGAGACAGTTTGAGGAATTCGTGTTGGGATGAGGCAGGGATATTAAAACGTCTTATGTGTTCTGAAACCAGTCTATTCCCTGCAACAAGAAGGGCATCAGAGGCAATAAGTGAAGGTATCATCAGGGGAATCAAGTGGTGTGACCATCGGAGCAATAATTGGAGGGGAACATCATGGCAGATAATGGATAAAGCTCCTGGTACAATGTCCCCGCAAACAAGGGAAGAATAGAGAAGGTACTAAAGATGGGAGAGTACGGTACTAGCCGGTAAATAACAATCAACGAAGATGAGATAATGTCAGGTGCTGCACGCGTTATATGCAGAGTAAAACTCCCTCTCAACTGTTCCATCAAACCAAAAGATCAACAACTTACATTTATATAGTGCCTTTAACGTAATAAAAAGTTCCAAGACGCTTCAGAGAAGTGTTATCAAAAATAAACAAAATTTGACACCGAGCCGTGTCAGGAGATGTTAGGGCAGGGGAACTATAGCTTGTTCAAAGATGTAGGTTTTTAGAAGCGTCTTAAAGGAGGAAATAGGTGGTTAAAAAGGCATATGGGAAACTTGCCTTCATTAACCGAGGCATAGAATATAAGAGCAGGGAGGTTATGTTGGAGCTGTACAAAACGCCAGTTAGGCCACAGCTGGAATACTGTGTGCATTTCTGGTCGCCACACTATAAGAGGGATGTGATTGCATTAGAGAGGGCGCAGAGGAGATTCACCAGGATGTTACCTGGGCTGGAGCGCTTCAGATATGAGGAGAGACTGGACAGGCTGGGATTGTTTTCCTTAGAACAGAGAAGGCTGAAGGGGAACCTGATTGAGGTGTACCAAATTATGCGGGGCATAGATAGGGTAGATAGAAAGGAACTTTACACCTTAGTAGATGGGTCAATAACCAGGGGGCATAGTTTCAAGGTAAGGGGCAGGAGGTTGAGAGGGGATTTGAGGAAAACCTTTTACACCCAGAGGGAGTTGGAATCTGGAACTCACTGCCTGAAAGGGTGGTAGAGGCAGGAATCCTCACACCATTCAAGAAGCATTTAGATGAGCACTTGAAAGGCCATAGCATACAAGGCTACGGACCAAGTGCCCGAAAATCGGATTAGAATAGACAGAGCTTGATTGCCGGCGCGGACACGATGTGCCGAAGGTCCTCTTTCTGTGCTGTATAACTCTATGACTCTATTAATCCACTCGCCAGAGGGAATAGGTTGTCTCTCTGAAAACCTCTCATCTTCCTGAAAACCTGGATTAGGTCACCTGTTAACATTCCCTGTTCCAAGGAGCAGTCCTTACTCTGCCAACATCTCTTCAAAGCTGAAGCCTATCTTCCCCGGTAACAACCTGATTACCCTCCTCTGTCCCCTTTCAAAGGCCTTCAAATCTTTTCTGAAGTGTGGTGCCCAGAATTGTCCACAATATTCCACCTGGTGCCTAACCAGTGATTTATTAAGTTTAGAATGATCTCTTTAATGTTATATTCTATTCCACTACCTATAAACTAATTCACCCATATGCATCGTTAACAAATTGATCACCTTGTTCTGCCACATTTAAGTATTTGTGTATCTGTACATAGAGGTCTCTCTGCTCATCTACACTTATAAAAATCGTGCCATTTATAGTAGACCGTCTTTTCATAGAGAGAGCTTTACTCTGTATCTAACCCGTGCTGTACCTGAAATGTGATAGTTTGATTGGACAGTGTAGCGGGAGCTTTACTCTGTATCAAACCCTTTGTGTACCTGACCTGGGATTGGCTGTTGGGACAGTGTAGCGGGAGATTTACACGACAGCTAAACCGTGCTGTACCTGCCCTGGCTGTGTTGATGGGTCAGTGCAGAGGAGCTTTACTATGATCTAACCCGTGCTGTACCTGCCCTGGGATAGTTTGATGGGACAGTGTAGAGGGACCTTTATTCTGTATCTAACCCATGCTGCACCTGCCCTGGGAGTGTTTAATGGAACAATGTAGAGAGAGCTTAACTCTGTATCACACCTGTGCTTTACTTGCCCTGCGAGTGTTTGATGGGACGGCGTAGAGGGAGCTTTACTCTGTATCTTACCCTGTGCTGTACCTGCCCTGGGAGTATTTGATGGGGCAGTGCAGAGGGAGATTTAAGATCTATCTAACTCGTGCTGTACCTGCCCTGGGATAAATTTGATGGGACAGTGTAGAGGGAGATTTGATCTATATCTAACCCCGGCTTTTGCTGCCCTGGGAGTGTTTAGTGCGACAGTGTAGAGGGAGATTTACTCTATATCTAACCATTGCTGTACCTGCCCTGGGAGTGTTTGACGGGACAGTGTATCGGGGTTTTTACTCTATATCTAAACCGTGCTGTACCTGCCCTGGGAGTATTTGATGGGACAGTGTAGAGGGAGATTTACTCAGTATCTAGCACCTGCTATACCTGCCTGGGGAGTGTTTGATGCGACTATGTGGACATAGCTTTACACTGTATCTAACCCGTGCTGCACCATCACTGGGAGTACTTGATTGCGCAGTGTAGAGGGAGCTTCCCTCTATATCTAACCCGTGCAATACCTGCCCTGGGGATGTTTGATGGGACAGTGTAGAGGATGCTTTACTCGGTATCGAAAATATGTACTGTACCTGCCCTGGGAGTGTTTGATGGCTAAGTGTAGAGGGAGCTTTGCTCTGTGTCTAACACATGCTGCACCTACGCTGGAAGTGTTGGTTGGAACACAGCAGAGGGAACTTTAATATGTATCTAACCTGTGCTGTACATGCCCTGGGGGTGTTTGTTGGCACAGTGTAGAGGAAACTTTATTCTGTATCTAACTTGTGCTCCACCTGCCCTGCGAGTGTTTGATGGGACGGCGTAGAGGGAGCTTTATTCTGTACCTAGCCTGTGTAGTACCTTTGATAGAGCGTTACATAGTAAAGCTTCATCTACACTCTCCACTCAAACACTCCCGGTGCATGTACAGCGCGGGTGACATCCATAGCTCCCTCTAATACAGCATGTGTTCAGTGCAGCGTACAGCTCGCTTGACACTACCCAATGAAGCACAACCAGCTCGGGTACAGCATGGGATTAATACAGAATAAAGATCCCTCTACATGCAAGTGTCATACACTCTCGGGTGGGGTACGGGCAAGGTTTATCTATGAGTTAAGCTCTGCTCAACTTGCCGCCTCAAAGGCCGAGCCTGATGGCAGATGTTGAACAGCTCCCAGTATCTAGTTAGACTCTTACCTCGGCAAATTCCTGGACTGAAGGGATCCCCGGTAAAGTTCCTCACCTTTCTAATCATTGTTGAAGCTTCCGGTTTTATCCCGTCTCCTTCTCTGGGTGTCTCGGTCCCACCAGATCTGCTCTGTGAAGCCAGCGACATTTCTCCAGTCCCAGTGAGTGTGGCGATGATTCGACTTCTCTCTCTCCACCATCCTGAGATGTTGCTCACTCCCAGAGACTGTCAATAGAGAAATTATTAATATTAATCCTAGAATACAGGGGGAGCATTTCTGTGACCATAATTAAATTCAATTTGCTTATTTTTGCGATTAATGACTGTGTTTTATTACTTACTTTAATATTAAGTTGTTCTTTTCTGTCCTTTGCCCTGTTTATTGGGACTAAACTCACTGGATGTGTCAGCTGTCACTCCAGCTCCTCCCACACTGAAATCCCACTGATGGGCCGTAACCTGCGGCGGAGCCCTGTCTCCAGATGACACCACACAGGAGCCAGCAGCCAATCACAGGGCAGCCAGGAACGATGTCACAAAGCAGCCAGAGCCCCTCCCACTCGAGGTGTCACAGGGTCACATTGACCAGGCTCTGCTCCTGGTGTGCAGTCTCACTGGGCATGAACACAGGGTGTACAATCAGTCCCGTCTCCGGGAATGAACCGGGATCCTGCCCTACATCTCTCCGAGTTTTATTTCCATCGGTGTAAAATGGATGGCTGATTCACAATCACCCGGTTTGTACTATAGTACCTACTATAAGTCAAACTCTACCCCAGTGTTTCTTTCCCTCTCTAGGTATCTGCTCCCTCACTGTCTCTGCCTCTCTCTCTCTGCAGTGAGACATATGTCTGGGGCTGGGATTATACTGTGCAGAAAGGATCAGAATATCAGTTAGCCTCTCTTCCCGCTCCCGCATCGTTGCCTCTGGTGTCCCCCAAATATCTATCCTTGGCCTCCTCCTATTTCCCATCTACATGTTGCCCCTTGGCGACATCATCCAAAAACACAGCGTCAGTTTCCACATGTACACTGACGACACCCAGCTCTACCTCACTACCTCTCCTCTCGACCCCTCCACGGTGTCTAAATTGTCAGACTGCTTGTCCAACATCCAGTTCTGGATGAGTAAAAATGTTCTCCAATTAAATATTGGGAAGACCGAAGCCATTGTTTTCGGCCCCCGCCACTAACACCGTTCCCTAGCCACTGACTCCATCCCTCTCCCTAACTACTGTCTGAGGCTGAACCACACTTTTCGCAACATTGGTGCCATATTTGACCCTGAAATGAGCTTCCGACCACATATCCGCAGCATAACAAAGACCGCCTACTTCCAACTTCGTAACATCGCCCGTCTCCGCCCTTGCCTCATCTCATCCGCCGCTGAAACCCTCATTCATGACTTTGTTATTTCTAGACTTCACTATTCCAACGCACTCCTGGCTGGCCTCCCACATTCCACCCTATGTAAACTTGTATTCATCCAACACTCGGCTGCCCGTGTCCTAACTCGCACCAAGTCCCGTTCACCCATCTCCCCTGTGCTCGCTGACCTACACTGGCTCCCAGTTAAGCAGCACCTCGATTTCAAAATTCTCATCCTTGTTTTCAAATCCCTCCATGGCCTCGCCCCTTCCTATCTCTAATCTCCTTCAGCTCCACAACGCCCCCCCCCCACCGAGATATCAGCGCTCCTCTAATTCTGCCCTCTTGAGCATCCCTGATTATAAACGCTCAACATTTGGTGACCGTGCCTTCTGTTGCCTAGACACTAAGCTATGGAATTACCTGCCTAAAGCTCTCGCCCTCTCAACCTCTCTTTCCTCCTTGAAGATGCTCATTAAAACCTGCCACTTTGACAAAGCTTTTGGACACCTGTCCTAATTTATCCTTATGTGGTTCGGTGGCAAAACTGCTGTGAAGCGCCTTGGGACGTTTTACTACGTTACAGGTGCTATTTAAATACAAGTTGTTGTTGTTATATATCTCTGGCTCTATAGAATCATAGAATGGTTACACCATACGGCCATTCAAGCCCGTGCCGGCTCTCTGCAAGAGCACTTCAGCAAGTCCCAGTTCCCCGCCCTTTCCCCGAAGCCCTTAATTTTTATCCTTTAGGCACTTACCTAATTCCCTTTTGATATACCCCACACACCACACTGTAACATTCTGATATACCCCATCCCCTCACTGTAACACTCCGATATGCCTCACACGCCTCAATGTAACACTGATATACCCCAGACCCCTCAATGTAACACTGATATACCCCACACCACTCACTGTAACACTCTGATATAGAACCCACCTTTCAATGTAACACACTGATATACCCTACACCCCTCACTGTTACACACTGATATACCCCACACCCCTCGCTGGAACACACTGACACTTCGAGTTCCCCTCCAAGTCACACACCATCCTGACTTGGAAGTATATCGCCGTTCCTTCATCGTCGCTGGGTCAAAATCCTGGAAAGCCCTACCTAACAGCACTGTGGTTGTACCTTCACCACACAGACTGTAGCGGTTCAAGAAGGCGGTTCACCAACACCTTCTTAACGGCAATTAGGGATGGGCAATAAATGGTGGCCTTGCCAGCGATGCCCACATCCCATAACCGAATATTGAACAGTGCTTCTGCTGCACCTGCTCTGGGAGAGGGCCGCGCATGCGCCCTGACCCCGCCTTGTCCAAGATGGCGGTGCGGGAACAAGTCCCGCCTTCCTTCACCAAGATGGCGGCCGGTTGCCGGGTTAACCCGGGCCTGTCGCCGCAGAGACATCCTCTCGCAAGATGCGCACAGTCGCCCCGCTCACCCCGCCGGCTGCGGCTGGCACCGCGGCGCAAACCCGGGGCCCGCAGTGTCTTATTCGGGTCCTGAGGCCTACGCCGAGTGTTTGTGAAGATTCCCAGCCCAGAGGCGGCGCCTATTCTACCCTGGCACCCACAATCAACTCCCGCATCTCGAGTCGCTTGTTCGGCCATTAGTACAACAGGAAATGCTCTGAGGAAGGGTCGTCGACCTGAAACGTTGAATATGCTTCTCTCTGCTCGATGCTGTTGTTGATCCTTCATTACTCGTACCCCATCACTCGTACTGCGCATGCTCGGAGCACTCCCCGGCCCCGCGCCTGCGCACTTGGCTCCTGTAGTCATTGACAGTGCACTTTCTGCCGCGCGGGGGATCCTGGGTGAACACTTCGCCATTGAAAGCTCCAATTGGTGAAGAGATCATTCACAAATTCAGATTGAGCCTTTGTTCACTCCCTGTAGGGGGTGACATTAACCTGCCCCAGTGTCATCAGAAGGGGACATAAACCATTAAGGCAAGTGTCCAGGCGCACCTCAAATATCCAGTAACAGATCTGACGAAGGGCCCTCGACCCGAAACGTTGATACTGTTTCTCCTCGATGCTACCTGACCTGCTGAGTGTTTCCAACATTTTCTGTTGTTATTCCAGTAATAAATTTATGCAATACAGCCACACACACAACTAATAATTACATCACATTGTGATTGTGAGGATCGATTCTCACCTCACTGACCTGCGGTGCCCTCCGGTCGCGGAAGGTAACGTACATACCGGTGGACACCCCATGCTCCCTCTCCAAGACCACCTGGGCACGGACAAGATCGCGGAAGAGAGGCAGGCAGATAGAGCCACACTCGCACCCCATGGGCCCCGCCCACCCATAACCTACAAATTGCTGTTTCAGCTGAGGGCCAGGGCAGGTCCAGGAGAAGATCCAACGCCTTACTCAACCCACTCTGCACCAGGTGGCCAAAGATTAGGAGCCTGGGGCTAAAATGTAAGCAAAAGCTAAGGAGCTGCCACTTCAGGTCACGATAAAGAAACTGAAACCTGTAACATTGAAAATACATATGGCCCATGGACTCCTTAAGGCCGTAAAATCCACGGTCGGAATTGTGCCTACCTGGGCAGGTCCGGTACGGGTGGTGGCCATGTTGGGTCATGACCCCGCTGCTGGCTCCAGCCCGCTGCTGAAAATGACTTTACGTTAATAGGGCCTATTAAGCCCGGCCAGCGCGTTACTCGGTCCAATTAAATGATGCGGGTCTGGTCTGTTGACGTCATAGATGACGCGTTTTAGCCGGGATCTTTAAAGGGACCATGGCCACATTGGATTTGAATGTCAATGTAACATAGTGCTGTCAGTGCACTACAGCATTGGAGTGCTGCAAACACTGACAATGACTGCACAGAGGCAGAGGGCTGCACCCAGGTTGTCCGATGGCTCCCTCCATATGCTTATGAAGGGAGTCAATGCAAACAGGATGATCCTCTTCCCTTCCAATGGGCAGAAGAGAACTCCCCAGAACACCAAAACAGCCTGGTTGGAGATTGCAGACGGGGTCACCAGCAGGGATGTTGTCTGGAAGACCTGGGTGCAGTTCCGCAAACGTTTCAATGATCTCATTAGATCAGGAAACGTGAGTACAAAACCACACTCACCTTCATCTTGCTGTGCCTCTCATCACACCCCATCACTCTGCCTTCCCAACCCTACCCCTGCACATTCTTATTCACACCAACAAACCTTGCACGTCCACCCATCCCTCGCTTTCTGTTTACATTATCACATCCCCAGCTCACCAGTGTAGGCTTCGCAAAATCCCCCAGAATCTCGAACAGAGCCCTAAAGGGAGTGATTTTTGGACCTTTCATACAAACTTGGGATGATGGGACCGAAGTGAAGTGATTTGATGTAAAAACCTCAGTTTTGGACGTTTTAAAGATCAGGGAAGAAAAACCCTGAGGAAAATGACTTTTGAATCTTACTGTTGGGAAAGACACCTTTCACAGACACAAGACAGGCTGCAGAGGGGCGTGGCCAGGCAGTGGACAGCTTTGGGTATTGGGGCCCAATCAAGCTGTCTGGGAATTGTTTACACTGCAATCCTACCAAGGAGGAAGAGACAAACCCAAAGCCTCACACACCCATCGAGATATGAATAATCCAAGACCCCTTTTTGAAATTCCCAGGCCCAAACAGTATACCAGAAGCCTGAAATCAATAAAACATTTAGTACTTCATCAAAAACCAATCAACCAGTACCCACAGGCCAGATTTAAAAGGCCGCCAAAAGAACTCGGACAATAGGGTTGAGATTTGGCGCGTAGATAAGGCTGTGTTAAATCGGAAAACGATCAAGACATGTTTAACACTGAGCTAAAGCCATCGGAACTGGCAAGCCCGCCAAAACTAGACAATGGACTAAGCAAGGCTCATTTGCAACCTAAAGGAAACGTTTTAGTAAGGAGTTTTTGGGCGCGAAAAAAAGACAGTATAATTGAAAGCCTGCCCCAAAACTTTTCTCTCTTTTGGACTCGCTGACAACGCCGGTACAGCTCTCCCCCTGCTCCAGCAAAACCACTACAAGCCACGAGGAGGAGGGCCAGCAAACAGATCATCACACAAGAAGAAACCAGAGCGACTGCCTCAATGACCATCGGACACCTCACAGCAACAATGGCCTTAATAAATCTTTTAATCGAAAGACTCTAAAATCCTGTCAAGGATTCGTTGGTGAGCATTATCCCTGATCTCCAGAAACCAGAAACCTAGCTAGATACTGGGATCTTTGGGAGGGATAAGGTTTTTGTTTGGTATATTGTCCTTCTCCCTCGCCTGTACCGTGTGATCCCCAATCTGTGTTTAAGTATTAAGTGTGTTTTAAGTTTGGTACCTTTTTCTTTTAATAAAGTCAAAATTCTTTCATTAGAACCTGTTGTCTACTGCATTTTTGTTCACAACCCCTAAATAAGTCCAAAGTCTAGGAACCAGGGGCGTGGGAGCGAGTCGAACCGCTCACTGAGTCAGAAGGCTGACCCCATTACCACACCCTACAGTGGAGTGCCACAGGGATCGGTATGGGGCCTCAATTATTTACAAACTACATTATTGACTTCGATGAAGGGACAGAGGGTAATGTACCCAAGTTTGCGGATGATACAAAGATGGGTGGGAATGCAAGTTGTGCAGAGGACTCAAAGAACCTGCAAAGGGATATAGACAGGTAAGTGAGTGGGCAAATATTTGGCAGATGGAGTATAATGTGGGAAAATGCGAGGTTATTCACTTTGGTAGGAAAAATAAAAAAACAAATTATTATTTAAATGGAGAGGGATTACAAAATGCTACAGTTCAGAGGGGCCTGGGAGTCCTTGTGCATGAAACACAATACGTTAGCATTCAGGTACAGCAAGTAATCAAAAAGGCGGATGGAATGTTGGCCTTTATTTCAAAGGGGTTGGAGTATAAAAGCAGGGTAGTCCTGCTACAACTCTACAGGGTATTGGTGAGACCACACCTTGAGTACTGCGTACAGTTTTGGTCTCCTTATTTAAGGAAGGATATACTTGCATTGGAGGCAGTTCAGAGACGATTCACTAGGTTAATTCCAGAGATGAGGGGGTTGACGTATGAGGAAAGTTTGATCTGGCTGGCCCTATACTCATTGGAATTTGGAAGAATAAGAGGTGATCTTATTGAAATATATAAGACACTGAGGGGGCCCGACAAGGTAGATGCAGAGAGGATGTTTACCATGAGGGGAAATCTAGAACTCGGGGGCATAGTTTTAGAATAAATTGTCACACTTTTAGAACTGAGATGAGGAGGAATTTCTTCTCTCAGAGGTCGTAAATCTGTGGAATTCTCTGCCCCAGAGAGCTGTGGAGGCTGGGTCATTAAATACATTTGAGGTGGAGATAGACTAATTTTTTTGCAAGAAAAGGGAGTGAAGGGTTATGGGGAGCGGGCCGGGAAGAGGCTTTGAGCCCAAGTTCAGCCATGATCTTATTGAATGGCGGAGCAGTCTCGAGGGGCCAAGTGGCCTATTCCTGCTCCTATTTCTTATGTTCTTATGAATGGTCATCATGTGCATAATGGTATCTGTATTTATTCTTCATACTACATATCTAACTCATATCTTCACTCTCCCACAGGTCCATCACGAGTTCCCCCACTTTACTGTCCAGGAGGAACAGGAAGACGACTCCTCAGAGTAGCCTCCAGCCTCTGAGGGTGCACCATCACCAGACATAAGTGAACCCAGCACAAGGGCAGACAGGCACTCCTCGGTGGGTCCTACACGAGATAGAGTAGTGTTGTCACCTGGTGTCTCACAACTCACAAGTGCGCAAGAGCAGATGGTGTAGAGTGAGGGAGAACAGTGGAGATTTCTTGCCGGAGGGCGCAGGACGCTCCCAGCTCTGCTCAGCTGCATGCAGACGCTGAGCCTCGGGGGCCATCCAGAAAGAGGGCGATCCTGGAGGTGCAGCAAGAAGTGCAGGGGGCTCTGACAGGTTTTGCGAGCGCGATGTCTGCAAATGTTCAGAGAGTGGCGAATCCGTCTCCAACATGACTACCACCACCACAGGCGATGGTGACTGTAGGCTCCTCCATGGATGGGGTGGGCAGCTACAGCGATCAGCTAATGCGCCACTCGGAGGAGCACATGGTCTTTATGGAGGATAGATGGCTATGTATAGAGAATAGATGGCAGAGGCTCATAGACCTCCTCTCTAGGAGGGATGTTAGCATAGACGTGGGTCCTCCTGGCCTCACTGCTGTGCAGCAACGTGCTCCCCACCTCCTTGCAGCAGGGGAGTGAGCAGGCTGCCTCTACCTCTGAAGCCACAGGACTAGCACCTCGTAGATGCATGCAGGAGAGAAAGATGACACACAAGTGTAAGATCTTTATGATCTCTCAGAGTTCTTGGACAAGACACCAATAGGCAGCAGCCAGTATGTTTGAGCAATAGATCAAGATTTATTAAGCTTACAGGATAATAGACTGAAAAGCATGCGATAGTTTAACGAGTAGCTCGCAGCCCTTGGTCTCTGGAACCTCTCGGACACAGGTGACGTCATCTTCAGTCTGTTCCATTGCTCTTCCAGTAGGTCTGTGTAAAGTTGTTTTTCGAGTATCAAGGTTTTAAGTCATTTCTTATCAAAAGTTCATTTGGGCATTGTCCATACATGGTCTTTAACAAAATCATCTATTTTAATTGTTTCTAATGGTCAAAATACCATTGTCACTCAGACTAAGTTTAGCACCTTGGCCCCGCCTTTCCAGTATTTATCCTACAACTTTACCCTGTATATCGCTATCTTGTTTATAATTCTTCACTCCATCAGAATTTACCTTATCTCTCCATTTCTAGCTTCCCTCGGTACAGGCAGTACAAGGCCTCATAAGCTGCGATATTGTCGGTTATCAGAACTAGTCTTGAGTAGTCCTGGCTGTCTTTGCAGTTACATTTTGAGCAAGTCTTAGCAATTTATGCAACAAGTCATTACAGGTCACACTGAATATAGATATTTGGTTAATGTGAAGTTCACTATTCTACACTGACACTTATTCATGTTATTACTAAAAACATCCAAGTATCAGTCTTTTGAACACAAGTATAATTCACAAGGGTAGCCATTGGATGTTTTATCGAATGTTTATGTAAAGTTTCCGTTAATGTGCTGTCAAACATAAAAATCCATATTTTCAACAATTTCCGGTCTTGGACAGATCTGTGTGCAACTTTGCAAGTTGGATTAATGAGTTGCGGTGAATGGTGAGAAATAACGGTACCTCCAGCAATGGTGGTGAGTGTGAAAGGAATGGCTTGGTCATTGCAGGGATGCTTTACGGTGTTGCTGTGGGGTGGTGCCAACGCGGAGCATCATGTGGCAGCTGTAAAGTTGTACAGCGTCAAGTGAAGTAAATCTGGCCATGGTGAGGCCAGCCCTGGCCTGCCGGACAGCAATGTGCTCGGGTGTTGATGCGCTCTATCCTCTACAGCATCAAGTGATTGCGGAGAAGTTTGGTGGTGTTGTCGTTGGTGCTGCTGGTGTGCCTGATGCTGCTGGTATTGGGTCTCATCGTGGTCAGATTCTGAGGGCCGAGGTGAGACAGTATAATCGGCATCCATGCTGATGGAATAGATGGCAGGTGAAGTAGAGATGACAGAAGCAATCTGTCAATGGTGAGAGAGGTTCTTCCAGTGAGGTGACACTGGGTGGAGACTTTGCTGGAAAGACTGCAGCCTGCAGAACCTGTGCTGGGAATGCAGTGAGAAACAGCTTCTGCTGAGGAAAGTGATCATCTGTAAGGTGGGAGTATTTATACTACAATTGATGCTGACAAGTAATCAGCTGGAGCAATGGCCACTGAACTCCTGCCTCAGGCTGACAGACGTGATTCCCAAGCAGCGTGTTTCCCCTGGCCATCCAGTTCAAATTAAAAGGTAAGGTTAAAACCACTCTTAAAGGTCTGACAACTAGCTACCAATAATTTAAACAGAAAATGCTGGAAATACTCATTTTCTTGGGTGGTAGCGGGCGCGATCGGAGGCGGGTCGCGTGGGAAATGTGTTATTTCTGGGAGCGGGTCAGGAAACCCACTGTCATCCCGCTCCCACACGCCTTTCCCCCAGCCGTGTCTATCAGCGTGGATCTGACCGGACCGGCAGAGACGGGCGACCCAATTTAAATGATGAGTGCAAAAGCAAAATACTGCGGATGCTGGAAATTTGAAATAAAACCAGAAAATGCAAGAAATGCTCAGCAGGTCAGGCAGCATTTGTGGAGAGAGAAAGAGAGTTAATGTTTCAGGTCGATGACTCTTCGTCAGAACTGGAAAACGTTGGAGATGGCACAGGTTTTTAGCAGGTGTAGGGTCAGGGAAAGGGGGGAGGGGAGGAAAGAACAAATGTGAAGGTCTGTGATAGGCTGGAAGGCAGGAGAGATTAAGAGACAAAAGGGATGATGGTGCAAGGCAAAAGGACATTGTAAAGGGACAACTTAAGAAACAAAAGATGATTCTAGAAGAAGTGTAAATGACAATGGCAGAATGATCAACAGCTGGCTTGTGAGAGAGAGAAAAAAGAAGAAAGTAATGATAGGGGCAGAGGATATGGTTTGAAATTGTTGAACTCTATGTTGAGACCAAAAATCTGTAAAGTGCCTAATCTAAAGATGAGGTGCTGTTCCTCGAGCTTACGTTGAGCTTCATTGGAACAGTGTAAGAGGCCAAGGACAGAGAGGTCAGAGTGGGAGTGGAGCGGAGAATTAAAGTGACAGGCGACCGGAAGCTCAGGATCACGGACTGAACTGGAGGTGTTCCGCAAAGCGGTCACCCAATCTGCGTTTGATCTCCCCAATGTAGAGGAGATCGCATCGTGAGCAGCGAATACATTATACTAAATTGCAAGAAGTACAAGTAAATTGCTGTTTCACCTGGAATGAGTGTTTGCTGCCCTGGACAGTGGGAAGGGAGGAGGTAAAAGGTCAGGTGTTGCATCCCCTGCGCTTGCACGGGAAGGTGCCGGGCGAAGGGGAAGGGGTGTTGGAGGTGATATGGAGTGGGCCAAGGTGTCGCGGAGGGAGCGGTCCCTTCGGAATTCTGAAAGGGAAGGTGAGTGGAAGATGTGTTTGATGGTGGGATCATGCTGGAGGAGGAGGAAATGATGGAGGATGATCCATTTAATGTGGAGGCTGGTGGGGTGAAAGCTGAGGACAAGGGGAACCCTATCGTGGTTCCGGGAGGGAGGGGTAGAGGTGAGGAGCAGAAGTGCGGGAAATAGAATGGACACGGTCAAGTGCCGTGTCAACCACAGTAGAGGGGGATCCTCGGTTGAGGAAAAAGGAAGACATGTCGGACCAGCACTATTATGGAAGGTGGCATCGTCAGAGCAGATGCGGTGGAGACGGAGAAACTGGGAGAATGGAATAGACTCCTTACAGGAAGCGGGGTGGGAGGAAGTCTAGTTTAGAGAGCTGTGGGTTTCAGTGGGCTTATAGTCAGCGTTTGTCAATAGCCTATCACCAGAGATGGAGGCAGATAAGTCAAGGAAGGGAAGGGAAAAGTCGGAGATCAACCATGTGAAGGTGAGGGAAGGGTGGAAATTGAAAGCAGAGTGAATGAAATTTTCTAGTTCAGGGCGAAAGCAGGAAACAGCACCGATATAGCCATCAATGTACCGGAAAAAGAGGTGAGGGAGGGGACCTGAGTAGGACTGGGACAAAGAATGTTTCACATATCTCACGGAAAGGCAGGCATAGCTAGGACCCATGCGGGTTCCCACAGCAACACGTTTGATTTGGAGGAAGTGAGTGGAGTCAAAGGAGAAGTTGTTCAATGTGAGAACAAGTTCAGCCAGGCGGAGGAGGGTGGTGGTGGAAGGGGACTGGTTGGGCCTCTGTTCAAGGAAGAAGCGGAGCGCCCTCAGGCCATCCTGGTGGGGGATGGAGGGACAGAGGGATTGGACATCCATAGTGAAGAGGAGACGGTTGGGGCCAGGAAACTGGAAACTGATGGACCCGCTGACGGACAGCCGGGTCAACCAACCGCTGAGCGCCACCGCCGCCGCACCCCGACCAATTGGAGCACAGCCGTGCGTTTAATCTCCCGCCCGGCGTCATTGCATCATTCCGCTGTGACGGACCGTCGAATCGGGCAGCTGCTGGGCGCCGGAACCAATGAGAGAGCGGAGGCGGGACAGCGCTCTTAAAGCGGAGCCGCGCTCCCAATTACAGTTGTGCAACTATATTTCACTGATGATCATTAAAGCGGGAATCGGACTGCGGAAAGTCAGAGGGTTAGAGAGGAGGAACTCGGGAGAGAGGAAGGCCTAAATAAATGGGAGGAAGGGCAACAGAAATAAAGAGACAGAGAGGTTTAGGGAGGGAATTCCAGGGCTTCGGGCCTCGGCAGCTGAAGGCACGTCCACCAATGGTGGAGCGATTAGAATCGGGGATGTGCAAGAGGCCAGAATTGTGGGAACAGAGATATCTCGGGGGATTCTAGAGCTGGAAGTGCTTACAGAGATAGGGAGTGCTGAGGCTATGGAGGGATTTGAACACAAGGATGAGAATTTAAAATTTAACAGTTTGGAGAAAAGCTGATTTTGAGGGGCTGAGAATAGAACTTGGGAAGATAAAGTGGGCAACAATATTGGCAAACAATGACGTAGAACAGCAATGGGAAACATTTCAAATGGTGTTCAACAGAGTGCAGGAAAAATATATTCCGCTAACAGGAAAGAACAAACAAAACAATAATGAGACTCGATGGATGAATGAAGCCATAAGGGAACAATTGAGGGTAAGGAAAGAGGCATTCTTTAAGTACATAGACAGCAGAGGAGTGCATGATAAGAGAGAACATGAAGGGATTAGGAGAGAAGTCAGAAAAACAATTAGGAAGGCAAAGAGGAACTATGAAATTAAATTATCAAGGAACATAAAACAAAATAGTACAATATTTTACAGGCAGGTTGGGATGGAAATAGGGCCATTAATGGATAGACAGGACAATACCACAGGTAACGATAGGGAGATGTCAGAAATATTAAATCATTATTTTGCTTCGGTATTAACCAGGGAAATAGAACAGATGGACATGGCATTGGATGATGAGATGAGTCTAAGTGCATTTAAAATAAAAAAGGAGATATATTAAATAAACTAATCAAACTCAAAAAGGATAACACCCCTGGTCTGGATGGATTGCATCCATGCATTTTAAAAGAATCTAGAGAAGAGATCGCAGAGGCATTACTACACATATTTAATAATTCGTTAGAAAAAGGTGTAGTGCCAGAGGACTGGCGGACAGTTAACGAAATACCTATATTTAAGAAGGGGGATAGAACATGTCCAGGGAATTATAGACTAGTCAGCTCAACATCAGCGGTAGGGAAAATAATGGAATCCCTAATAAAGGAGAGAATAGAAGAACATCTGGAAACGAAGAGTATAATAGTAAATAGTCAGCACGGATTTCAAAAGGGAAAATTTTGCTTGACCAACTTTATTGAATTTTTTGAAGATGTACAAGAGAGAGTAGACAATGCTAATGCAGTCGATGTAATTTATCTAGATTTTCAAAAGGCCGTCGATAAGGTACCCCATAATAGACTAATGAATAAGGTCAGAGAATGCGGAGTCAGGGGACAAGTAGCAGAATGGATTGCTAGCTGGCTTCAAGACAGAAAGCAGAGAGTGGGAGTAAAGTTTACCTATTCATAGTAGCAGAAGGTGGGTAGTGGTGTTCCACAAGGATCAGTGCTGGGACCACTGCTGCTCACTATTTACATGAATGGTTTAGACTTTGGAATCAAAAACACAATTTCCATATTTGCAGATGATACCAAATTGGGGGGGATAGTCAATACAGAGGGGACTGCAACAAATTACAGGAGGACATTAATACACTTGCAGAACGGGCAAATAATTGGCAAATGAAGTTCAACACAGACAAATGTGAGGTATTACATTTTGGTAGGAAGAATAGGGAGGTCACTTATCACTTGGAGGGTGGGAGTCTAGGTGGGGTAGAGGAACAAAGGGATCTCGGAGTACAAATACGCAAATTACTAAAAGTTGCGCCTTAGGTTAGCAACGACATAAAAAAAGCAAACCAAGCACTAGGGTTTATTTCTAGAGGGACAGAATTGAAAAGTATGGAAGCTATGCTAAACCTGTATCGAACATTGGTTAGACCACAATTGGAGTACTGCGTGCAGTTCTGGTTGCCATATTATAAAAAGGATATAGAGGCACTGGAGAGGGTGCAGAGAAGATTTACAAGGATGATACCAGAAATGCGAGGGTATACATATCAGGAAAAGATGAACAGGCTGGGTCTCTTTTCTCTTGAAAAAAGGCTGAAGTCTATAAAATTATGAAAGGTTTTGATGGAGTGGATACAGAGAAAATGTTTCCACTTGTGGGGACGAGCATAACTGCAGGCCATCAATATAGGATAGTCACCAAGAAGCCAATAGGTAATTCAGAAGAAACTTCTTTACCCAAAAAGTGGTGAGAAGGTGGAAGTGGTTGAAGCAAATGGTATAGATGTATTTAAGGGAACGCTGGACAAACATATGAGAGAGAAGGGAATAGAGTGTCATGCTGATAGATTTAGATGAGGAAAGACAGGAGGAGGCTCGAGTGGAGCATAAACACCGGCATGGACTGGTTGGGCCGAATGGCCTGTTTCTGTGCCGTATATCCTGTGTATTTAATCCTATGTAAATGAGGGGTTCTGGACTGGGAGCCAATGTAGGTCAGCGAGCACAGGGGTGATGGCTGAACGGTACTTCGGGCACGTTAGGATACGGGCAGGAGAGCATTGGAATAGTCGAGTCTAGAGGTGCCAAAGGCATGGATGAGGGCTTCAGCAGTGTTTGAACTGAGGCAGGGTCGGAGTGGGTGGTGTTGCATACCTGAAAGTAGGTGGTCTTGGTGATGGATCGGATATTTTGTCGGAAGCTCATCTCAAGGTTGCGAACACTCTGGTTCAGCCTCAGCCAGTTGCCTGGGAAAGGAACGGAGATTGTGGCAGGAACCAAAGACAATGCCTTTGGTCTTCCCAATTTTTAGTTGGAGGAACTTTCTGCTCATCAGTACTGGATATTGGACAATCAGTGTGACAAATCAGAGACAGTGGAGTGGTCGAGAGAGGTGGTGGTGAGGTAGAGCTGGTGTCGTCAGTATACATGTGGAACCTGATGCTGTGTTTTCGGATGATGTTGCCGAGGGCCAGCATGTAGATGAGAAATAGAAGGGGGCGAAGGATAGATCCTTGGGGGAACACCAGAGGAAATGGTGTGGGAGCGGGAAGAGAAGTCATTGCAGGTGATTCTCTGGCTAAGACAGGAGAGATAAGAATGGAACCGGGCAGGGCACTCCCACCCAGCTGGACAACAGAGGAGACGAGTTGGAGGAGGTTGGGGCGGTCAGCCGTATCAAAGCCTGCAGACAGGTGAGAAGGATGAGGAGGGCCGGTTTACCACGGTCACAGTCACCTAAGATATAATTTGTGACTTTGATAAGAGCCGTTTCAGTACTGTGGCAGGGGCGGGAGCATGATTGGAGTGATTCAAACATGGAGTTGAGGGAAAGATGGACAGGGATTTGGGAGACGACAACACGCTCAAGGACTTTGGAGAGGAAAGAGATTTTGGAGATGCGGCGATAGTTTCCAAGGACAGCGTGAGTTTTTTAAGGAGGGGGGAGATGACGGCAGATTTGAAGGGGAGAGACAGTACCTCCTTTAAGATGCTTCTTAAAACCTGCCTCTTTGACCAAGGGTTTGGTCACCTCTCCTACTGTCTCCTTATGTGGCTCGGTGTCAAATTTTGTTTGATAATAGCTCCAGTGAAGTGCTTTGTGATGTTTTACTACGTTAAAGGCACTATATAAATGCAAGTTGTTGTTTGTTATCGATATGTATATCAATATGGGAGAGTTTTTAATTAAGTATCCACAGCATATAATTAAATGTTTTATATGTATACTTCAAATCAGCATTTATACAATTTATAACATTAAGTATGAATAAAATGGCCTATCTATAACTCACAAAATTAGAAATATAAATCCAAGCAACATGTATATAATCTAAGGCAGCATGTGTACAACGTAACCGGGTATACTTATCTCCCAACATAGCATATATCTGCAATATTGCATTTAAAAACTAACATTAGTCGTGGAAACTATATATATGTGTGTGTGTGATTTACTGCAACCTATCTATAAATTCAAATAGCATATTTTACATTTCTGAAAACAAGTCTAACTTTAAACAGTGGATGAATAACTTAAAACAATGTATGTGTTGCAACAGTTTGTACCTAATTAAAGTAGCTTCCTGTGATCGAAAGCAGCCACAATATTCACATCAGATCCACCTGGTGCCGGGCTCGGGACATGTCATCCTGTGGGGTTGGTGTCCCGCTCCGCCCCTGGGTTACTGACGTCACACAGCCCGCTCCGCCCCTGGGTTACTGACGTCACACAGTTCGCGTTGCCGGGTTACTGACGTCACACAGCCCGCGTTGCCGGGTTACATGACGTACCTGGTGCTGAGGCGGCTGACAGGCCGCGCCGATTCAAATCCGGAGCCACGTGACCCCGAAGCGGCTACGCCTCCTATTGAGCCGCTGTGCCGGGCCCCGATTGGTGGGCGGGCTGTCAATCAGCTATTTTCAGCCATTAGCACGGGCGGATAATGCTGACTCGCTGAGCGCGCACTGCGCATGTCCCGGATGGCGAAGGAAAACAAAATGGCGGAAATTGAGAAGCATTGGAGAGAGCGGAGTCCCGGCGACTCGCGTGTGTGAGTATTTATTTTATTGGGCGGAGGGTGAATGAATGAATGAACGAGCGGCCCGGGTCGGGCCGGTGCAGTGCTGCTCTGAAGTCAGGACTCGCATCAAAAACCTGTCCTGACTGAACACAATCTCACTGTTTTAAAGTTAGTGATTATAACCTGACAGTGTTCTCATATTATAGAATAATAAAACCTCCAGAAATATTAAACTGAATATTAAACTCTTCCCCCCTCCCCCCAATCCAAGCTCAATGGTGCAATTTAAAGGGGGTGCAAGAACAGAGAGACCTGGGGGTGCTTGTGTACAAATCTTTGGGGGCAGGACAGGTTAACAAAGCAGATAATAAAGCAGATGGGATCCTGGGCTTTATAAATAGAGGTGTACAATACAACAGTCAGGACGTTATGCTGAAACTTTATAAAACACTAGTTTGGCCTCAGCTGGAGTATTTTGTCCAATTCTGGGCACCACATTTTAGGAAGGGTGTGAAGACTTTGGAGAGGGTACAGCAGAGATTTACTAGAATGGTTCCAGGGTTGAAGGATTACAGTTACATGGATAGACTGGAGAAGCTGAGCTTGTTCTTCTTAGAGCAGAGATGGCGAAGAGGAGATTTGATACAGGTGCTTAAAATCATGAAGGGTTTAGATAGAGTAAATAGAGAGAAACTGTTTCCAATCACTGAAGGGTGGATAACGAGAGAGCACAGCTTTAAGGTGATTGGCAAATGAACCAGAGGCGACATGAGGAAAAACTTGTTTATGCAACAAGTGATTAGGATTTGGAATACACTGCCTGACAGGGTGCTGGACACAGATTCAATAGTAGCTTTCAATAGGCAATTGGATAAATACTTGAATGGAGAAAAAAATTACAGGGATATGGGGCAAGGGTGGGGGAGTGGGACTAACTGGATTGATCTTCGAAAGAGCTGGCACAGAATTAATGGGCCAAATGCCCTCCTTGGGCAACACGGTGGCATAGTGGTTAGCACTGGTGCCTCACAGCGCCAGAGACCCGGGTTCGAATCTGACCTCGGGTGACTGTCTGTGTGGAGTTTGCACATTCTCCCCGTGTCTGCGTGGGTTTCCTCCGGGTGCTCCGGTTTCCTCCCACAGTCCAAAAATGTGTGGGTTAGGTTGATTTGGCTATGATAAATTGACCCTTAGTGTTAGGGGGGATTAAATATGTGGGGTTATGGGGATAGGATGGGATATGTTAGGGGGAATTAAATACGTGGGGTTACGGGGGTAGGGTGGGATATGTGTACTGTGGGGATTAAAGCAGGGACAGGGTACTGGATTTGGATGATCAGCCATGATCGTATTGAATGGCGGAGCAGGCTCGACGGGCCGAATGGCCTACTCCTGCTCCTAGATTCTATGTTTCTATGTTTCTATGTTGTCTACTGGACTTTGATTCTATGATCTTACACATCAATTATATCACCAGTTAATCCTTTACATATAAGGGAATACTTATGTAGTCTCTGCAACCTGTCCTCACAATTGAGCACTCTCCAAGTTCTCACTGAATGAAACCTTCGTTCACGGGAAGCAGGTTCTGTTTGATTGTTTGGGTCCTGTAACCCCTGACCCTGTGTTACTGCTGTCAGAATAATGGGCTGTATTCAGAAATAAAACTTACTGCATTGATCACAGCTTCACATCCGTGTCTAGTTTCTCTTTAGGATCAGTGTGTCCGAGGGCAAGGTGTTTGCGGGTGTAATGAGGCTGGGAGAAGATTTGGGAATCGCAGGAAATGGGAAGAGGAAACTGCTGCAGGGAATCTGTAAGTTTCTAAGATCACATTCAGTAAGGTATTGAGATAAGACGGATGTTCCAGAGTGTCAGCAATCTGACCGTTCGGGGTTCAAGATATCTCACTTGATCGGGTTTCTTCAGACAGATTGGCAATAGAGCGTTTGATGGGACAGTGTAGAGGGAGATTTACTCTCTATCTAACCCGTGCTTCTGCTATCATGTTTTTTCTCTCTTTCGCTATCTGCCTCATGTTATTTCTCTCTGCCTCACTCTCATCTCTCTGCCTCTGTTTCTTTCTGAATGGCCCTCTCTCCCTGCCTCGTCTTCTCGCTGCCATTCATCTTTGCTCGGTCTCTCTCTCTCTTTCCTCTCCACCACTCCTGTTGGTCTGAATGGCCTGTTTCTGGGCTGTAAATACTGTGTAATTCTATGGTGAATTCTGAAAAGACACGGTACAGCACTAGAAACAATCTTCAGCAATGGGCTGGGTGTCAGAGGGTCGAAGCTGTGACCTTTCACCCCTACCGATCTGAAGATCTTGTGTAAAATGAATGTGGGGAGTTCAAACGCGTCCTTGGTGAGAGGTCAGATTTGTACCACACTAGGCCCTAAATCGGTGGACTGGCTGTTAGGTGCCGAGCAAGTGCCTTCAAAAGCCTCTTAAACCCTTTCTCTCCGTCACTGATTTCAATCCACCTACAACCTCAACCTCTGTGTGTCTCCTGTGTGTCTGTGTCTGTGTATGTGTCTGTGTCTGTCAACATCCAGACTCACAAAACCCTGCCGAACAAAAAATCTGTCAATCTGAGTCTTGAATTTTTCAATTGAGCTCCAGCCTCAACAGCTTTTTGGGGAGAGTTTTCCAGATTTCTACTACCCTTTGTGTGAAGAAGTGCTTCCTGACATCACACCTGAACGGCCTGGCTTTAATTTCAAGGTTTTGCCCTTTGTTCTGGGCTCTCCCACCAGATGAAATAGTATCTCTCGATCATCTTAAACACCTCAGTGATATCACCCTTAATCTTCTATATTCAAGGAAGTAAAAGACTAGTCTGTGCAACCGGTCCTCATCATTTAACCCTTTCAGCCCGGGTATCATTGTGGTGAATCTGTGCAGAACTCCTGCCAAAGCTCAGACATCATTCTTGAGGTGCGAGGTCCAGAATGCAATGGGCTCTTCCCTTGCATGTTTTAGTATATTGGAATGTAATTCATCCAGTCCTGAGTATTTATCATCTCGAAGTTTTACTAGTTTATAAATTTAGGAACAGAAATGGTTTGGAGCAGGGATGGGGGACAGTTTAACAGTAGTAATGTCATGGTAATGTAGAGGGAGCTCTATATTGTACCTGCCCCCCGGGAGTGCTCGAAGCTCCAGGGTTGATAAAGTGGAACCAGTAGATGTAGTGTATTTGGATTTCCAGAAGGCATTCGATAAGGTTCCGCATAAAAGTTTACTGCACAAGATAAGAGCTCATGGTGTTGGGGGTAATATATTAGATTGGATAGAGGATTGGCTAAATAACAGTAAACAGTGATTCGGAATAAATGGGTAATTTTCAGGTTGGCAAACTGTAACTAGTGGGGTGCCACAGAGATCAGTGCTGGGGCCTCAACTATTTACAATCTATATTAATGACTTGGATGAAGAGACCGAGTGTACTGTTGCCGAATTTGCTGACGATACAAAGATAGGTGGGAAAGCAAATTGTGAGGAGTACACAGTGTCTGCAAAGGGATATAGATAGGTTAAGTGAGTGGGAAAAAAATTGGCAGATGGATTATAATGTGGGAAAATGTGAGGTTATTCACTTTGGTCGGAAGAATAAAAAAACAAAATATTATTTAAATGGAGAGACTACAGAATGCTGCGGTACAGAGGGATCTGGGAGTCCTCGTACATGAAACACAAAGTTAGCATGCAGGTACAGCCATTAATTAGGAAGGAAAATGGAATATTGGCCTTTATTGCAAGGGGGATGGAGTATAAAATTAGGGAAGTCTTGCTACAACTGTACAGGGTGTTGGTGAGACCACACCTGGAGTACTGCGTACAGTTTTGGTCTCCATATTTAAGGAAGGATATACTTGTATTGGAGGCAGTTCAGAGAAGGTTCACGAGGTTGATTCCGGAGTTGAAAAGGTTGTCTTATGAGGAAAGATTGAGCAGGTCGGGCCTATGCTCATTGGAGTTTAGAAGAATGAGAGGTGATCTTATTGAAACATATAAGATTCTGAGGGGGCTTGACAGGGTGGATGCAGGGGGGATGTTTCCCCTTGTGGGGGAATCTAGAACTCGGGGGCATAGTTTCAGAATAAGCGGTCGCCAATTTAAAATGGAGATGAGGAATTTCTTCTCTGAGGGTTGTTAATCTTTGGAATTCTCTACCCCAGAGAGCTGTGGAGGCTGAGTCATTGAATATATTCAAGGCGAGAGATTTTTGAAAAACAGGGGAATCAAGGGTTATGGGGAGCGGGCAGGAAAGTGGAGTTGAGGCCAAGATCAGATCAGCCATGATCTTATTGAAAGGTGGAGCAGGCTCGAGGGGCCGAATGGCCAACTCCTGCTCCTATTTCTTATATTCTTATGCTGATACTCTGTATAAAGTGGAAGTAGGAACAGGAGGAGGCATTCAGCTCCTCGAGCCTGTTCCTCCATTCATGGCTGATCTGTATCTTAACTGCATCCACCTGCCTTGGCTCAGTATCCTTTTATACCCTTGCCTGGCAAAAATCTACCAATCTCAGATTAAAATCATTAATTGTGCTAGTATTTGCTTTTTTGTTTGAGAGAATTCCACACTTCTCCCACCCTTTGTGTGTAGAAGTGTTTCCTAACTTCTCCTGAATGGCCTGGCTTTGATTTTCAGATTATGTCCCCTTGTCCTAGACTCCTCCTCCAGTGGAAAACCTTCCTCTCGATCTACCATAACAATTCCTTTCAACATCCTAAAATCCTGAATCAAATGAAATCACCCCTTAACCTTTGATATTCTAGGGAATATGTAATCTCTCCTCATAATGTAACCCTTGGTACCTTGGTAACATTCTGGTCTATCTGTGCTGCACTCCCTCTAATCCAGTATATCCTTCCTGAGGTGCGGTGCCCAGAACTGAATGCAATATTCCAGATGGGGTCTTTCCAGAGCGCTCCACAGCTGAAGCACCAACATTCCATTAGCCTCTTTAATTATTTGTGTACCTGTCCACTGGCTTTTACTGATTTAAGTACTTGGAGCCCTAAATCCCTCTACTCATCCACAGCTCCTAGCTTCTCGCCAGTTAGAGAGGTGTATGTGTCTGTGTGTGTTAATCGGTGTGGCTATGCATGTGTTTGTCTGTAGATATTGTGATATGTGTATGTGTACATGCTTGTGTATGTGCTTCTGTGGGTATGTCTCTGCATGTCAGTGGTTGTGTGTCTATGTACATGTGGGTGTCCGTTTATGTGTCTGTGTGAGGTTGTCTGTTCCACTTTCCCCTTGTTCTGTACCTTTCTAAATATGGTTCCGTACCAATGCGTCTCGGCCATTCACCTCCCCAGAAAGTGCTGAATTTTCTGTTTAAATTGGTGCCTTCTCATTAATTTGATTCTGGTATTTAACAGCAGCAAATGACTCCTCAAAACCCACAGCAACTGAATCTCTATTTGCAATAGTTCACCAGTCACGGCGACTGCTCCATAGCAGGATAGGAACAGGAGTAGGCCATTGAGCCCCTCGAGCCTGTTCCGCCATTCAGTGAGATCATGGCTGATCTGTACATTTGCCCATATCCTTTACTACCTTTAGTTAACAAAAAGCTATCAATCTCGGATTTAAAATTAACAATTGATCGAGCATCAATTGCCATTTGTGGAAGAGAGTTCCAAACTTCTACCACCCATTGTGTGTAGAAGTGCTTCCGAATTTCACTCCTGAAAAGTCTGGCTCAAATTTTTAGACTATACACAAGAATCCTAGAATTCCCAACCAGTGGAAATAGTTTCTCTCTCTACCCTATCTGTTCCCCTTAATATCTTGAAAACTTCAATCAGATCACCCCTTCACCTTCTAAATTCTAGGGAATACAACCCTAGTTTGTGTAATCTCTCCTCGTCACAACCCTTGAAGTCCGGGTATCATTCTGATAAACCTACGCTGCACTCCCTCCAAGGCCAATATATCCTTCCCATGGTGCGAGGCCCAGAACTGCTCACAGTACTCCAGGTGTGGTCTAACCAGGGCTTTGTATAGCTGCAGCATAACCTCTACCCCTCTGTACTCTAGTCCTCTAGATATAAAGGCCAGCATTCCATTAGCCTTTTTGATTATTTTCTGTACCTGTTCATGACATTTTAATGATCTATGTAGCTGGACCCCCAAGTCACTTTGGACCTCCACTATTTTTGAGCTTTTCACCATTTAGAAAGTATCCTGTTGTATCCTTTTTAGGTCCAAAGTGGATGACCTCACATTTGCCTACACTGAAATCCGTTTGCCACAGTTTTGCCCATTCACTTATCTATTGATATCACTTTGTAATCTTATGCTTCATCTACACTGCCTACAATGCCGCCTATCTTTGTGTCATCGCAAATTTAGATATGACTTTCTATGCCATCATCTAAGTCGTTAATAAATACTGTGAATAGTTGAGGTCCAACACAGATCCCTGCGGGACACCACTAGTCACATCTGTCAATTTGAGTTTCCCTACTCTCTGTCTCCTGCCGCTCAGCTAATTTCCTAACCACGTCAATAATTTGTAATGAATTCCTCCTCTCACCAGATTCTTCCACGCTGCTTGCAATCCACTTTTCGTTGATGTTACAAGTCAAAAGATCATTTCCAATCTGATGATTTCTTGCCTTCCTTACCGGATACCTACCAGTCAATTCCTACTATCACCAAATTCTTCCACTCTGCTTGTGTGATAGATCCAGTGACAGATTCCCACCAGCCCGAGCTCTCCACGTTCTCACTGAAAGGAACCTTCGTTCACGGGAAACAGGCTCTGTTTGATTGTTTAGGTCCCGTAACCCCTGACCCTGTGTCACTGATGTCAGAATAATGGGCTGTACTCAGAAATAAAACTTACTGCATTGATCACAGCTTCACATCCGTGTCTTGTTTCTCTTTAGTATCAGTGTGTCCGAGGGCAAGGTGTTCGGGGTGGAATGAGGCTGGGAGAAGATTTGGAAATCGCAGGAAATGGGAAGAGGAACCATGGCATCAAAGGTGAGCGGGTGGTTGAGCAGAAATGTCATGGTGAATGCAGGGCCAAAGTCCAGACATTTGGGATTTTGAAAGTGCAGTTGTAAGTGAAATTAGGAGAGAGTTTTTTTCCAGGGGCGGACACAGGAAGTCGGGTTGGGAGGGGGAAGGGGAAGTGAATGGAGAACGAAACAAAGAAGTAATTAGACATGGTCTTATTTGTGATTGACACGATGGGAGTAGCGAGGCCCCGTGAGATGGCAAGAAAAGAGAAGGCTGCAGGATGATCTAATAGAGATCAGTAAATTTATGAACTGGTTTGATAGGGTAGATGTAGAGCAGATGTTGCCACTAATGGCAAGTCAAAAACTAGCGGTCATAAATATAAGATAGTCAGTAATAAATCCAATGAGGAATTCAGGAGAAACCTCTTTATTCAGAGAGTGGTGAGAATGTAGAGCTTGCTAGCACATGGAGTAGTTGAGGTGAATAGCAGAGTGCCTTTAAGGAGAAGCTCGATAAGTACATGAGGGAGAAAGGAATAGAAGGATATGATGGTAGAGTGAGATGAAGTAAGGTGGGTGGAGGCTCGTCTGGAGCATAAACACCGGCATGGTCCTGTTGGGCTGAATGGCCTGTTTGTGCTGTAACTACAATGCAATTCTACGGTGAATTCTGAAAAGACACGGTCCAGCTCTCGAAACAATCTTCAGCAAGGGGCTGGGTGTCAGAGTCAAAACTCTGACCTTTCACCCCTACCGATCTGAAGGATCTCTGTGTGCCTAATAACACATTCAGAAAGGTACTGAGATAAGACGGGTGTCCCAGAGTGCCAGCACTCTGACCGTTCGGATTTAAGGTATCTCACTTGAACGGGGTTCTTCATGCAGATTGGAAATAGACATCCATTACATCAGAGATGTGGATATCTGGCTGGAAAGTGGAGTTGAGGTGTAAGATCAGCCATGATCTTATTGAATGCCGGAGGGGCCGTATGGCCCAGTCCTGCTCCTTTTCTTATGTGAATTAGACCCACAGACCGTTTGATGTGACAGTGTAGAGGGAGATTTACTCTTTATCTAACGCGTGTTTCCTCTATTTTGTTTTTTTTCTCTTTCACTATCTGTCGCATTTTGTCTCTCTCTGCTTCATAAGAACCTAAGAAATATGAGCATGAGTCGGCCACTTGGCCCCTCGAGCCTGCTCCGCCATTCAATAAGATCATGGCTGATCTTGGGCTCAAAGCCACTTCCCCGCCCGCTCCCCATAACTCTTCACTCTCTTATCTTGCAAAAATCTGTCTATCTCCACCTTAAATGTATTTAATGACCCAGCCTCCATGGCTCTCTGAGGCAAAGAATTTTCTTCATCTCTCTCTGCCTCGGTCTCATCTCTCTGCCTCTGTTTCTTTCTGTCTCATTGGCTCTATCTCTCCACACATTGTTTTCTCTCTCTCTCTCTCATTTCTCTCTGCCTCGCTGTCTCTCACCCTTTATCTTTTCTGCCTCTTGGTCCCTCCTTCTGCCTCACTCTCAGTCCTTGTCTCTCCACCTGTATCGCCCATCTCGCTTGTCTCTGCCACATTCTCTTCTCTCTCTCCCACTCCCTCTTTTTGCTTTAAGTCTCTCTATTTTACTGACTAAGTTTCCTCTCACTCTGGCCATCTCACCATTTCTCTTTTTTTCTCCCTCTCCCTCTCTTTTTCTCCCTCTCTGTCTCTGTTTCCTCTCTCTGCCCCCCTCTCGCTCCCAGTTTTTTGATTTCTCTCTCTCCCAGTTTCTCGATTTCCCTCTTTCTCTCTCCCATGTATCTTCTCAGTCAAGTTTTCTGATGTAACAGGTCTGTCCGAACACACACACTTTAACACTGAGCCCAGACCGTGCTCTAAACACATTGCATGAGCTGATCACAGCTTCTGAGCCCCCAGTTTTAAAATGAGCCGTCCAGGATGTGCCAGGCCCCACCTGGGGCTTGGAGTCCTGCAAGATTCCACTCGAAACAATCTTCAGCAATGGGTTGGGTGTCACGCAGGGTCAAAACTCCGGCCTTTCACCCCTACCGATCAGAAAGTCTTGTGTAAAATGAATGTGGGAATTTCAAGCACAGTCCTTGGTGAGGGGTCAGATTTGTACCACACTAGGCCCTAAATCGGCAGACTGACAGTTACGTGCTGAACAAGTGTCTACAAAAGCCTGTTTAAACCCTCTCTCTCCGTCACTGATTTCAATCAACCTACAACCTTAACCCTCTCCCTCCTGCTCGGTCCCTGTGTCTCTGTAATTTGTGTTTGTGTCCGTCTGAATGTTTGTGCAAGGGTATCTGTGTTTTTTGTGTGTATGTGTTTTCCTGTGTGTGTGTATTTGTGTCTGAATGTCTAGATTTGTGTCTGTGTGTAGGTATAGACACAAACACCCTTAGCTAACAAAAATCTATCAATCTTAGTTTTGAAATATTCAAATGATCCCCAGCCTCGACAGCTTTTTGGGTGACAGTTCAGGATTTCCACTAGGCTTTGTGTGAAGACGTGCTTCCTGACATCACCCCCTGTATTGACTATTTACAATGCAAACGTTATGTCCTCTTGTTCTGGACTCCCCCACTTGAGGGAATAGTTTCATTCTAAAATTTTGACTGACTGGATTGAGTTTTTTGCTGGGTTAACAGGGTGGATGAGGGCTGTTCAGTTGATGCTGTGTATATGGACTTTAAAAAGTCCTTTGATGAAGTACCACATAATAGGCTTGTTGGCGAAATTGAAGCCCGTGGGATAAAAGGGCAGTAGCCGCAGGGATAGTAAACAGAGTTGTGGTGAATGGCACTTTTTCAGACTGGAGGGAGGTATACAGTGGTGTCCCGCAGGGTTCAGTACTGGGACAACTGCTGTCTTTGATGTACATTAATGACTTGAACTTGGGGGTGCAGGGTACAATGCTGAAATTTCCAGGTGACTCGAAACTTGGAAGTGTAAAACACAGTGAGGAAGATAGTAATATACTTCAAGAAGACATAGACAGGCTGGTGGATTGGGCGGACACATGGCAGATGAAATTCAACGCAGAAAGTGTGAGCTGATGCAGTTTGGTAGGAACAATGAGGAGGGACAATCCAAGCTAAATGGTACAATTTTAAAGGGGGTGCACGAACAGAGAGACCTGGGGGTGCTTGTGCACAAATCTTTGGGGCAGGACAGGTTAACAAAGCAGATAATAAAGCAGATGGGATCCTGGGCTTTATAAATAGAGGCGTAGAGTGCAACAGTGAGGAAGTTATGCTGAAACTTTATAAAACACTAGTTTGGCCTCAGCTGGAGCATTTTGTCCAATTCTGGGCAACACACTTTAGCAAGGGTGTGAAGGCTTTGGAGAGGGTACAGAAGAGATTTACTACAATGGTTCCAAAGTTGAAGGATTACAGTTACATGGATCGATTGGAGAAGCTGATGTTGTTCTCCTTAGAGTAGAAAATGTGAACAGGAGATTTGATAGCGGTGCTTAAAATCATGAAGGGTTTAGATTGAGTAAATACAGAGAAACTGTTTCCAATGGCTGAAGGATCGATAATGAGAGAGCACAGATTTAATGTGATTGGCAAAATAACCAGAGGCGACATGAGGAAAAACTTGTTTATGCAACAAGTGGTTAGGATTTGGAATACTCTGCCTGATAGGGTGCTGGATACAGATTCAATAGTAGCTTTCAAAATGCAAATGGATAAATACTTGAAGGGAGAAAAAAATTACAGGGATATGGGGAATGAGCGGGGGAGTGGGACTAACTGGATTGCTCTTCGAAAGAGGTGGCACAGAATTGATGGGCCGAATGACCTCCTGGTCTACTGAACTTTGATTCTGTGATCTTACACCTCAATTATATCACCAGTTAATCATTTATATGTAAAGGATTACTTAGCTAATCTCTGCAATCTGTCCTCATACTTGAGGCCTTTTAGCTCCGGTGTCATTCAGGTGAATGTGCTGCTCCCACTCCAAGGCCAGTATATCCTTCCTGAGATGCGGTGCCCAGAACTGAATGCAGTTCTCCAGGTGGGGTCTAACCAGAGCTCTGTACAGCTGAAGCATCTCTTCATCCCCTTTGCATTCCAGCCCTCGAGACAAAGGCCAACATTCCATTAGCCTTTTTCATTTTTTTTGTACTTGTCCATTACCTTTTAGTGATTCCTGTACTTGGACCCGTAAATCTGTCTGGTCATCCACAGTTCCTAGTATATCGACGTTTAGAGAAGTGTATGTGTGTTCATGTATGTGTCTGTGTGTCGATCTGTGTGTCTGTGTAAGCCTCTATGTACGTGTCTATGTATTGTGATATATGACAAGAGTGCAGTTTGTCACGGAGTGCAGATTGGAACAGAGTGCTAAGCTGCGAGTTTGTTGAGTGAGGGAGTTCGGGGAGTGAGGTGTGCCTTCCTTTTACCATCTTTGTCAGCTTCCTTGTGCGGTGGCGGACCTGCGTGAGGCGAAGCACGGCAGAGGGTTTAAAAGGCTCCAGAGACCAGGTAAGGCGGGACCAGTCTACGAACTCGGAGGGAGGGAGAGAGAGTGGTAAACATTATCGAGGTGTGACGTCACCAGAAAGCAGGTAAGTAATTGGTTGGTGAGTAATTCTCTCGTTTTATACTTAAACTCTGTGGGTTGCAGTTAATAAGGCCTTTCTGGTGCAGAGTGACTGTTGGTAAACCAATTAACTGGTGTAATTTAGAGGGATTGATTTAATTTAATTCCAATTAATTAGAGCTGATCTAGCATCTATAATCGGGCAGAGAGTGTCCATAACTAACAATAAAAAAAAAAATAATTACATAGAATGGAGCAGGTGATGTGTTACTGTTGCGAGATGTGGGATCCGGTGGACCCCATTGAGGCTCACGGTGATTACATCTGTGACAAGTGTCTGCTGCTACAGGAAATCCAGCTCCGTGTTGATGAGCTGGAGTCTGAGCTTCAGACACATCGACACATCAGGGAGGGGGAGAATTACCTGGACTCTGTGTTTCAGGAGGTGGTCACACCTATGAAGTTAATTAATTCAGATGTAGCCCATGGTCAGGGACAGGACGGTGTGACTACGAGTGAGGCAGGTACGGTGATCCAGGAGGTAGTGTTGGAAGAGCCGCAGCCCTTGCTCTTGTCCAACAGGTTCGAGGTTCTTAATACCTGTGGAGACAGGAGCAGGGACTGCAGGGAGGATGAGCAACCTGGCCACAGCACCGTGGAACGGGGGGCCATTCAAGAGGGTGGAGTAAATAGAAATGTTGTAGTGGTAGGGGATAGTATTATTAGGGGGATAGATAAGAGTTCTCTGCAGCCGAGAGCGAGAGTCCCGTAGGCTTTGTTGCCTGCCGGGTGCCAGGGTTAAGGACATCTCCTCTTGGCTGGAAAGGAACATGCAGTGGGAGGGGGTGGATCCAGTTGTCGTGGTCCACGTTGGTACAAACGACGTAGATAGGACAAGGAAGCCGGTTCTGTTAAAGGAGTATGAGCAGCTAGGGGTCAAATTAAAAAAGAGAACCTCAAGGGTAATAATCTCTGGATTATTACCTGAGCCACGAGCGAATTTGGCTAGGACAAATAAAATTAGAGAGTTAAATGAGTGGCTCAAAGACTGGTGTGGGAGAAATGGGTTTTGCTTCCTGGGACACTGGCACCAGTACTGGGGCAGGAGGGAGCTGTTCCGTTGGGACGGGCTTCACTTGGCCAGTGCTGGGACTAGAGTCCTGGCGGATCATATAACTAGAGCTGTAGAGAGGGCTTTAAACTAACTAGTGGTGGGAGGATCCTAGAGAGCAAATAATAAAAATGACAGCAGAGAATGTCATAGACTTAGGTAGCAGTGGGGAAATTAAAAACCAGAGTGTGTCAGGAAGGGGCAGAAGGTATGGAGTAAAAGGTAATGTAATAAAAAGGGAGAAAGCAGGAATTAAGCGTCAAAAAACATATTTGAAAGTTCTCTATCTGAATGCATGTAGCATTTGTAACAAAATAGACGAGTTAATGGCACAAATAACTACATATGGGTATGATCTTGTGGCCATTACAGAAACATGGCTGCAGGGTGACAATGCCTGGGAATTAAACATGCCTGGTTATTTAACGATCAGGAACGACAGGCAGGAAGGAAGGGGAGGTGGGTTGGCTATGTTATAAAGGAAGGAATCACCTGTAATACAGAGAAATGATATTGGGTCAAAAGATCACGATAATGAAACAGTTTGGGTGGAGATAAGGAATAATAAGGGGAGAAAAACTCTAGTGGGCGTAGTCTATAGGCCTCCGAACAGTTGCAACTCTGTTGGACGGAGTATCAATCAGGAAATAGTTGAGGCTTGTAATAAGGGAACATCTATAATTCTGGGGGATTTTAACTATCATTAATTGGACAAATCAAATTGGGCAGGGCTGCCTTGAGGATGAGTTCATTGAATGTATATGGGATGGGTTTCTTGAGCAGTATGTAACTGAACCGACCAGGGGGCAAGCAACCTTAGATCTGGTCCTGTGTAACGAGACAGGATTAATTAAAAATGTCCTAGTAAAGGATCCCCTTGGAATGAGTGACCATAACATGGTTGAATTCCATATTCAATTAGAGGGTGAGAAAGTTGGATCTCAAACAAGCGTGCTAAGCTTGAATAAAGGAGACTATGAAGGTATGCGAGCGGAATTGAGTAGAGTGGATTGGGAAAATAGATTCAAGGGTGAGACGATACACGATCAGTGGTGTACATTTAAGGAGTTATTTTACAACTTCCAAAAAAATTATTCCACTGAGAAGAAAAGGGTGTAAAAGAAAAGACAGTCATCCGTGTCTAAGTAAAGAAATTAAGGATAGTATTCGACAGAAAACAAGGGTTTATAAGGTAGCCAAATCTAGTGGGAGGATAGAGGATTGGGAAAACTTTAAAAGACAGCAAAAATAACAAAAAGATTTATTAAGAAAGGGAAGATAGATTATGAAATTAATTTAGCAAAAAATATAAAAACAGATAGTAAGATTGTTTATAGTTAAATAAAAAGAAAAAGGGTGGCTAAAGAAAATGTTGGTCCCTTAGAGGATGAGACCGGGAAATTAATGGTGGGAAATATGGAGATGGCAAATACACTGAATGAATCTTTTGTATCAGTCTTTACAGTAGAGGACACTAAGAATATCCCAACACTGAACAAACAGGAGGCTATGGGGGGGAGGAGCTAAACACGATCAAAATCACTAAGGAAGTGGTACTCGGTACAATAATGGGACTCAAGGCGGTTAAATCACCTGGACCTGATGGCTTACATCCTAGAGTCTTGAGGGAAGTGTCGGTAGGGATTTTGGATGCATTGGTAATTTTCCAAAACTACCTGGACTCAGCAAAGATCCCGGCAGACTGGAAAACTGCTAATGTAACACCCTTATTTAAAAAGGGCAGTAGACAGAAAGCTGGAAACTATAGACCGGTTAGCCTAACATCTGTGGTAGGTAACATTTTTGAGTCCATTATTAAGGAGACAGTAACGGGACATTCGCATAATCATAATTTAATAGGACAAAGTCAGCATGGTTTTATGAAGGGGAAGTCATGTTTGACAAATTTGCTGGAGTTCTTTGATGAAGTAACATACAAGGTGGATAAAGGGGAACCAGTGGATGTGGTGTATTTAGACTTCCAAAAGGCATTTGACAAGGTGCCACACAAAAGATTATTGCTTCAGATAAAAAATCACGGGATTGGGGGTAATATTCTGGCATGGATAGAGAATTGGCTATCTAACAGAAGGCAGAGAGTTGGGATAAATGGTTCATTTTCAGACTGGCAATCAGTAACTAGTGGTGTTCTGCAGTGGTCAGTGCTGGGTCCCCAAATCTTTACAATCTATATTAACGATTTGGAGGAGGGGACCGAGTGTAACATATCAAAGTTTGCAGATGATACTAAGATGGGAGGGAAAGTAGTGAGTGAGGAGGACATAAAACATCTGCAAGGGGACATAGACAGGCTAAGTAAGCGGGCAGAGATTTGGCAGATGGAATACAATACTGGAAAGTGTGAGGTTATGCAATTTGGCAGGAAAAATAGTAGAGCAAGTTACTATCTTAATGGCAAGAAACTGGAAAGTACTGAAGTACAAAGGGATCTGGGGGTCCTGGTGCACGAAACTCAAAAGGTTAGTCTGCAGGTGCAGCAAGTGATTTAAGAAGGGCAATGGAATGTTGGCTTTCATTGCTAGGGGGTTAGAATATAAAAATAGGGAGGTATTGCTTCAGTTGTACAAGGTATTGGTGAGACCGCACCTGGAATACTGCATACAGTTTTGGTATCCATACTTAAGAAAAGACATACTTGCTCTCGAGTCAGTACAAAGAAGGTTCACTCGGTTAATCCCGGGGATGAGGGGATGGACATATGAGGAGAGGTTGGGTAGATTGGGACTCTACTCATTGGAGTTCAGAAGAATGAGAGGCGATCTTATTGAAACATATAAGGTTGTGAATGGGTTGGATCGGGTGGATGCAGGGAGGATGTTCCCGATGGTGGGTGAAACTAGAACTAGGGGACATAGTCTTAGAATAAGGGGCTGCTCTATAAAAACTGAGATGAGAAGGAACCACTTCACTCAGAGGGTGATAGGTCCATGGAATATGCTGCCCCAAAAAGCTGTAGAAGCTACATCATTACATAAATTTAAAACAGAAATAGACAGTTTCCTAGAAGTAAAGGGAATTAAGGGTTACAGGGAGCGGGCAGGAATATGGACATGAGTCTAGGTTCGGATCGGTCATGGCCCTATGGGTAGCGTAGCGGGCCCAGGGGCCGTGTAGCCTGATCCTGCTCCTATTTTGTGTTTCCAATTCTGTTAGGTTCAGGAGATGGTTCTGTGATAGTAGATTGGCGGTTAGGATCAGATCAGCCATGATCTTATTGAATGGCGGAGCAGGCTCGAGGGGCCGATTGGCCTACTCCTGCTCCTATTTCTTATGTTCTTATGCCTGTGTACGTGTTTCTGAGGGTATGTCTCTCCGTGCGTTTGTATCTGTATGTACGCAAGTTTCTGTGTGAATTGTATCAGCATTCTCCCTTCCCCTTCTTCAGTTCCTTTCTAAATACTGTTCAGTACCAATGTGTCTGGGCCATTCACCTCCCCTGAAAGTGCTGAATTTTCTGTTTAAATTGATGCATTCTGATTAATTTGATTCTGGTATTCAACAACAGCAAACAACTCCTGTAAACCCTCAGCAACTGAATCTCTATTTGGAATAGTTCACCAGTCCTGACGACTGCTCCAACTCCCCCTATATATCTGTCTGTCCCACTATCCTTCCCCGGTGGGTTTGGATGTTGCAGACCGACAGTGAAAGATCCAGTGACAGATTCCCACCAGCCCGAGTTCTCCACGTTCTCACTGAATGAAACCTTCCTTCACGGGAAGCAGGCTCTGTTTGATTGTTTAGATCCCGTAACCCCCGACTCTTTATTACTGCTGTCAGAATAATGGGTTCTGCTCAGAAATAAAATTACTGCATTGATCACAGCTTCGCATCCGTGTCTTGTTTCTCTTTAGGATCAGTGTGTCCGAGGTCAAGGTGTTCGGGGGTGGAATAAGGCTGGGAGAAGATTTGGGAATCGTAGGAACTGGGAAGAGGAAACCGCTGCAGGTAATCTCTAAGTGCCTAATAACATATTCAGAAAGGTACTGAGATAAGACAGGTGTCCCAGAGTGTCAGCACTGTGACCGTTCGGGGTTCAAGATATCTCACTTGAATGGGTTTCTTCAGTAAGATTGGAAATAGATATCCATTGCTTCAGACCCGCAGACCGTTTGATGGGACAGTGTAGAGGGAGATTTACTCTCTATCTAACCCGTGTTTCCGCTATCTCGTGTTTTTTCTCTCTTTCGCTATCTGCCTCATTTTATCTCTCTCTGCCTCACTCTCCTCTCTCTGCCTCTGTTTCTTTCTCTCTTAATGGCCCTATCTCTCCCTGCCTCGTTTTCTCTCTGCCATTCACCTTTGCTCTGTCTCTCTCTCTCCTCTCCACCGCTCTTATTTATCTCTGCCTCGCTGTCTCTTACTCTCTGCTTTTCTCTCTCTACCTCTCGGTCCCAGTTTCTACGTCACTCTCAGTCCCTCTCTCTACACTTGTATCGCCCCTCTCTCTTCCCTCTGCCTCATTCTCTCTCTCTCTCTCTCGCCATCTCAGCCACTATCTTATCTTTCCCTCCTCTCTATCTCTGCATCATTCTCTGTATCCCACTCCCTCTTTTTTGCTTTAAGTGTCTCTCTGTTTTCTCACTTATTTTGCTGTCTCAGATTCCTCTCACTCTGCCCATCTCTCTCTCCCTTTCTGAATTTCTCTTTCTCATACTCCCTCTGTCTTTTTCCCCTCTCTCTGTTTCCTCTGTCCCTCCCTCGCCCACCCCCTCTCTCTCCCTCTCTCTCTCCCAGTTTCTCCCTTACTCTTTCTCTCGTGTCAAGATTCATTGTGTAACAGGACTGTCCGAACGCAAACACTTTCACACTGTGTCCAGCCCGTGCTCTGAACACATTGCATGAGCTGATCACAGCTTCTGCACCCCCAGTTTTAAAATGAGCTGTCCAGGATGTGCCAGGCTGCACCAGGGGCTTGGAGTCCTGCAAGACATTGCTGTTAATCTAGAGGGAAGCTTGCTTTTGGTTCTAACCTCATTTCATCGTCCAGTTACATATCGGCCTGCCTTTGTATACATGCCTCCGATGTGTTCCTCTCTGTAAATCTACTGGGCCTTGTTTTTGACAACCTGTTTCTATAATTGAATCTGTTTGGTCATTTTGTAAATGTATCTGAAATGTTTGAATAATTGTCAAGCGATTCCTGCTGATCATCTGAGCGTATTTCCATATAGGACTCGGATGCCTCGGGGGAGCAGGGTTCGCAGTCACGTTAAAATAATGCTAAAAAGGCTAAGAGCTGCTACGAATTTAAATTATCAAGGAATATATAAAGTGAAGTATTCTACAGATACATGAAGAACAAAAGGTAAAACAGGATAGGGACAGGGCCACTGAAGGAGGCACAAGATAAACTCACAGGGAATGACAGCGAAAGGGCAGCAATATTGGAGAATTACTTTGCCTCAGTTTTCACCAGGTAGACTAACAAGTTGGACATGACATTGGAAGAAGAGATCAAAAAGGATATCAAGTCATTTAAATAGAAAGGGGGACAATAATTGACAAACTAGCAACAGTTAGAGAGGATAAAACCCCGATACTAAAAGAAGCAAGGGAAGAGTGCAGAGGCAACATTATATATAGTCGGGAATAGTTAGTAAAAATTCCAAATTTACAGATGACACCGAATTCGGGGCGTATAGTTAATACAGAGGAGCACTGTGACAAAATACAAGAAGATGTTAATAAACTGGCAGGTTGGTGTAAATGGCAAATACATTTCAATATAGCAAACTAAGCACTGGGATTCTTTTCTCGAGTAAGAATTGAAAAGCAGCGAAGTTATGTTAAACGTACATAGAACATTGGTTGGACCACACTTGGAGTACAGTTCTGGTCTCCGTATTATGAAAAGGATATCGAGACACTGGAGAAGGTGCAAAATAGATTGACAAGAATGACAGCAGAACTGGGATCTTCTAATTATCCAGAATGACTGAACATGCTGGGGCTCTTTTCTCTAGAAAAGAGAAGGCTGCAGGATGATCTAATCGAGATCTGAATAATTATGAAAGGGTTTGATGGGGTAGATGTCGAGAAGATGTTACCATGTGAGGCGAGTCCAAAACTAGAGGTCATAAATATAAGATCGTCACTAATAAATCCAATAAGGAATTCAGGAGCAAACTCTTTACTCAGAAGCATAGAAGATAGGAGCAGGAGTAGGCCATTCGGCCCCTCGAGCCTGCTCCGCCATTTAATGAGATCATGGCTGATCATCCAAATTCAGTACCCTGTCCCTGCTTTCTCCCCATATCCCTTGATCCCTTTAGCCTTATGAAATATATCTATCTCCTTCTTGAATATATTTAATAAATTGGCCTCAACTGCCTTCTGTGGTAGAGAATTCCACAGGTTCACCACTCTGGGTGAAGAAATTCCTCTTCATCTCAGTCCTAAATGGCTTACCCCTTATCCTTAGACTGTGACCTCTGGTTCTGGACTCCCCCGCCATCGGGAACATCCTTCCTGCATCTAGTCTGTCTAGTCCTGTTAGAATTTTATAAGTTTCAATGAGATCCCCTCTCATTCTTCTAAACTCTAGCGAATATAAGCCGAATCGATCCACTCTCTCCTCATACGTCATTCCTGCCATCCCAGGTATCAGTCTGGTAAATCTTCGCTGCACTCCCTCCATGGCAAGAACATCCTTCCTCAGATAAGGTGACCAAAACTGCACACAATACTCCAGGTGTGGTCTCACCAAGGCCTTGTACAACTGCAGTAAGACATCCTTGCTCCTGTACTCGAATCCTCTCGCTATGAAGGCCAACATACCATTTTCCTTCTTAACCGCCTGCTGCACCTGCATGCTTACCTTCAGCGACTGGTGCACAAGGACTCCCAGATCTCGTTGCACTTCCCCTTTTCCCAATCTATTGCCATTCAGATAATCGGTCTTCCTGTTTTTGCCACCAAAGTGGATAACCTCGCATTTATCCATATTATACTGCATCTGCCATGCATCTGCCCAATCACCCAACCTGTCCAAATCATACTGGAGTTTCTCTGCATCCTCCTCACAGCACACACGCCCACGCAGCTTTGTGTCGTCTGCAAACGTAGAGATATTACATCTAGTTCCCTCGTCTAGATCATTAATATATATCGTGAATAGCTGGGGTTCTAGCACCGATCCCTGTGGTACCCCACTAGTCACTGCCTGCCACTTGGAAAATGACTCGTTTTTTCCATCTCTTTGCATCCTGTCTGCCAACCAGTTCTCTATCCAAATCAGTACCTTACCCCCAATCCCGTGTGCTTTAACTTTGCACGCTAATCTCTTATGCGGGACCTTATTGAAAGCCTTCTGAATGTCCAAATACACCACATCCACTGTTTCTCCCTTATCTATTCTACCAGTTACATCATGAAAAAATTTCAATAGATTAGTCAGGCATGATTTCCCTTTTGTAAATCCATATTGATTTTGTCCGATCCTGTCACTGTTTTCCAAGTGCTCTGCTATTACATCTTTTATAATGGACTCTAGCGTTTTGCCCACTACCGATGTCAGGCTTACCGGTCTATAAATCCCCATTTTTTCTCTACCACATTTTTTAAATAGTGAGGTTACATTAGCTACCCTCCAATCCATGGGAACTGTTCCAGAGTCTCTAGAATTTTGAAAGATGACCAGCAATGCATCTACTATTTCTAGGGCCACTTCCTTAAGTACCCTAGGATGCAGATTATCAGGCCTTGGAGATCTATCGGTTTTCAATCCCGTCAATTTCCCTAACACCATTTCCCTACAAATACTGATTTCATTCAATTCCTCCATCTCATTCGACCCTATGTTCCCCGACATTCTGGGAGTTTATTTGTGTCCTCCTTTGTGAAGACAAAACCAAAGTATGTATTCAATTCATCTGCCATTTCTTTGATCCCCATTATAAATTCCTCTGATTCTGACTTTAATGGACCTACGCTTGACTTCACCAATCTTTTTATCTTCACATATCTGTAGAAGCTTTTACAGTCAGTTTTTATGTTCCCTGAAAGCTTACTCTCATATTCTATTTTCCCCCTCTTAATTAATCCCTTTGTCCTCCTTTGCTGAATCCTAAACTGCTCCCAATCCTCAGGTTTGCAGCTTTTTCTGGCCAATTTATATGTCCTCTCCTTGGATCTTATGCTATCCCCAATTTCCCTTGTAAGCCACGGTTGAGTCACCTTTATTGTTTTATTTTTATGCCAAACAGGGATGAACAAATTCTGTAGTTCATCCATGCGATCTTTAAATGTTTGCCATTGACTATCCACCGTCAACCCTGTCAGTAACGCTCCCCAATCCATCCTAGCCAACTCGCGCCTCATACCATCATAGTTTCCTTTATTTAAATTCAGTACCCTAGTCTCTGAGTCAACTACTTCACTCTCCATCTTAATGAAGAATTCTATCATATTATGATCGCTCCTCCACAAGGGGCCTCGCACAACAAAATTGCTAATTAATTCTTTCTCATTACATAATACCCAGTCTAAGATGGCCTGATCTCTAGTTGGTTCCTCAACATATTGGTCCAGGAAACCATCCCGTATACACTCTAGGAATTCCTCCTCCACAGTATTGTTACTAATGTGGTTAGCCCAATCTATATGTTGATTAAAGTCACCCATGATAACTGCTGTGCCCTTATTGCACACGTCTCTAATTTCCCATTTAATGCCATCCCCAACCTCAGCTTTACTGTTTGGGGGTCTGTATACAACTCCCACTAACGTTTTCTGCCCCTTGGCATTTCTCAGCTGTACCCATACAGATTCCACATCATCAGAGCTAATATCCTTCCTTACTATTTTGTTAATCTTCTCTTTAACCAACAATGCTACCCCACCTCCTTTTCCTTTTTGTCTGTCCTTCCTGAATATTGAATACCCCTGGATGTTGTTTTTCTCAGCCTTGGTCACCCTGGAGCCATGTCTCCGTAATCCCAATTATATTATATCCGTTTACATCTATTTGCGCAACTAATTCATCCACCTTATTACGAATGCTCCTCGCATTAAGACACAAAGGGGGAAAAATTCAGTTGGTTGCGCCTCCCGTTAGCGCCTTAAGAGGGCGCTAATGGGGCGCAAAGCCGCTAACGCCCGGGCGCAGCGATGTTTGCGCCGCTCGGGAACTTAACTAGAGATTGTGCGGCGGCGCTAAACTTTACCGCTGCGACCACCTGCGCGCGCAGATTGTGACGTCATTCCATGGTGCAACGCCCTTGTGGCGCCCCGGAGCGGAAATTGAGTGGCGCCCCCTGCCTTACCGCCTGGCGCATCCAACGACCAGAAGACTGGAACGCTATCAATCGCTGTGGGGCTGGGGGGGGGGCGCTATTTAAAGGGGGCCTCTTCCTGTCTTTTATTGTTGGTGGCATTTTTGAACTACGCATTCTGAGAGAGAGAGGGAGAGACTTCTGGAGAGATTCAACGTTGTGTGAAGGAGTTTTGGGTACTGAGCAGCACTTTGCAGGTTCATTTTGATTTGCCATTCCTTGTATCGATTTTGCAGAGACTGTGGGAGCTGCACTCTGAGCTCTTTGCCTGGTACTCTCCATTGTTCTTTCCAGCACATTTGATGTGCAAGTCTCTCCAGGCCGAGATTCAAGGCTGCAATGAACAGGATGTGGATGGAAAGCAAGATTAACCATCCCCTTTAAGAACTGGCCCGTGCCATTGTGTGTGTGTTCCATTGCTGACTGACATTACATGAGCTTCGCCAGCGCTCTGAGGTAGCGCCTCACTCCTTGGCCTTTGCGCCTTAAGACAGGTGTGCAGCGCCTGATTTAGCGCTCCACTCACCTCCCGGGGCGGTAAAAGTGAAGTTTCCAGTCAGTGCCGATAATTAGCGCCAGGCGCTAATATTTGCGTCCAGACGATATTTGCGCCCCAAATGGGGCGCGACCTAATTTTTCCCCCAAAGCCTTTAGGCTTGCTTTTTTAACACTCTTAGTCCTTTTAGAATTATTATTTACTGCAGCCCTGTTTGATTTACACCCTTGATTTCTCTGCCTTCCACTTTTGCTTTTCTCCTTCCTGTCGTTTGCTTCTATCCTTGCTTCCCTTTCCTCTGTTTCCCTGCACAGGTTCCCAACACCCTGCCATTTTAGTTTAAACCCTCCCCAACAGCACTAGCAAACACTCCCCCTGGGACATCGGTCCCGGTCCTGCCCAGGTGCAAACCGTCCAATTTGTACTGGTCCCACCTCCCCCAGAACCGGTTCCAATGTCCCAGGAATTTGAATCCCGCCCCCTTGCACCATTCCTCTAGTCACGTATTCATCTGAAATATACTTCTATTTCTACTCTGACTAGCACGTGGCACCGGTAGCAATCCTGAGATTACTACCTTTGAGGTCCTATTTTTTAATTTACCTCCTAACCCCCTATATACAGCTTTAAGGACCTCATCCCGTTTTTTACCTATATCGTCGGTACTTATATGCACCACGACAACTGGCTGTTCACCCTCCCCCTCCAGAATGCCCTGCAGCCGCTCCGAGACATCCTTGACCCTTGCACCAGGGAGGCAACATACCATCCTGAAGTCTCGTGAAACATGCTTCACTTGCCCCACTTCATGCCCCAGAACTAGATCCAGCGCTGATTCCTTCCTCGTTGACTGTTCAGGAATGTTCCCTTGAACACATTTGAGGAATTCCTCCCCCTCTTTGCCCTTTACACTTTTGCAATCCCAGTCTATATTAGGATAATTGAAGTCCCCCGTTATCACTACTCAGTAGTTCTTGCATCTTTCAGTAATGTGCCTGCAAATTTGCTCCTTTATCTCTTTCCCACTATTTGGTGTCCCATAGTGTACACAGAGAAGTGTAATATCTCCTCTATTGTTCCTTAATTCTAACCAAATCGATTCTGTCTTTGTCCCCTCAACTACCTCAGCCCTTTCCAGTGCTATAACAGTTACTTTTATCAAGACTGCTACACACCCTCCTTTCTTTTCTTCCCCATCTTTCCTGTTAAGTTCCGAATCCTTTTTATCTTTGATCCAGGTCTCTGTTATTGCCACTATATCATTCGCATCTGGCGACTTGTGCCTGTAGCTCACCACCCTTATTTAACACATGCTCTGCATTTACGTACATGCACTCCAAACCCTCTTAGACTGCCTCGCATTTGCCTCCAGTCTGATCCCTCCTATTTCTGAACTATTCTTTACTCTAGTGCTACTTGCCTCTCCCAGTCCTCTGTGCACCTTGTTTCTCCTCCTCTAATGTCTCATCCTGGTGCCCATCACCCAGCCAAATTAGTTTAAACCCTCCCAACAGCGCAAGTGTGCAGAAGTAGGAATGACAGGGGACACACGAGGAAATGAAATGTGGGAAGGGGAAGAAATGGGAGACGAGGGAAAGAAATGGGGGAAAGCCGGTGTTAGGATTTCAGTTCCGCCGAGTGTGCGGGGAATGTGGGCTCAGTGTGTCTCACAGGAAGTGACCTCATCCCGCAGAGGTGATCGTCAACATGGCCACCACCAGCACCACCTTCCTGTCGACCATCTTGTCAATACCCAGCGCATAGACCAATCAGAGTGAGAGAGAGAGAGAGCGACAGAGAAAGACGAGGAAAGAGAGTGGGACAGAGGGAGTGAGATGAAGAGAGGGAGAGAGACAGAGATGGACCAAGTGGGACAGAGACATTTATTGAGAAAGATAGAGGGTGATAATGGAGAGAGGCACAGAGGGAGATGAAAGAGAGAGAGAGCCAGATAACTGGGAATGCAACATGCTGTTCCAGGAAAGAGGGACACGGCATGAAAGGGCGATCAGATGCACCTTATCAGAATGTAAGAAATAGGAGCAGGAGGCGGCCATTCGGCCCCTAGAGTCTGCTCCATCATTATAGAAATTCATGGCTGATCTTCAACATCAACTCCACCTTCTCGCACTATCCACATATCCCTTGATTCCCTTAGATAACAAAAATCTAGCTCAGCATTGAATATACTCAACGACTGAGCATCCACAGCCCTCTGGGCTAGAGTATTCCAAAGATTCACAACCCTCGGAGTGAAAAAAAATCTCCTCATCTAAGTCCTAAATGGCCAACCCCTTATGCTGAGACTGTGCCCACCAGTTCTCGGCTCACCAGCCAGGGGAAACTACCTCTCAGAATCGAGCCTGTCAATCCCCCTGAAAATCGTAGATGTTTCAATGAGATTACCTCTCATTCTTCTCAACTCCAGAGAGTATAGGCCCATTCTACTCAATCTCTCCTCATAGGACAACCCTCTCATCGAAGGAATCAATCTAGTGAACCTTCGTTACACCCCCTCTAAGGCAAGTATTTCATTCCTTGGGTACGGAGACCAAAACTGTACACAGTGCTCCAGGTGTGGTCTCACCAAAGCCTTGTACAATTGCAGCAAGACTTCAACACTGTTGTGCTCCAACCCCCTTGCAATAAATGGCAAACAAATCCCGCTGAAGACCAACATTGAAAAGTTTCCCAATATTTAAAAATATTCTGTTTTTCTATTCTTCCTAACAAAATGAATAACCTCACACTTCCCCACATTATACTCCACCTGCCACCTTCTTGCCCACTCATTTAACCTGTCGATATTCCTTTGCAGGCTCTTTGTATCCACCTCGCCGTTCATTTTCCCACCTAGCTTTGTATCATCAGCAAACTTCGATACATCGCACTCGGCCCTTCATCTAAGTCATTAATATAGATTGTAAATCGCTGAGGCCCCAGCATTGATCCTTGCGGCATGCAACAAGTAACAGCCTGCCAACCTGAAAATGAACCGTTTATTCCGACTCTCTTATTTCTATCCTTATAGAAACCACACGGTCTTACCATCGTCTGCTGGTACAATTCTAGACTCCTCGGGGAACGTAGCTGAGCCAATGCAAATACAGAAGCAAGGAGCGGGGAACCAGGATTGGCGGAGATTTGGATCGTGCTGTGCCTCAGCCGAGCTATGCTGGGAGCAGTTTTGTTTCCAGTTTTTCTTATTCAATCCCGGGATATGGGCGTCGCTGGCAAGGCCGTAATTGATTGCTCATCCCCAATTGCCCTTGAGAAGAAGGTGGTGAGCGGCTGCAGTCCACAGTGCTGTTATGGGTGGGGTGGTGGGGGAGAATTCCAGGATTTTGACCCGGAGATGATAAATAAACGGCAATATATTTCCAAGTCAGGGTTTCTGACTTGGAGGGGAGCTTGGAGGTGTTGATGTTCCCATGTGCCTGCTCACCTTGTCCTTCTAGGTGGTAGAGTTCGCGAGATTTGGGAGGTCCTGCCGAAGAAACCTTGGCGAGTTGCTGCAATTCATCTTGTAGATAGTACACACTGCAGCCATGGTGCGCCGGTGGTGGAGGAGATGATTGTTTAAGCTGGTGGATGGGTTGCCAATCAAGCACGCTGCCTTGTCCTGGATGGAGTCAATCTTCTTGAATATTGTTGGAGCTGCAATCATCCAGGCAAGTGGAGCATATTGCATCACACTCCTGACTTTTTGTCTTTTAATGGTGGAAAGGATTTGGTGAGTGAAGTGATGTGTCAGTCGTCGCTGAATACCCAACTTCTGACCTGTTCTTGTAGCCACAGTATTTATGTGGCTGGTCCAGTTAAGTTTCTGGTCAATGTTAACCCCCAGGACGTTGATGGTGGGGGATTCAATGATGGTAAAGTCATTGAATGTCAAGGGGCGGTGAGTAGTCACTCTCTTGTTACTTGCCACTTATCAGCTCCATCCTGAATGTTGTCCAGGTCTTGCTGCATTTTGGCACGGACTACTTAATTCTTTTGAGGGGTTGCGAATGGCACTGAACACGGTGCAGTCATCAGCAATCATCCCCACTTCTGACCTTATGCTGGGGGGAAGGGCATTGATGAAGCAGCTGAAGATGTTTGGGCCTAGGACACTGCCCTGAGGAACTCCAGTAGCGATGTCCTGGGGCTGAGATGATTGACCTCCAACAACCACAAACATCTTCCTTTATGCTAGGTATGACTCCAGTCATTTTACAGGATTTGGAACCGAGGTGGAAAGGGGAGTGGGATTCACATTGACTGCAAAGAGCAGCTTATGGTCGAGCTGGGTAATTGGGTTGAAGCCTACAGGATGACAAAGCCAAGTGGGCTGTTGAAGGAACTCCAGGAACTTTATTCCCCATCTGAGCCAAACTGGGGCCATTGGCATTGCTGGAGGAACAAAGACCAAGGTCCATCTGGTTCACCTTCTCCCATCCTGGTAGGCGCAGGATACAATGAGAATGGAGTTGTTGACTAATCACAGAAATCAATCTCGTTCAATTAGCCTTCAACAGACCCAGACATGAGATGAGGAAAACCCCCAGTGGTGGAGAGCTTTGGGAACCATAGGTGCAAAGTCACCTGTTCCTCCCAAGCCACGCTAAACTCAACATATGTCATGTCTTAAGTTACTCCTACACTATCCGTGAGAGAAATCTCTCTAACGTGAAGGGAATATCTGCTTCCAGCATCTCCCTGGGGAGCCTGTTCCAAAGATTGTCCCAATGCTCGCTGCAATAACATTACCGCAGATTCATTTTGTGGTAAAATAATTACAAGGCGAATGGAATGTTGGCCTTTATCTCAAAGGGGGTTGGAATACAGAGGGCTGGAAGTTTATGCTACAGTTGTATGAAGCTCTGGTCAGGACCCATCTGCAGTAACTGTGTTCTGTTCTGGGCACCGCACCTCAGGAAGGATATATTGGCCTTGGAGGGGGTGCAGCGCAGATTCACCAGAATGATACCGGGGCTAAAAGGGTTAAATTATGAGGACAGGTTGTACAGACTAGACTTGTATTCCCTCAAGTGTAGAAGATTGCAAATTTCAAAACAGAGCGTTGTGTTGGGTGAGGTTATTAAGGGATCGGGAAACAAGGCGGGTAAATGGAGTTAAGTTACAGATGAGCCATGATCTCATTGAATGTGGGAACAGGCTCAATGGGCTGAACCACCTACTCCTGATCCTATGTTCCTATGTAAACCCTTGAGTCAGATGGATTGTCCAAGGTGTCTGCACTGAGCAGAATACAATGGAGCAGCACTAGGTGCTGGGAATGCGGGACAGGCCCACCAGTTACTGTAGCATCCCATCTGATCCAAGCCTTCACCAATCATCTAACAGAGAGCGTTCCTTACCGGAAAAACACAGGTTTTTCACGATCAGTTGATCAAGGCATTTCTCCAACATCAATAAGCTTCTTGAGACGTTCAGATTAAGCGTTCATAGATTTATTGAGCATACAGATCATTCAATAGCACTTAAACATACACTAAAAAGATCGGGCTTACAAACACACCCGATCGTCAGGGAATCAAACGCATTGCAGTTCTGAGCTCAGTATTCAGGCCCTTCAAACCATTACAATCCATATCCTCATTACCGTCTGCCACTTTATTCATACCTTTCTAAGCTACAGGTTTCCTTGTCCAAATGCCCATCAATGGAAGGTACACAGCCCTGAACATGTCTGGCTCACGTGTGCAGTTTTCCACCTTTACACTACAGAATGGTGACCAATGGGTAATTTTACAACACTTCTATTGATTGACGTGAGTGAAGATGGAAACATCTCGCTTTCCACTTCCTCAGGAATAAAACTCCGTATAAGGAGAATCTCACAGTTGATAAAGCTGGTTTCCTTACTTTTTCCACTGGGCTCATGAGCTCGGTATAACTTATTTACTTCGTTACCTTATCAAGCATTTAGCATTTGTCACACATAATTGCTATTTAACCAAATAAAAACTTTACTTATAAGTCAATGTTTGATTCTGTAAAGTCCAGAACCAACTATTTCCCCCACTCTACTGAAACCCCAATTAAAAAGATGATATCTACCCAGAGGTTCTCCTTTTACCAGGACTATCTGTTGCCCTTGCACCTGTTATCAGTGCTGACAGCTCCCTGAAGCTTAGGAACCTCTACACAGTGGTGGGTCTTTAATGAAATTCCCTCATTAAGCAGGAGATCACTTCCTCCTGAAATGGGCCAGAGCTGTCGGGTCAGTCTTGGTTCAGCAGTCCAGTGGTCACTACTTAAAAATGGGATGGTATTTAACACAACAAAGACTATAAGCTCCCACACCCCTGCAGTATGAAGAGGAATCAATAGCGATTTAAGAATAGCACACGTCTAGTTAGAGATTAACCCTTTGCTGACAGTTTCCTTGGGTTAAAGGTGGCGACGGTGAGGCAGAGCCGTAATCGAGCGAGGCTGTGAAACACACGGAGACGGGATGACGGGCTCCGGGCGCTCGCTGACACGGTCGGTCGCCTTCATTCTTCCGGAGGGTCCGAAGCCGAGCACTGAACGTCATCCGGACTCAAATCGAACTTCACATCCGGACATTGATCCTTAAACATCTTCTTCACCTGCATCACAGAGAGGAGAAAGGATGAGTGTTGCAGCAAGGATGGGGAGGGAAGCGAGATAGACAGAGAGAAAGATAGAGAGAGGCAGAAAGAGAGTGACAGTGTATGAGAGAGATAGAGACAGTGACAGAGCGAAAGAGAGAGTTAGACAGATAGAGACAGTGACAGAGAGAGAGAGACAGTGACAGAGAAAGAGCAATAGACAGAGACAGTCAGTGTATGAGAGAGAGAGAAAGATAGACAGAGTGACAGAGACAGATTGAAAGCGAGAGAAAGAGTGTGTTAGAAACAGAACGAGAGACATGAGAGAGACAGAAAGACTGTAAAAGACAAAGACAGAAAGATAGACAGAGAGAGAAAGATAGAGACAGATGGAGAGAGAAAGAGAGAGTGTGTGAGAAAGAGACAGAGAGAGACAGTGAGATATAGAATGGGAGACAAACAGCGACATACAGAGAGAGAGGCAGACAGAGAAAATGAGGGACAAAGCGAAATGATCCAACCCTCAGCAAGCCATTTACCCCCTCGAGCCTGTTACACAGGAACAGGAGGAGGCCTTCCACAGCCTGCTATACAGGAACAGGAGGAGGCCAGTTTGCCTCTCGAGGTTAAAGGGATCAAGGGATATGGGGAAAAGGCAGGGTTAGAGTACTGAATTTGGATGATCAGCCATGATCTCATTGAATGGCGGAGCAGGGTCGAGGGGCTGAATGGCCTACTCCTGCTCCTATCTTCTATGTTTCTGACACGAGAACAGGAGGAGGACATTCAGCCCCGAGAGCGTGTTACACAAGAACAGGAGGAGGCCATTCAGCCCCTCGAGCCTATTACACAGGAACAGGAGGAAGCCATTCAGCCCCTCGAGCCTATTACACAGGGACAGGAGGAAGCCATTCAGCCCCTCCAGCCTATTACACAGGAACAGGAGGAGGCCATTCAGCCCCTCGAGCTGCTCTTTACCACAGCTCCATGAATGGGGTGGTCTGGGTGACAGGATGATATCCAGCTAGGGGAAGTGGATCTGGTTTCATATCTGATGTGGAGATGCCCATCAGTGAATTCAGACAGCGCGAGGGAGGATCTGGTGTCGCCCTGTGTTTGCTCTCAGTGCAGTGCAGTCTCTCACCTGCTCCAAAGCGATTTTCTTCGCTGTTTCATCATCGAATTCTGTCATCGAAGTGATATGCACATCAATCCGCTTGTACCGATTATCTAAAAACAACAGTCACAACTTCAAATGGTTAAACACGCTGAGAGTTCAGCGCAGGTCACGGGATGTATTTAGAACACTTGCTGCCCTCTATTTCATGCTCTCTTTCCTCGGTTTTTGCATTCGCTCTTTCCTTTCCCTCTCTTTTATTCACGTTTTATCTCACCCCTCTTGTCTCCATTCTACTCTCTGTACATTCGTTCTCTGCTCTCCATTCTCTCGCCTGCTTTTGTTCCCACTCCCGATGTGATGTCACCACTTGCTTCGCACAATGCTCAGTTACTTCATACAACTTCTATCGAAATCCTCATCCAACTCCCCTCAGTCTGCTCATCCAAGTGACCTCGGAATCCTCATCCCACTCCAACCACTCTGCTCATCCAACTCCCCTCAGTCTCCTCATACCACTTCCCTCAGTCTCCTCATCCAACTGGCCTGGGATTCCTGATCCCACTCCAACCAGTCTGCTCATCCAAATCCCCTCAGTCTCCTCATACCACTTCCCTCAGGCGCATCATTCCACCCCCTTCAATCTGGGCATTCTATTCCCCTCAGACACTGCAACTCACACCCCTCAATCATTGCATCCAAATCCCCTCAGTCTCCAAGTCCGACACCCATTAGTCTCCTCAAACCAGGACCCTCAGTAAGAGACTGGATGAATCTGAGGAGCAGAGGATTTCAGCAGGTGAACAGTTTCTTTAGAATGGACCCCACAAGGCAGATACCTGAGGTTCCAGACCCCCCTGGAACAGTGGATGAAAGGTCAACGGATACACGTGTGGATTTTTGCTCGGTTTTCTCAGTTGGGAATGTCTCGGTATCTGAAATAAAGGAAGAGAGAAAGGTGAGAGTGCAGAGTGGAGCACCACCGAACAGGTCATCAGGCTGGTACTAGAGTACGAAGATTGTCAGAAACCAGTCTACATAAAAACAGGGATCTTCCAATCCCATGCCGTTAAGTCACTGGATCCCAATTCCCTCCGTCTCCTCATCTCGTATGATTCAGTCTCATCGTCGCAATCCTCTCAGTCACTGAATCTCACTGCCGTAATTCACTACAGCTCACTCCCCTCAGTCACAGCAGCCCACTCCCCTCAGTCACTGAAGCCCACTCCCCTCAGTCACAGCAGCCCACTCCCCTCAGTCACAGCAGCACACTCCCCTCAGTCACAGCAGCCCACTCCCCTCAGTCACAGCAGCCCACTCCCCTCAGTCACAGCAGCCCACTCCCCTCAGTCACAGCAGCCCACTCCATCAGTCACTGCAGCCCACTCCCCTCAGTCACTGCAGCCCACTCCACTCAGTCACTGCAGCCCACTCCCCTCAGTCACTGCAGCCCACTCCCCTCAGTGACTGCACCCATTCCCCTGACTCCCCTCATCCCACTGCCCTCACAATGATCATCACCCTCTCCTCAGTCCCTGCATCCCACTGTTCTCGTTCTCTTCCTCCCCACTCATCAGTCAATAAATCCCACACCCCTCATTTAGATACTGGATAAATCTGAGGACAGATTATTTCAGCAGTTACATTAGGCAAACAGGCTGCATAGAACGGACCCCACAAGGCAGATACCTGTGGCTGCAGACCCCGCTGGAATAGTGGTTGTACGGTCAGCCGAATCAGGAGTTGTTTGTTCCTCAGGTTCCAGAGTTGGGGATGTCTCTGGATCTGTAATAAAGGAAGAGAGACAGGGGAAAGTGCAGAGTGGAGCAACACCAGAAATGGTCATCAGGCTGGTACTAGAGTACGAAGAATGTCAGACTCCAGTCTACATATAAACCAGAACCTTCCAATCCCAAGCCGTTACGTCACTGGATCCCACTCCCATCACACTCCACCTCCCACTCCCCTTAGTCTGCTCATCACACTCCCCTCAGTCTCCTCATCACACTCCCCTCAGTCTCTTCACACTCCCCTCAGTCTCATCACACTCCCCTCAGTCTCCTCATCACACTCCCCTCAGTCTCCTCATCACACTCCCCTCAGTCTCCTCATCACACTCCCCTCAGTCTCCTCATCACACTCCCCTCAGTCTCATCATCACACTCCCCTCAGTCTCCTCATCACACTCCCCTCAGTCTCCTCATCACACTCCCCTCAGTCTCCTCATCACACTCCCCTCAGTCTCCTCATCACACTCCCCTCAGTCTCCTCATCACACTCCCCTCAGTCTCCTCATCACACTCCCCTCAGTCTCCTCATCACACTCCCCTCAGTCTCCTCATCACACTCCCCTCAGTCTCCTCATCACACTCCCCTCAGTCTCCTCATACAGTCCTCTCAGTCTCCTCATCACTCTCCCTCAGTCTCCTCATCACACTCCCCTCAGTCTCCTCATCACACTCCCCTCAGTCTCCTCATCACACTCCCCTCAGTCTCATCACACTCC
>JASTWF010000924.1:63278-156278 GCA_030390025.1 Squalus acanthias
TCTCATACACTCTCTTTGCCACTCTTAATTTATTGTCCACTTCTCCTCTGAACTCTCTATATTTAGCCTGATTCTCAGATGTATTCTCGACCTGACATCTTCATACGTGCTCTTTTTCTGCTTCATCTTACTCTCTATCTCTTTCGTCATCCAGGGAGCTCTGACTTTAGTTACCCTACCTTTCCCCGTAGTGTGAATGTACCTCGACTGTACCCGCAATATTTCCTCATAAACGCAGTCCATTGTTCCATTACAGTTTTGCCTGCCATTCTTTGATTCCAAATTACCCAGGCCAAATCCGCTCTCAACCCACTGAATTTGGCCTTCCTCCAATTAAGTATTTTTACTCTAGATTGCTCCCTGTCCTTTTCCAAATCTAATCTGAACCTTATGATAATATGATCACTGTTCCCTCAGTATTCACATACTGACACTTGCTCCACTTGACCTACATCATTCCCCAGAACCAGATCCAGCAATGCATCCTTCCTCGTTGGGCTGGAAGTATACTGATCAAGAAAGTTCTCCTGAACACACTTCAGAAATTCTTCCCCCTCTCTGCTCTTTACACTATTACTATCCCAGTTTATATTAGGATAGTTGAAGTCGCACATTAACACTACACTATAACCCTTGCTTTCTCTCTAATTTCTCAGCTTATTTGCTCCTCTATAGAATAAACCTAATACTGTAATGGCACCTCTATTTTTTGTTAACTCGAGCCATATAGGATCTGTCCTTTACCCCTCCACGACATCCTGTCTCTCCAGCACTGCAACATTCTCCTTAGCCAATACTGCCACACCACCTCCTTTCTTTCCTTCACTATCTTTCCTGAACACCTTCTATCCAGGAATATTTAATACCCAATCCTGCCCTTTTTAGAGACAGAACTCCGTTCTTGCCACAACATCATATTCCCATGTGGCTATTTGCGCCTGCAGCTCACGCACCTTGTTTACTATGCTATGTGCGTTCACATACATACACTGTAAAACTGTCGCAGACAATCCTGTGTTCTCTCTTAGTCTAACACAACCTAATATATTACTGTTTCTTACTTCAGTGCTGTCCATCCCTCACAATCCTTTGTGCCCTTTATTTCTCCTTTCTAATGCTACATCCTGATGCCCATCCCCCTGCCAACTTAGTTTAAATCCTCGCCCATAGCACTAGCAAATCTCCCCGCGAGGATATTTGTAATGGCTCTGTTGAGGTCCAAACCGTCTGGCCTGTACAGGTCCCACCTGCACCAGAGCGGGCCGCAATGCCCCTGAAATCTGAAGGCCTCCCTCCTGCACCATCTCTCCAGCCACTCATTCATTTGCTCTATCCTTCTATTTCTATACACATTTCCGCATGGAACGGAGAGTAATCCAGGGATTAATACCTTTGAGGTCCTGCTTTTTAATCTCTTTCCTAGCTCCCTAAAATCTGCATGCAGGACCTCATCCCTCTTTCTACCTATGTCGTTGATACCAATATGGACCACGACCTCTGGCTGTTTACCCTCCCTCCTCAGAATGTTCTGCAGCCGCTTAGTGACATCCTTAAGCCTGGCACCAGTGAGACAACATATCATTCTGGAGTCACATCTGCGGCCGCAGAAACACCTGTCTGCTCCCCTAGCTCGAATCCATTTCCACTATTGCTTTCCCTATCTTCCTCCACCGGCCTGAAATGAGACACCCGTGGTGCCATGGACTTGGATCTGGCTGTACTCCCCAGAGGCACCAATGCCCTCAACAGTACGCAGAACTGAATACTGGTTGGAGTATCGTTCCTCACTATTGTGTTAATCTCCTCTTTAAACAGCAATGCTACCCCACCTCCTTTTCCTTTTTGCCTGTCCTTCCTGAATATTGAACACCCCTGGATGTTGAATTCCCAGCCTTGGTCATCCTGGAGCCATGTCTCCGTAATCCCAATTATATCATATCCGTTTACACCTATTTGTGCAGCTAATTCATCCACCTTATTATGACTGCTCCTCGCATTAAGACACAAAGGGGGAAAAATTCAGTTGGCTGCGCCTCCCGTTAGCGCCTTAAGAGGGCGCTAATGGGGAGCAAAGCAACTAGCGCCCGGGCGCGGCGATGTTTGTGCCGCTCGCGAAATTAACTAGACATTTTGCGGCGGCGTTAAACATTACCGCCACGATCTCCTGCGTCGGCAGATCGTGACGTCAGTCGAGTGTGCAACGCCCCGGTAGCGCCCCGGAGCTGATATTGAGTGGCGCCCCCTGCCTTACCGCCTGCCGCTAGCAACGACAGGTTGAGGGGAGCGTTTTGCAGTCAGGAAGGGACTGGGGGAGCGCTATTTAAAGGCGACCGCTTCCTGCCTTTTTTTGTTGGCGACATTTTTGAACCACGCATTCTGAGAGGGAGCGAGATAGACTTCTGGAGAGATTCAACGCTGTGTGAAGGAGTTTCGGGTATTGAGCCGCACTTTGCAGGTTCATTTTGATTTGCCCTTCCTTGTATCGATTTAGAAGAGACGGTGGGGGCTGGACTCTGAGCTCTTTCCCTGGGGTTCTCCATTGTTCTTTCCAGCAGATTTGATGTACAGGTCTCTCCAGGCCGAGATTCAAGGCTGCAATGAGCAGTATGTGGATGGAAAGCAAGATCAACCCTCCCCTTTAAGAACTGGCCGGGGCCATTGTGTCTGTGTTCCATTGCTGACTGACATCACATGAGCTTCGCCAGCGCTCTGAGTTAGCGCCTCGCTCCTCAGCCTTTGTGCCTTAAGACAGATGTGTAGCGGCTGATTTAGCGCTCCAATCACCTCCAGGGGCGATAAAAGTCAAGTTTGCAGTCGGAGGCGATAATTAGCGCCAGGCGCTAATCTTTGCGCCCGGCCGATAATTGCGCCCCAAACGGGACGATACTGAATTTTTCCCCCAAAGCCTTCAGGCTTGTTTTTTAACACTCTTAGATCTTTTAGAATTATTGTTTACTGTGGCCATGTTAGATTTACACCCTTGATTTCTCTGACTACCACTTTTGCTTTTCTCCTTCCTGTCTTTTGCTTCTATCCTTGCTTCCCTTTCCTGAAGTGTCCCTGATTTCCCACATAGTGGAGGAGGAGCATGCCACGGGGACGAGTTGTGCTGCCATGACTTACCTTTTCATTAATTTAAATTAAATTAAATCAAATTAATACCACAAATTACACTACAATTAAATGATATAGTCAAGGGCCCTTGTTTGCTAGCACTCCCCGCTACACAAATGAGACCGTAGAAACTATAACCACAAAATTAAGACCTTCTAAACTTTATAAACTATTAACCTTAACTCTCAAACTATAGAATAGTATAAATACTCACCTGGCCGTACTCACCCAATCAGCTGCTTCCAATTGCCCTCGTCACTTTTTGAATCATGACGTGACTCTGGAACGCCGCAGCCGGTCTGCGAGATTGGTAAGCCTCTGAAAAACGCCCGCGAAAGTGAGTTACTAATTGAATATAGTATTAACAGTTACTACTTTAATGTAGTATTAGCAGTTACTAAATGAAAATCGTATTAACAGTTACTAATTTAATATATTATTAACAGTTACTAATTTAATATAGTATTAACAGTTACTAATTCAATTTAGTATAAACCATTACTTATTTAATGTAGTATTAACAGTTACTTATGTAATATAGTATTAACAGATATTAATTGAATGTAGAATTAACAGTGAGTAATTTAATATAGAATCAGCAGTTACTAATGTAATGTATTAACAGTTACTAATTTAATATAGTATTAACAGTTACTTATTTAATATAGTATGTACAATTACTAATTTATTCAAGTATTAACAGTTACTAATGTAGTATAGTATTAACTGCTTTTAATTTAACATAGTATTAACAGTTACTTATTTAATGTAGAATGAACAGTTACTAATGCAATACAGTATTAACTGTTACTTATTTAATGTAGTATTAACAGTTATTAATATAATGTATTAAAAACAGTTACTAATTTAATTTAGTATTAGCAGTTACTAATCTAATGTAGTATTAACAAATACTAATTGACTGTAGGATTAACAGTTACTAATTTAATGTATGTTTAAAAGTTACTAATTTAATGCAGTATTAACAGTTACTAATGTAATATAGTATTAACAGTTATTAATTGAATGTAGAATTAACAGTGAGTAATTTAACATAGAATCAGCAGTTACTAATATTATATTGTATTAACAGTTACTAATTCAATATAGTAAAACAGTTACTAATTTAATATAGTAAAAACAGTTACTAATTCATGTTAGTATTCATAGTTACTAATTTAATGTAGTATTAAGTTACTAATTGAATATACTTATAACATATATTAATTCATTTAGTATTAGCTGTTGATAATTTAATGTAGTATTAACAGTTATTAATTGAATATGTAATTAACAGTTACTAATTCCATGCAGTGTTAACAGTTACTAATTTAATGTTGTATTAACAGTTACTCATTGAATATAGTATTAACTGTTATTAATTTAATCTAGTATTAGCAGTTACTAATTTAATGTAGTATTAAGTTACTAATTGAATATGTAATTAAAAGGTTTTAAATTAATGTAGTATTAACAGTTACTAATTTTATATATTTTAAGAGTTACTAATTTAATGTAGTATTAACAGTTACTAATTGAATATTGAAATTAACAGTTACTTATTTAATGTAGTATTAACAGTTACTAATTTAATATTGTATTAACAGTTACTGTTTTAATGTGGTATTAACAGTTACTAATTTAATATAGTATTAACAGTTACTAATTTAATGTAGTATTAAATTACTAATTGAATATGTAATTAAAAGGTTTTAAATTAATGTAGTATTAACAGTTACTAATTTTATATATTTTAAGAGTTACTAATTTAATGTAGTATTAACAGTTACTAATTTACTGCCGTGTTTACAGTTACTAATTTAATGTAGCATCAATTATTAATTTAATGTAGTATTAAAAGTTATGAATTTACTGTAGTATTAGCAGTTACTTATTTAATGTAGTATTAACAGTTACTAATTTAACCTAGGATTAACAGTTACTAATTTAATGTAGTATTAACAGTTACTAATTTAAGCAGTATTAACAGTTACTAATTTAATGTAGTATTAGCAGTTATTAATCTCCAAGCTCTGCTTTAACGCTAACCAGCTATTTAACCCCGGCCCCTAACTTGAAGAGCAGAAACACGGTGTGACCTTTACCAACCAGTCAGTTCCCAGTCTTTCTGTCAGTTAATAAGAGCCATCAGTTCAGGGTCTGACTCTGTGATTGTTGTTCCAGTTCTGGTGGATGGGAGATTCCAGAGACTGAGGTTCCAGACTATCACTGCTCCACATCCGCCACAGGCTGGTTAAATGGTAATTTCAGACTTTATAATCTCAGATTTACATTCACTGTCCAGCACTGTTCACCTCGGTTACTTTCTTCAATATTTACAAACCTCGTTTCAGGTCCTCATCCCACCGTGGGACAGGGAGAAGTGACGAGGACAGTTTGTTTGACCTGGAGTGGAAATCCCTGCTTCAGCACCCTGGAGATAAAGATCAGAAACTGCACCAGTTACTTCGTTTATGAGTTAAAGCCGGCACCCGGATGTAGCGGTTATTGCACAGGTACATTGGGAGGGGGGCAAAGGTCAGGAACTCGGGTGTGGGCAAAGGTCAGGAATTAGGGGGGGCAAAGGTCAGGAACTCGGGGCTGGCGACGGTCAGGAACTCGGGCGGCAAAGATCAGGAACTCGGGCGGCAAAGGTCAGGAGCTCGGGCGGCAAAGGTCAGGAGCTCGGGCGGCAAAGGTCAGGAGCTCGGGCGGCAAAGGTCAGGAGCTCGGGTTGCAAAGGTCGGGAACTGGGGGGAGAGATTGTCAGGAAATCAGGATTGTGGAGAGAAAGTCAGGAACTCGGGGCGGGGGAATGTGCAGGATTGAAGCTCAGGAATTGGAGGGGGTGTGAGTGAAGGTCAGGGACTCGGGGGTGGGAGTGGAGATGGAGCGAAGGCCAATATATCCTTCCTGAGGTGCGGGGCCCAGAACTGAACACAGTTACTCCAGATGGGGTCTTACTGGGAGAGTGTTTGTGTAACCAGGACACGGGACACTGAAGCCCCTGACCAGATATCAATGTCCCAGACACTGACTGCTGCTCACCCACTAACACTGGGACAGTAAAGGGACTGCGATGGTCTCTGTATTTAAATTAAATGTCAAGAATCACCAAGGCTGGAACTTTAATGGGCACTGAGTGTTAGCGAGAGAATATTTACAGGCTGAATCCCTCCCGTGTCAGTAATTGTCAGTATTGAAGTGATGCTGAGAGGGAATTTTTTGGTAATGGAATCGGGCAGAAGCAGAATGGTGCCATGGATGAGGGACTTCAGTTATGCGGAGAGACTGGAGAATATGGGATTTGTCTGCTTAGAGCAGAGAGGATTACGGGAGATTTGATAGAGGTGTTCAAAATCATGAATGGTTTTAATAGAGTGAATAAGGAGAGACTGTTTCCAGTGGCTGAAGGGTCGGTAACGAGAAGACACAGATTTAAGGTGATTGGAAAAAGAACCAGAGGCTACATGAGGGAACATTTTTTTACACAGCGAGTTGTTGTGATCTGCAATGTGCTGCCTGAAAGGGCGCTGGAAGCAGGTTCAATAATAACTTTCAGAAGGGAATTTTTAAAGGGATATGATTTATAGGTCTATGGGGAAAGAGCAGGGGAGTGGGATTAATTGTCCAGCTCTTTCAAAGAGCCGATACAGGCACGATGGGCCGAATGTCCTCCTTCTGTGCTGTATCATTCTAGGATTCTATGATGTAATGTTTGTCAGAAGTTGCTGACAGACTGAGAACAATAGATTGTTCATATCAGAAGTACGGATAAGATCTTTTAAAGTGCACAGGATTACATTTAGCAACATATGCAAACTAGAGTGAGGAGAGAGAGCGAGCTGAGAGAGTGTTTGTGTAACCAGGAAACGCGACACTGTGAGGCCTCTGACCAGATATCAATGTCCCAGACCCTGACTGCTGCTCACCCGCTAACACTGGGACAGTAAAGAGACTGCGATGGTCTCTGTATTTAAATGAAATGTCAAGAATCACCAAGCGTGTGTTTCGCGAAGGATTAGTGTAATCTTTACACTGGAATATGTTACTCTCATCCCAGGAATCTATCTGGTGAAGTGTGGATAAGCAGGACAATTTCGGGATGGCTGGGTGTAACTAATGGATTGCCTCAAGGATCACTGCTTGGGCCTCAGCTATTTACAATCTATATCAATGACTTAGATGTGGGGGCCGAGTGTAATGTATCCACGTTTGCTGATGTTATAAAGGTGGGAAAGTAATTCATAGAGTCATAGAGTCATAACGGCACAGAAGGAGGGCTTTCGGCCCGTCGAGTCCGTACTGGCTCTCTGTAGAGCAATCCAGTCAGTCCCATTCCCCCGCTCTATCCTAATAGCCCTGCAAGTTTATTTCCCTCAAGTGCCCATCCAGTCTCCCCTTGAAAACATTGAGTGTCTCCGCTTCCACCACTTCCGTCGCCAGCGAGTTCCAGGTCCTCACCACTCGTTGCGTAAAAACAGTTATTTCCTCACATCCCCCTCTGTATCTCTTGCCCAAAGCCTTAAATCTGTGTCTCCTAGTCCTTGTACCATCAACTAGTGGGAACAGCGTTTCCCCGTCTAGCCTATCCAAACCCATCATAATCTTGTACACCTCTATCAACTCACCCCTCAACCTCCTTTGCTCTAATGAAAACAAATCCAGCTTCTCCAACCTGTCCTTGTAGCTAAGATCCCCCATCCCCGGAACCATTCTGGTAAATCTCCTCTGCACCCTCTCAAGTGCCTTCACATCCTTCCTAAAGTGTGATGACCAGAACTGGACGCATTACTCCAGTTGTGGCCAAAGCAGTGCTTTATAAAGGATCAGAATAACGTCTCTACTTTTGTACTCAATACCTCTATTTATGAAGCCCAAGATCTCATATGCTTTGCTAACCACTCTCTCAATATGTCCTTACCTTCAGGGACCTATGCACTTTAACTCCCAGGTCCCTCTATACCTGCACGCTCTTTAAAACTGTGCCATTAAGTGTATATTGCCTCTCCCTGTTCCTTCTGCCAAAATGCATCACCTCACACTTCTTTGTATTAAATTCCATCTGCCACTTGTCTGCCCATTCTGCTAGCCTTCTATGTCCTGCTGCAGTCGATTGGTATCATCATCGCTGTTTGCCACGCCCCCATGTTTGGTGACATCGACAAATTTAGAAATTCTACTCTGTATTCCAGTTTCCAGGTCATTTATATATATATCAAAAAAAGCAGTGACCCCAGCACTGACCCTTGTGGAACACTGTCTACCATCCTCCAGTCTGAAAAACAGCCATTTACCGCAACTCGCTGTTTTCTGTCCTTAAGTCAATTCCTTATCCAAGCTGCCACTGACCCACCTATTCCATGAGCCTCAATTTTGTTAACCAGCCTTCTATGTGGTACTTAGTCAAACGCCTTCCGAAAATCTATGTAGACAACATCCATTGCATTCCCTTCATCAACCCTCTCAGTAACTTTTCAAAAAATTAAATTAGATTAAACGTCTCCAAGTGCCCGTTAACTTTTTCCTTGATTATTGTTTCTAAAACTTTACCCACCGCTGATGTTAAACTGACCGGCCTGTAGATACTAGGATTGTCCTTACACCTTTTCTTGATCAATGGTGTCACATTTGCCACTTTTCAATACTCAGGCACCTCCCCCGCATCTAGGGAAGATTGGAAAATTATGGCAAGCCCTTCCGCCATATCCTCCCCCAATTCCCTTAGCAACCTGGGTTGGAAGCCATCTGGACCAGGCGACTTGTCCACTCTAAGCATAACCAGCCTTTCTAGTACTTCCTGTCCATCAATTTTCATCCCTTCCATTGCTTCTACCGTTCCCACTTCGACCGATATTTTGTCAGCATCCACCTCCTTAGTAAACACCAATACAAAGTACTGATTGACTATTCTCGCCTTGCCCTGCGCCTCTAAGCATATATCACCTTCTTTGTCTCTAATAGGCCCCACCTCGCCTCTTACACGCGCTTAATGTTTACATGCCGGTAGAAGATTTTTGGGTTCCCTTTTATGTTAACCACCATTCTACTCTCATGTTCTCTCTTTGCCAATCTTATTTTCATCTTCACATCCCCTCTCAACTTATTGTAAGCTGTGAGGAGGACGCAAGGAGGCTTCAAAGAGATATAGACTGGTTAAGTGATTGAGCAAGTAGGTGGCAGATGGAGCATAATGTGGGGAAATGTGAAATTATCCAGTTTGATAGCACATTTTTTTAAAGGTGAGATTAATAAATGTTGGTATTCAGAGGGATTTGGGGGTCCTTGTACATGAATCGCAGAAAGTTAACTTGCAGGTACAGCAAGCAATTAGGAAGGGATGTTAGCCTTTATTGCAAGGGGTTTTGAGTATAAGAGTAAGGAAGTCTTGCCGCAATTTTATAGGGCTTTGTTGAGTCCACACCTGTACTGTGCACAGTTTTGGTCTCCTTATCTAAGGAAGGATATATGTGCCTTAGAGGCTGTTTTTCCTGGCTGGAGAGTCTGGAACTAGGGGTCATAGTCTCAGGATAAGGGGCCGGCCATGTAGGACTGTGATGAGGAGAAATTTCTTCACTCTGAGGGTAGTGAATCTTTGGAATTCTTTACACCAGAGGATTGTGGATCCTCAGTCGATGAGTATATTCAAGGCTGAGATTGATAGATATTTGGGCACTAATGGAAACAAGGTATATGGGGATAGGGCGGGAAGGTGGAGTTGAGGTAGAAGATCAGCCATGATCTTATTGCGAAGCAGGCTCGAGGGGCCGAATGGCCTACTCCTGTTCCTATTTCTTATGTTCTTATGCCCATTAAAGTTCCAATAAACACAGACCATTCCCCAATACTGACCATAACATGCTCAGACCCTCCCCAGTTCCAATCTCCCTACACCCTTCATGCTGGGCAGCTGAAGTCAAGTTATGTTACAGCAGCAAAGCCCAGCTGGTTACCATGGGCCCAGGAGAGATGTTTACTTATTTGTTTATCTCAGATCATTTCACTAAAAGTCTTTAATTTTGACTAATTTAAAAGAGACTGGAAAAGCTGGGGTTGTTCTCCTGAGAGCAGAGAAGGCTAAGAGGAGATTTGATAGAGGTGTTCAAAATCATGAAGGTTTTAGATAGAGAAAATAAAGAGAAAGTGTTTCCACTGGCTGAAGGGTCGATAACAAGAGGGCACAGATTTAAGGTGATTGGGAAAATAACCAGAGACGACACGAGATAAAGCTTTTTTACACAACGTGTGGTTAGGATTTGGAAAGCACTGCCTGATAGGGTGGTGGAAACAGATTCAGTAGTAGCCTTCAAAAGGAAAATGGATAAATAATTGAAGGACAAAAATTGCTGGGATATGGGGAAAGAGCGGGGAGTGGGACGAACTGGATTGATCTTCGAAAGAGCCGGCGCAGACTCGATGGGCCGAATGGACTCCTTCAGTGCTGTACTATTACATGATGCTATGATATTCATAAACTCAATAATTCTCAGAATATTGACCATACAATTTGTTTAATACATTGTTAAAATATCTTTGATATTCAGCTTCCAATTTATTATATATTCAGTATTAATATATTCAATATTCATATATATATAATATATATTTATAGTTTTTCAATGAAGAACCAACAATGGAAAGTAATTCTTAATCTAATTTCACCCCAGGACTGAGATACCCCATGATATCTCTCATTGACCATCGAGTGTCCCTCACCATCTGCATTCAGTGTTCACCTGTGGACTGAGATACCCCATGATATCCCTCACTGACCATCGAGTGTCCCTCACCATCTACACTCAGTGTACACCTGGGGACTGAGATACCCCATGATATCTCTCACTGACCATCGAGTGTCCCTCACCATCTGCACTCAGTGTTCACCTGGGGACTGAGATACCCCATGATATCTCTCACTGACCATCGAGTGTCCCTCACCATCTGCACTCTGTTCACCTGGGGACTGAGATACCCCATGATATCTCTCACTGACCATCGAGTGTCCCTCATCATCTGCACTCAGTGTTCACCTGGGGACTGAGATACCCCATGATATCTCTCACTGACCATCGAGTGTCCCTCACCATCTGCACTCTGTTCACCAGCTCAGTCTGCAGGTGCAGGAGGAGGGTCCCAAATGTTGGAATTGCCCTCGGGAACTGCAGCCTGAAACTTACCCGGGCACACGGCGTTCTGCAGCTGGGACATAACAGTTAATGTAGAACAGAGAGATCAGTCTGTGAGGAGGGAGGGAGAGGGTGAGAGTGAGCCGGACATCCCGAGTCTCTGTGTTAATCGAAGTAAAACGGAATCCAGATTTCAGTGACATAGATCAAAGCCTGGTTTAGAGCATCGGTAAATTCCAGCTTTACATTACCAGCTTTTCTATTGAGCGAAGTGAAGCTGAGGTTATTGCTGCTTTCTGATACCTAGAATAGGGAGGACTGTCTGTGAGCAGTGAGTTAGAGGGGAGGCTGGGCCGGGAGACAGATTGAAACCTGGTTTAGAGAAGGAGACAAGTTTCCAGCTTTCATTTGACGGATTTTCGACCGGAGCGGAGAGTGAGACTGAGGTTATTGGTGATTCGGGGGGTAGAAGTCGCTGTGTAACATTAACTGTTCCTTATTTGTTTTTATTCGTTTGTGTGATGTGGGCGTCGCTGGAAAGGCCACCACTTATTGCCCATCACTAGTTGCCCTTCAGCGGGTGGTGGTGAGCCGCCTTCTTGACCCGCTGCAGTCCGTGTGGTGAAGGTACTCCCACAGTGCTGTTAGGGAGGGAGTTCCTGGATTTTGACCCAGGAACGATGAAGGATCAGTGATATACTTCTAAGTCAGGATGTTGTGTGACTTGGAGGGGAACTTGGAGGTGGTGGTGTTCCCATGCACCTGCTGCCCTTGTCCTTCTCGGTGGTCGATATCGCGGGTTTGGGAGGTGCTCCCGAAGAAGCCTTGGCGAGTTGCTTCAGTGCATCTTGTAGATGTTACACACTGTAGCCACGGTACGCCGGTGGTGGAGGCTGTGAATGTTTAAGGTGGTGGATGGGGTGCCAATCAAGCGGGCTGCTTTGTCCTGTATGGTGTCTAGCTTCTTGAGTGTTGTTGGGACTGCTCTCATCCAGGCAAGTGGAGAGTATTCCATCACACTCCTTACTTTTGCCTTGTAGATGGTAGAAAGGCTTTGGGGAGTCATGAGGTGAGACACTCGCCGCAGAATACCTAGCCCCTGACCTGCTCTTGTTGCCACAGTATTTATGTGGCTTGTCCAGTTAAGTTTCTGGCCAATGGTGACCCCTATTATGTTTATGGTGGGGGATTCGGCGATGGTAATGCCATTGAATGTCAAGGGGCGGTGGTTAGACTCTCGCTTGTTGGAGATAGTCATTGACTGGCAATTCTGTGGTGCGAATGTTACCTGCCACTTATCGGACAAAGCCTGAATGTCGTCCAGGTCTTTTTGCATACGGGCATGGACTGCTTCATTATCTGAGGAGTTGTGAATGGCACTGAACACTGTGCAGTCCTCAGCGAACATCCCCATTTCTGAACTTATGTTGGAGGGAAGGTCATTGATGAAGCAGCTAAAGATGGTTCGGCCTAGGAACTCCTGCAGCGATGTCCTGGGGCTGTGATGATTGACTTCTATCATCACAACCATCTTCCTTTGTGCTGGGTATGACTCCAGCCAGTGGAGCGTTTTCCCCACGATCCCATTGACTCCAGTTTTACTAGGGCTCCTTCTTGCCACAATCGATCAAATGCTGCCTTGATGTCTAGGGCAGTCACTCTCACCTCACCTCTGGAATTCAGCTCCGTTGTCCATGTTTGGACAAAGGCTGTAATGTTGTCGGGAGCTGAGTGGTCTTGGCGGAACCCAAACTGGGCATCAGTGAGCAGGTTACTGGTGAGTAAGTGCCGCTTGACAGCACTGTCGATGACACCTTCCATCACTTTGCTGATGATTGAGAGTAGACTGATGGGGCGGTAATTGGCCGGATCAGATTTGTGGACAGGACATACCTGGGCAGTTTTGCACATTGTCGAATAGATGCCAGTGTTGTAGCTGTACTGGAGTAGCTTGGCTAGAGGCGCGGCTTGTTCTGGAGCACATGTCTTCAGCACGATAGCCGAGATGTTGTCAGCCCCAAAGCCTTTGCTGTATCCAACGCGCTGAGCCATTTCTTGATATCACGTGGAGTGAATCGAATTGGCTAAAAACTGGGTTCTGTGATGGTGGGGACCTCAGGAGGAGGCCGATATGGATCAGCAACTGTGCACTTCTGGCTGATATTGGTTGAAAACGCTTCAGCCTTGTCTTTTGCACTACCGTGCTGAGCTCCACCATCATTAAGGATGGGGATATTCATGAAGCCTCCTCCTCCCGTTAGTTGTTCAATGGTCCACCACCATTCACGACTGGATATGGCAGGACTGTAGAGCTTTGATCTGATCCGTTGATTGTGGGATCGCTTACCCCTGTCTGTAGCATGCTGTTGATCTTTTTAGCATGCATGGAGTCCTGTGTTGCAGCTTCCCCAGTTTGGCACCTCATTTTTAGGTACGCCTGGTGCATCCCTGGCATGCTCTTCTACACTCCTTATTGAAACAGGTTTGGTTCCCTGGATTGATGGTAATGGTAGAGTGAGGGATAGGCCGGTCCATGAGGTAACAGATTGGGTTTGAATTCAATTCTGCTGATGTCCCACAGCGCCTCATGGATGCCCAGTTTTGAGCTGCTAGATCTGTTCTGAATCTGTCCCATTTAGCACGGTGGTAGTGCCACACAACACGATGGAGGGTGTCCTCAGTGTGAAGACGGGACTTCGTCTCCACAATGATTGTGCGGTGGTCACTGCTACCAATACTGTCATGGACAGTTGCATCTGCGACAGGTAGATTGATGTGGACGAGTCCAAGTAGGTTTTTCCCTTGTGTTGGTTCTCTCACCACCTGTCGCAGGCCCAGACTGGCAGTTATGTCCATCAGGACGCGGCCAGCTAGGTCAGTAGTGGTGCTACCGAGCCATTCTTGGTGATGGACATTGAAGTCTCCCACCCAGAGTACATTCTGTGCCCTTGCTACCCTCAGTGCTTCTTCAAGTGGTGTTCAACATTGCGGAATACTGATTCATCAGGGCGGTAGGTAGTAATCAGCAGAAGGTTTCCTTACCCATGCTTGACCTGAAGCCATGAGACTTCATGGGGTCCGCGGTCAATGTTGAGGACTCCCAGTGCCACTCCTTTCCGACTGTATACCACGGTGCCGCCACCCCTGGTCGGTCTGCCCTCTCGGTGGGACAGGACATACCCAGGGGTGGTGGTGGAGGAGTTTGGGACATTGACTGAAAGGTATGATTCTGTGAGTATGACTATGTCAGGCTGTTGTTTGACTAGTCTGTGGGACAGCTCTCCCAATTTTTTTAGGGGGGAGATGGTCAGGAACTCGCGGGTTATGAATGTCAGTAACTCGGGGGGAGAAGGTCAGGAACTCGGGGTGGGGGAGAAGGTTAAGATCACGGGGTGTGGAGAATAGCTGAATAAATCGAGGGTTGGGGGAGAAGGTCAGACACTCGGAGCAGGTGGAGAAGGTAATATACTTGGTGAGGGGAGAGAATGTTGGGAAATTGAGGGGGAGAAGGTCAGGAACTCTGGGGGGATGAGAAATTCAGGAACTCGTGGGGTAGGGGGAGAGAAGGTCAGGATCTCGAGGCGGTGAGAGAATGTCAGGAACTCGGGTGGGAGACAGTCAGGAACTGGGGCGGGGGGAGAGAAGTTCAGGAATTGGGGGTTGTGGGGAGAAGATCAGGAACTCGGTGGGCTTGGGGTGAAGACCAGTAACTTGAGGTGAGAAAGTCAGGAAGTCGAGGGGAGGGCGTGACAAAAGGTCAGGAACTCGTGGGAGGGGGCGAGTTGAAAAAGTCAGAAAGTCGGTGGGGAGGAGCTGGTGAGAGAAGGTCAGCAACTCGGGTGGGGGATGAGAGAGTCAGGAACACAGTGGGAGGGAGAAAGTCAGGTACCAGGGGTGTGAGAAGGACAGGAACTCAGTGTCGGGGAGGGGAGAGAAGATCAGGAATTCGGGGGGAGGAGAGAGAAGGTAAGGAAATAGGGAGTTGGAGAGCAGGTCAGGAACTCGGGGGTGGGGGAGATGGTCAGGAACTCGGGAGGGTGGGAGAGAAGGTTAGGACTTTGGGGATTGAGAAGGTCAGGAACTCGGGGGTGGGGGTGAGAAAGTCAGCAACTCGGGAGGGGGGAATAACTTCAGGAACTCGGGGGAGGGAGATAAGGTCAGGAATTCTTGGGTGTGGTGATAGAAAGAAGTTCAGGAACTAGGGTGGGCGTGAGAGAAGGTCAGGAACTCGGGGGGAGTGGAAGAGACTGTCATGAACTTGGGTAGGGGAGAAAGTCAGGATCTCCGGGGAGGGAGGAGAGAATGTCAGGAACTTTGGGGAATGAATGAACGTCAGGAACCCGAATGGGGGGTGGGGGGGAGGTGGGGAGAGAAGTTCAGGAACTCGAGGGCTGGGTAATGTTGTGCTGGTTGATAGAATGTCAGGAACTCTGGGGGTGGTGGGGGCGGAGAGAAGCTCAGGAACTTGGGGCGGGAGGTGTTGATAGAACGTCAGGATCTCAGGAGGTGGGAGGGAGGAGAGAGAAGGTCAGGAAATCAGGGGTGGTGAAAGAAGGTGAGGAACCCGGGGGGCGAGAAGGTCAAGATCTTGGTAGGGCGGTGAGAGAGAAGGTCAGGATCTCGGGGTGTGGGGGGGGGGGTGGGGCGAAACTGAGAAGGTCAGGAACTCGGGGAAGAGAGAAGGTCAGGAATTCGGGTGAGGAGGTGAGATGGTCAGGAACACGGGGTGGGGGAAAAGAAATTCAGGAGCTCGGGGTGGGGGAGAGAAAGTCCGAAAATCAGCTGGTGGGGAGAAGGTCAGGAATCCGGGGGGAAAGAGAAGGTCAGCAACTCGGGTGGGAGGGAGATCAGTTCAGGAGCTCGGGGTGGGAGTTGCAAAGGTCAGGAACTCGGGGTGGGGGAGAGATGGTCCGAAAATCAGGTGGGGGGAGAAGGTCAGGAACTCGGGGGGGGGGGGGGGGGTGCGGGAAAGAGAAGGTCAGGAACTCGGGTGGGAGAGAGCTGAAGTCAGGAACTCGGATGGGGGGAAGAAAGTCAGGATCTCTGGGCGGCGGGGGTGGGGGGGCGTTGGGGAGAAGGTGAGGAACTCGGGGGGTGGGGAGAGAAGGTAAGGAACTTGAGGGGGGAGAAAAGGTCAGGAACATACGGGGTTGAGAGAAGGTCAGGAAGTCGGGTGGGGGAGAGAAGGTCAGGAACTATTGTGGGGGGGGGGATCGGAGAGAAGGTCAGGAATTCTGAGGAGGGTCTAGAGATGTTCAGGAACTCTGGCTGCCTAGAGAAGCTCAGCAAATCGTTGGGGGGGAGAGAACTTTATGATCTCGCTGCGGCGATAAGGTCAGGGACGAGGGTGGGAGGAGGCGGAGAAGGTCAGAAACGGGGTGGGAGAGAAGGTCAGGAAATCGGGAGGGGGAGAGAAGGTCAGGAACTTGTTGGGGGGGGGAGAGAATGTCGCAACACTGGGGGGCGAGAAGGTCATGAACTCGGTGTGGGAGAGAAGTTCAGCAACATGCGGGGGGCAGTAACTCGGGGGGTGGGGAGAAGTTCAGGAACTCGGTGTGGGGGAGAAGTTCAGCAACTCGCGGGGGGCAGTAACTCGGGGGGTGGAGAGAAGGTCAGGAACTCGGTGTGGGAGAGAAGTTCAGCAACTCGCGGGGGGCAGTAACGGGGGGTGGGGAGAAGTTCAGGAACTCGGTGTGGGCGAGAAGTTCAGCAACTCGCGGGGGGCAGTAACTCGGGGGGTGGAGAGAAGGTCAGGAACTCGGTGTGGGAGAGAAGTTCAGCAACTCGCGGGGGGCAGTAACTCGGGGGCTGGAGTTAAGGTCATGAACTCAGTTTTTGAGAGAAGTTCAGCAACTCGCGGGGGGCAGTAACTCGGGGGGTGGAGAGAAGGTCAGGAGCTCGGGTTGGGGGAGAAGGTCAGAAAATTTGACGGGAGGAGGTTCAAGACATTGCACCGTTGGAGAATGTCAGGAACTTGGTTGGAGGGAGATCAAGAACCTGGGCGGGGTGAGTAGATCAGGAACTTGGGCCACGTTAGTAGGTCAGTAATTTGGGCGGTGGTAGCAGGAACAAGTTTGCGGTGGGAGAAGGTCTTAACACACGAGGGTGAGTCCAGTCTGTTGCAGGTGCGCTCTGTTCTGTCTGGAGTAGGCAGTCTTGTCCTTCAAGGGGCCCAATCAGCAATCAGGACTTGTCCTCCAAGGGGGACAATTAGAGCTTTGGGTGTTGCAAGTAAACACGCCCGTTTTGAAATGTTCCAGAAGGGTGACTCTGGGATATCCCGTGTCATCAACGGAAAAACAAATTATATTGTGCCCCGCCTTGTTGAAAGGGGCACAACGAAAAAAGGAACTGAAACACAAAGTGTACTTTTCACCAAAGCTACAGGGAGCTGAATCAGACGCTGTTCTCCGAGTCTATCGGACACTCTGTTCCCTGCGGTGCCCACTGATCGTGATAGACCCCCAGTGTAGCGCTGAGCACCGCACGCTCCCTCTCCAGGCTTTCTGGGTCACGGGGAATGGGATTGGATGATTCTGGGTTTTATAAAGTCTGGTGTCTGACATTCCCTGGGCTCGAGTACTAGCCTGATGACCTGTTCTGGTGTTCTCCACTCTGCACTCTGCCATGTCTCTCTTCCTTTATTACAGATCCCAAGACAGTCCCAAATCAGGAACCCGAGGAACAATCGACTCGTGAATCCGCTGACCGTTCCTCCTCTAGCCCAGCAGGGTTTGCAAGCTCAGGTAACTGCCTTGTGGGGTTCATTCTACACAGACTGTTCAACAACAACAACTTGTATTTATATAGCGACTTTAACATAATAAAATGTCCCAATGTAAGGGCTGAAATCCGCATTCCCAGTGATCCATCCAGTCTCTTAATTAGGGGAGCGGGTTGCACTGACTGACGTGTGTTGGATGAGGGGATTGAGGGGATTTGGATGCGGGGGGTAGCTTAACACAGTGGTTATGTTACTGCACTAATAATCCCGAGGCCTGGACTAATGATCTAGAATATAGGATATCAAATCCCACCACAACAGTTGGGGAATTTAATAAAAATCTGGAATTAAAAGCTAAACCATGGAACTCTCAGATTGTTAAAAAAAATGATCCGGTTCACTAATGTTCTTCAGGGAAGGAAATCTGCCGTCCTTACCCGGTCTGTCCTATATGTGGCTCCAGAACCACAGCAATGTGGTTGACGCTTAACTGCCCTCTGAAATGGCCCAGCAAACCACTGTTTTATTCAAGAAGGTGGCTAATCGCCTCCTTCTCAAGGGGAGTTAGGGATGGACAATAAATGCTGGCCTTGCCAGCGACGCCCACATACCAGGAAGGAATAAAAAAAAAGGCAGTGACTGAGGGGAGTGGAATTAGATGATTCTGGGCTATATAAAGTCTGATGTCAGGCGTTCTCCGGACTCTAGTACCAGCCTGATGGCCTGTTCTCCACTCTGCACCCTCCTATGTCTCTCTTCCTTTCTTACAGATCCAGAGACATCCCCAACTCAGGAACCCGAGGAACAACCGACTCACCAATCCGATGACCGTACATCCACTATTCCAATGGTGTCTACAGCCTCAGGTATCTGCCTTGTGCGGTCCATTCTACAGACTGCTTTCCCAATGCAACTGCAGCAATCCTCAGTTCCTCAGATTGATCCAATCTCTTACTTTGGGAAGTGGGATTTACTGACTGACGTGTGTGGGATGAGGAGACTGAGTGGATTCTGATGCAGCGACTGAGGGAACTGGAATGCAGTGACTGAGCAGAGTGGGATGCAGTGAATGAGGAGAGTGTGATATCGTGAATGAGTGGAGTGGTATGTAGTGAATGAAGGGAGTGTGATGGAGTGAATGAGGGGAGTGTGATGGAGTGAATGAGGGGAGTGTGATGCAGTGAATGAGGTGAGTGTGATGTAGTGAATGAGGGGATTGTGATGTAGTGAATGAGGGGAGTGTGATGTAGTGAATGAGGGGAGTGTGATGTAGTGAATGAGGGGATTGTGATGTAGTGAATGAGGTGAGTGTGATGTAGTGAATGAGGGGATTGTGATGTAGTGAATGAGGGGAGTGTGATGTAGTGAATGAGGGGATTGTGATGTGAATGAGGGGATTGTGATGTAGTGAATGAGGGGATTGTGATGTAGTGAATGAGGGGAGTGTGATGTAGTGAATGAGAGAATTGTGATGTGGTGAATGAGGGGAGTGTGATGTAGTGAATGAGGGGAGTGTGATGTAGTGAATGAGGGGAGTGTGATGTAGTGAATGAGGGGAGTGTGATGTAGTCAATGAGGGGAGTGAGATGTAGTGAATGAGGGGAGTGTGATGTAGTGAATGAGGGGAGTGTGATCTAGTAAATGAGGGGAGTGTGTTGTACTGAATGAGGGGAGTGTGATGTAGTGAATGAGGGAAGTGTGATGTAGTGAATGAGGGGAGTGTGATGTAGTGAATGAGGGGAGTGCGATGTAGTGAATGAGGGGAGTATGACGCAGTGAATGAGGGGAGTGTGATGTAGTGAATGAGGGGAGTGTGATGTAGTGAATGAGGGGAGTGTGATGTAGTGAATGAGGGGAGTGTGATGTAGTGAATGAGGGGAGTGTGATGTAGTGAATGAGGGGAGTGAGACAGTGAATGAGGGGAGTGTGATGTAGTGAATGAGGGGAGTGTGATGCAGTGAATGAGGGGAGTGTGATGTTGTGAATGAGGGGAGTGTGATGTAGTGAATGAGGGGAGTGTGATGTAGTGAATGAGGAGAGTGTGATGCAGTGAATGAGGGGAGTGTGATGTAGTGAATGAGGGGAGTGTGATGTAGTGAATGAGGGAGTGTGATGTAGTGAATGAGGGGAGTGTGATGCAGTGAATGAGGGGAGTGTGATGTAGTGAATGAGGGGAGTGAGATGCAGTGAATGAGGGGAGTGTGATGTAGTGAATGAGGGGAGTGTGATGTAGTGAATGAGGGGAATGTGATGTAGTGAATGAGGGGAGTATGATGTAGTGAATGAGGGAGTGTGATGTAGTGAATGAGGGGAGTGTGATGTAGTGAATGAGGGGAGTGTGATGTCGTGAATGAGGGAGTGTGATGTAGTGAATGAGGTGAATGTGATGTAGTGAATGAGGGGAGTGTGATGTAGTGAATGAGGGGAGTGTGATGTAGTGAATGAGGGGAGTGTGATGTAGTGAATGAGGGGAGTGTGATGTAGTGAATGAGGGGAGTGTGATGTAGTGAATGAGGGGAGTGTGATGTAGTGAATGAGGGGAGTGTGATGTAGTGAATGAGGTGAATGTGATGTAGTGAATGAGGGGAGTGTGTATAGTGAATGAGGGGAGTGTGATGCAGTGAATGAGGTAAGTGTGATGTAGTGAATGAGGGGAGTGTGATGTAGTGAATGAGGGGAGTGTGATGTAGTGTATGAGGGGAGTGCGATGCAGTGAATGAGGGGAGTGCGATGCAGTGAATGAAGGGAGTGTGATGCAGTGAATGAGGGGAGTGTGATGTCGTAAATGATGGGAGTGGGATGCAGTGATGAGGGGAGTGTGATGTAGTGAATGAGGGTAGTGTGATGCAGTGAATGAGGGTAGTGTGATGCAGTGAATGAGGGGAGTGTGATGTAGTAAATGAGGGGAGTGGGATGCAGTTATGAGGGGAGTATGATGCACTTACATAGTGGAGCGGAATGAGAAGACTGAGTGGAGAAGCATGACGAGACGCAGGGGCGTGGCATGTAATGATTCTGGGTTTTATAAAGACATTCTCCAGACACCAGTACCAGCCCGATGACGTTTTCGGGTGTTCTGCACTCTGAACTCTCCCATGTCTCTCTTCCATTATTATAGATACCGAGACACCCCTAACTCAGGAACCTGAGGAACAATCGACCCGTGAATCCACTGACCGTACATCCTCTATCCCAGCGGGCTCTGCCGACTCAGGTATCTGCCTTGTGGATTACATTCTACACAGAGTTTTCATCAAATTTAGCTGCTGAAATCCTCAGTCCTGACAATTCCATCTCTTACTGAGCGGAGTGGGATGAAGTTTCGGAGGGTTGCTGGATGATTAGACTTTGAGAAGTGGGATGAGCACTCTGAGCATTGTGGGATGTAGTGAATGAGGGGAGTGTGATGTAGTGAATGAGGGGAGTGTGATGTAGTGAATGAGGGGAGTGTGATGTAGTGAATGAGGGGAGTGTGATGTGGTGAATGAGGGGAGTGTGATGTAGTGAATGAGGGGAGTGTGATGTAGTGAATGAGGGGAGTGTGATGTAGTGAATGAGGGGAGTGTGATGTAGTGAATGAGGGGAGTGTGATTTAGTGAATGAGGGGAGTGTGATGTAGTGAATGAGGGGAGTGCGATGTAGTTAATGAGGGGAGTGTGATGTAGTGAATGAGGGGGGTGTGATGTAGTGAATGAGGGAGTGTGATGTAGTGAATGAGGGGAGTGTGATGTAGTGAATGAGGGGAGTGTGATGTAGTGAATGAGGGGGGTGTGATGTAGTGAATAAGGGGGGTGTGATGTAGTGAATGAGGGGAGTGTGATGTAGTGAATGAGGGGAGTGTGATGTAGTGAATGAGGGGAGTGTGATGTAGTGAATGAGGGGAGTGTGATGTAGTGAATGAGCGGAGTGTGATGTAGTAAATGTGGGGAGTGGGATGCAGTGATGAGGGGAGTAGGATGCACTTACTGAGTGGAGCGGAATGAGAAGACTGAGTGGAGTGGCATGACGAGACTCAGGGGCGTGGCATGTAATGATTCTGGGTTTTATAAAGACATTCTCCAGAAACCAGTACCAGCCCGATGACATTTTCGGGTGTTCTGCACTCTGAACTCTCCCATGTCTCTCTTCCATTATTATAGATACCGAGACACCCCAAACTCAGGAACCTGAGGAACAATCGACCCGTGAATCCACTGACCGTACATCCTCTATCCCAGCGGGCTCTGCCGACTCAGGTATCTGCCTTGTGGATTACATTCTACACAGAGCGTTCACCAAATGTAGCTGTTGAAATCCTCAGTCCAGACAATTCCATCTCTTACTGAGCGGAGTGGGATGAAGTTTCGGACGGTTGCTGGATGAGTAGACTTTCGGAAGTGAGATGAGCACTCTGAGCGTTGTGGGATGTAGTGAATGAGGGGAGTGGGTTGCAGTGAATGAGGGGAGTGTGCTGTAGTGAATGAGGGGAGTGAGATGTAGTGAATGAGGGGAGTGTGATGTAGTGAATGAGGGGAGTGTGATGTAGTGAATGAGGGGTGCGTGATGTAGTGAATGAGGGGTGCGTGATGTAGTGAATGAGGTGAGTGTGATGTAGTGAATGAGGTGAGTGTGATGTAGTGAATGAGGGGAGTGTGATGCAGTGAATGAGGGGAGTGTGATGCAGTGAATGAGGGGAGTGTGATGCAGTGAATGAGGGGAGTGTGATGCAGTGAATGAGGGGAGTGTGATGCAGTGAATGAGGGGAGTGTGATGCAGTGAATGAGGGGAGTGTGATGCAGTGAATGAGGGGAGATTGATGTAGTGAATGAGGAGAGTGTGATGTAGTGAATGAGCGGAGTGTGATGTAATGAATGAGGGGAGTGTGATGTAGTGAATGAGGAGAGTGTGATGTAGTGAATGAGGAGAGTGTGATGTAGTGAATGAGGGGAGTGTGATGTAGTGAATGAGGGGAGTGTGATGAGGAGATTGAGGGGAATCGGAGGTGGAGTTTGAGGGGAGTGTGATGAGGAGACTGAGGGGAGTGTGATGAGGAGACTGAGGGGAGTGTGATGAGGAGACTGAGGGGAGTGTGATGAGGAGACTGAGGGGAGAGTGATGAGGAGACTGAGGGGAGAGTGATGAGGAGACTGAGGGGAGCGTGATGAGGAGACTGAGGGGAGCGTGATGAGGAGACTGAGGGGAGCGTGATGAGGAGACTGAGGGGAGCGTGATGAGGTGACTGAGGGGAGCGTGATGAGGAGACTGAGGGGAGTGTGATTAGGAGACTGAGGGGAGTGTGATGAGGAGACTGAAGGCTATGTGATGAGGAGACTGAGGAGAGTGTGATGAGACTGAGGGGAGTGTGATGAGGAGACTGAGGGGAGTGTGATGAGGAGACTGAGGGGAGTGTGATGAGGAGACTGAGGGGAGTGTGATGAGGAGACTGAGGGGAGTGTGATGAGACTGAGGGGAGTGTGATGAGACTGAGGGGAGTGTGATGAGGAGACTGAGGGGAGTGTGATGAGGAGACTGAGGGGAGTGTGATGAGGAGACTGAGGGGAGTGTGATGAGGAGACTGAGGGGAGTGTGATGAGGAGACTGAGGGGAGTGTGATGAGGAGACTGAGGGGAGTGTGAGGAGGAGACTGAGGGGAGTGTGAGGAGGAGACTGAGGGGAGTGTGAGGAGGAGACTGAGGGGAGTGTGAGGAGGAGACTGAGGGGAGTGTGAGGAGGAGACTGAGGGGAGTGTGTGGAGGAGACTGAGGGGAGTGTGAGGAGGAGACTGAGGGGAGTGTGAGGAGGAGACTGAGGGGAGTGTGAGGAGGAGACTGAGGGGAGTGTGAGGAGGAGACTGAGGGGAGTGTGAGGAGGAGACTGAGGGGAGTGTGAGGAGGAGACTGAGGGGAGTGTGAGGAGGAGACTGAGGGGAGTGTGAGGAGGAGACTGAGGGGAGTGTGAGGAGGAGACTGAGGGGAGTGTGAGGAGGAGACTGAGGGGAGTGTGAGGAGGAGACTGAGGGGAGTGTGAGGAGGAGACTGAGGGGAGTGTGAGGAGGAGACTGAGGGGAGTGTGAGGAGGAGACTGAGGGGAGTGTGAGGAGGAGACTGAAGGGAGTGTGATGAGGAGACTGAGGGGAGTGTGATGAGGAGACTGAGGGGAGTGTGATGAGCAGACTAAGGGGAGTGGGAGGTGGAGTGTGATGGGAGTGGGATGCAGTGACAGAGGGAAGTGGGATCCAGTGACGTAACGGCTTGGGATTGGAAGGTTCTGGTTTATATATAGACTGGAGTCTGACATTCTTCGTACTCTAGTACCAGCCTGATGTCCATTTCTGGTGTTGCTCCACTCTGTACTTTCCCCTGTCTCTCTTCCTTTATTACAGATCCAGAGACATCTCCAACTCTGGAACCTAAGGAACAAACAACTCCTGATTCGGCTGACCGTACAACCACTATTCCAGCGGGGTCTGCAGCCACAGGTATCTGCCTTGTGGGGTCCGTTCTATGCAGCCTGTTTGCCTAATGTAACTGCTGAAATAATCTGTCCTCAGATTTATCCAGTATCTAAATGAGGGTTGTGGGATTTATTGACTGATGAGTGGGGAGGAAGAGAACGAGAACAGTGGGATGCAGGGACTGAGGAGCGGGTGATGATCATTGTGAGGGCAGTGGGATGAGGGGAGTCAGGGGAATGGGTGCAGTCACTGAGGGGAGTGGGCTTCAGTGACTGAGGGGAGTGGGCTGCAGTGACTGAGGGGAGTGTGCTGCAGTGACTGAGGGGAGTGGGCTTCAGTGACTGAGGGGAGTGGGCTGCAGTGACTGAGGGGAGTGGGCTTCAGTGACTGAGGGGAGTGGGCAGCAGTGACTGAGGGGAGTTGGCTGCAGTGACTGAGGGGAGTGGGCTGCAGTGACTGAGTGGTGTGGGATGCAGTGACTGAGGGGAGTGGGCTGCAGTGACTGAGGGTTGTGGGCAGCTCTGACTGAGGGGTGGGCAGCTGTGACTGAGTGGAGTCGGCTGCAGTGACTGAGGGGTGTGGGCTGCAGTGACTGAGGGGAGTGGGCTGCAGTGACTGAGTGGAGTGGGCTGCAGTGACTGAGGGGAATGGGCTGCAGTGACTGAGGGGAGTGGAATGCTCTGACTGAGGCGATGGGGGTTGCATTGACTGAGGAGAGTGGGCTGCAGTGATTGAGGGGAGTGTGAGGCAGTGACTGAGGGGAGTGGGCTGCATTGACTGAGGGGAGTGAGCTGCAGTGACTGATGGGAGTGGGCAGCAGTGACTGAGGGGAGTGGGCTGCAGTGACTGAAGGGAGTGGGCTACAGTGACTGATGGGAGTGGGCTGCAGTGACTGATGGGAGTGGGCAGCAGTGACTGAGGGGAGTGGGCTGTAGTGACTGAAGGGAGTGGGCTGCAGTGACTGAGGGGAGTGGGCTACAGTGACTGATGGGAGTGGGCTGCAGTGACTGATGGGAGTGGGCAGCAGTGACTGAGGGGAGTGGGCTGCAGTGACTGAAGGGAGTGGGCTGCAGTGACTGAGGGGAGTGGGCTGCAGTGACTGAGGGGAGTGGGATGCAGTGACATAGAAACATAGAAAATAGGTGCAGGAGTAGACCATTCGGTCCTTCGAGTCTGCACCGCAATTCAATGCGTTCATGGCTGAACATGCTACCTCAGTACCCCATTCCTGCTTTCTCGCCATACCCCTTGATCCCCCTAGTTGTCAGTATTATATCTAACTCCCTTTTGAATATATTTAGCGGACTGGCCTCAACAACCTTCTGTGGTAGAGAATTCCACAGATTCACCACTCTCTGGGTGAAGAAGTTCCTCCTCATCTCAGTCTTAAATGGCTTCCCCTTTATCCTTAGACTGTGACCCCTGGTTTTAGTTTTCCCTAACATTGGAAACATTCTGCCCGCATCTAACTTGTCTAAACCAGTCAGGATTTTAAACGTCTCTATAAGATCCCCCATCATTCTTCTGAACTCCAGAGGATACAAGTTCAGTTGATCCAGTCTTTCTTGATATGTCAGTCTGGCCATCCCAGGAATCAATCTAGTGAACCTTCGTTGCACTCCCTCAATAGCAAGAATGTCCTTCCTCAAGTTAGGAGACCAAAACTGCACACAATACTCCAGGTGTGGCCTCACCAAGGCCCTGTACAACTGTAGCATCACCTCCCTACTCCTGTACTCAATTCCCATTGCTATGAAGGCCATCATGCCATTTGCTTTCTTGACTGCCTGCTGCACTTGCCTTCACACCTTCAGTGACTGATGTACCATGACGCCCAGGTCTCGTTGCACCTCCCCTTTCCCTAATCTGCCACCATTCAGGTAATAGTCTGCCTCCCTATTTTTACCACCAAAGTGGAGAACCTCACATTTATCCACATTGTACTTCATCTGCCATACATTTGCCCATTCACCCAACCTGTCCAAGTCACTCTGTAGCCTCCTAGCATCCTCCTCATTGTTCACACTGCCTCCCAATTTAGTGTCATCCGCAAATTTGGAGATATTACAATTAATGCCTTCGTCCAAATCATTAATATATAATGTAAACAGCTGGGGCCCCAGCACCGGAACCTGCGGTACCCCGCTGGTCACTGCCTGCCATTCTGAAAAGTACCCATTTACTCCTACTCTTTGTTTCCTGTGTGCCAACCAGTTCTCAATCCATGTAAACACATTACCCCCAATCCCATGTGCTTTAACTTTGCACACCAATCTCTTGTGTGGAACCTTGTCGAAGGCCTTCTGAAAGTCCAAATACACCACATCTACTGGTTCCCCCCCGTCCACCCTATTGGAAACAACCTCAAAAAATTCCAGAAGATTTGTCAAGCATGATTTCCCTTTCACAAATCCATGTTTACTTGGACCTATCATGACGCCACTTTCCAAATGGTCTGTTATGACATCTTTAATAATTGATTCCATCATTTTACCCACCACCGATGTCAGGCTGACCGGTCTATAATTCCCTGCTTTCTCCCTCCCTCCTTTTTTAAAAAGAGGGGTTACATTAGCCACCCTCCACTCCTTTGGAACTGATCCAGAGTCTAAGGAAGGTTGGAAAATGATCGTCAATGCATCCACTATTTCCAAGGCCACCCCCTTAAGTACTCTGGGATGCAGACCATCAGGCCCTGGGGATTTATGAGCCTTCAGTCCCATCAATTTCCCCAACACCTTTTCCCGACTGATAAGGATTTCCCTCAGCTCCTCCCTCTTACCAGATCCTTTGATCTCTTTTATTTCCGGAAGGTTGTTTGTGTCCTCCACAGTAAACACCGAACCAAAGTACTTGTTCAATTGATCTACCATTTCTTTGTTCCCCATTAGGATGTCCCCTGTTTCTGACTGCAGGGGACCTACATTTGTTTTTACTAACCTCTTTTTACATATTTATAGAAGCTTTTGCAGTCCGTTTTAATGTTCTCTGCAAGCTCCCTTTCATTTTTTATTTTCCCTGTCCTAATCAAACCCTTCGTCCTCCTCTGCTGAGTTTTAAAGTTCTCCAAGACCCCGGGTTTGCTGCTACTTCTGGCCAATTTGTATGCCACTTCCTTGCTTTTAATACTATCCCTGATTTCCCTTGTTAGCCATGGTTGAGCCACCTTCCCTTTTTTATTTTTACGCCAGACAGGGATGTACAATTGCTGTAGTTCATCCATGCGATCTCTAAATGTCTGCCATTGCCCTTCCACTGATAATCCCTTAAATATCGCTTGCCAATCTAACCTCGTCAATTCGCGCCTCATACCCTCATAGTTGCCCTTATTTAAGTTCTGGACCATGGTCTCTGAATTAACTGTTTCCTTCTCCATCCTAATGTAGAACTCCACCATACTATGGTCACTCTTCCCCAAGGGGCCTCGCACCACAAGATTGCTGATTAGTCCTTCCTCATTACACAACACCCAGTCCAGGATGGCCTCCCCTCTAGTTGGTTCCTCAACATATTGGTTTAGGAAACCATCCTTTGAACACTCTAGGAAATCCTCCTCCACCGTATTGCTTCCAGTTTGAGTAGCCCAATCTATATGCATATTAAAGTCACCCATGATAACTGCTGCGCCTTTTTTGCATGCACCTCTGATTTCCTGTTTCATACCCTCCCCCACCTCACTACTACTGTTTGGAGGTCTGTACACAACCCCCACTAACGTTTTCTGCCCTTTGGTGTTCTGCAGCTCAACCCATATTGATTCCACATCCTCCAAGCTAATGTCCTTCCTAGCTATTGCATTAATCTCCTTTTTAACCAGCAATGCTACCCCACCCCCTTTTCCTTTTATTCTATCCTTCCTGAATGTTGAATACCCCTGGATATTCAGTTCCCAGCCTTGATTGTTCTGGAGCCACGTCTCTGTAATCCCAATCACATCATATCCGTTAACATTAATTTGCACAGTCAATTCATCCACCTTATTACGGATACTCCTTGCTGAGGGGTGTCGGCTACAGTGACTGAGGGGAGTGGGCTGCAGTGACTGAGGGAAGTCGCTGCTGTGACTGAGGGGAGTGGGCTGCAGTGACTGAGGGGAGTGGGCTGCAGTGACTGAGGAGAGTGGGCTGCAGTGACTGAGGGGTGTGGGCTGCAGTGACTGAGGAGAGTGGGCTGCAGTCACTGAGGGGAGTGGGCTGCAGTGACTGGGGGAGTGGGCTGCAGTGACTGAGGAGAGTGGGCTGCAGTGACTGAGTGGAGTGGGCTGCTGTGACTGAGGGGTGTGGGCTGAGGGGAGTGGGCTGCAGTGACTGAGGGGAATGGGCTGCTGTGACTGAGGGGAGTGAGCTGTAGTGAATTACGGCAGTGAGATGCAGTGACTGAGAGGATTGCGACGATGAGACTGAATCATACGAGATGAGGAGACGGAGGGAATTGGGATCCAGTGACTTAACGGCATGGGATTGGAAGATCCCTGTTTTTATGTAGACTGGTTTCTGACAATCTTCGTACTCTAGTACCAGCCTGATGACCTGTTCGGTGGTGCTCCACTCTGCACTCTCACCTTTCTCTCTTCCTTTATTTCAGATACCGAGACATTCCCAACTGAGAAAACCGAGCAAAAATCCACACGTGTATCCGTTGACCTTTCATCCACTGTTCCAGGGGGGTCTGGAACCTCAGGTATCTGCCTTGTGGGGTCATTCTAAAGAAACTGTTCACCTGCTGAAATCCTCTGCTCCTCAGATTCATCCAGTCTCTTACTGAGGGTCCTGGTTTGAGGAGACTAATGGGTGTCGGACTTGGAGACTGAGGGGATTTGGATGCAATGATTGAGGGGTGTGAGTTGCAGTGTCTGAGGGGAATAGAATGCCCAGATTGAAGGGGGTGGAATGATGCGCCTGAGGGAAGTGGTATGAGGAGACTGAGGGGATTTGGATGAGCAGACTGGTTGGAGTGGGATCAGGAATCCCAGGCCAGTTGGATGAGGAGACTGAGGGAAGTGGTATGAGGAGACTGAGGGGAGTTGGATGAGCAGAGTGGTTGGAGTGGGATGAGGATTCCGAGGTCACTTGGATGAGCAGACTGAGGGGAGTTGGATGAGGATTTCGATAGAAGTTGTATGAAGTAACTGAGCATTGTGCGAAGCAAGTGGTGACATCACATCGGGAGTGGGAACAAAAGCAGGCGAGAGAATGGAGAGCAGAGAACGAATGTACAGAGAGTAGAATGGAGACAAGAGGGGTGAGATAAAACGTGAATAAAAGAGAGGGAAAGGAAAGAGCGAATGCAAAAACCGAGGAAAGAGAGCATGAAATAGAGGGCAGCAAGTGTTCTAAATACATCCCGTGACCTGCGCTGAACTCTCAGCGTGTTTAACCATTTGAAGTTGTGACTGTTGTTTTTAGATAATCGGTACAAGCGGATTGATGTGCATATCACTTCGATGACAGAATTCGATGATGAAACAGCGAAGAAAATCGCTTTGGAGCAGGTGAGAGACTGCACTGCACTGAGAGCAAACACAGGGCGACACCAGATCCTCCCTCGCGCTGTCTGAATTCACTGATGGGCATCTCCACATCAGATATGAAACCAGATCCACTTCCCCTAGCTGGATATCATCCTGTCACCCAGACCACCCCATTCATGGAGCTGTGGTAAAGAGCAGCTCGAGGGGCTGAATGGCCTCCTCCTGTTCCTGTGTAATAGGCTGGAGGGGCTGAATGGCTTCCTCCTGTCCCTGTGTAATAGGCTCGAGGGGCTGAATGGCCTCCTCCTGTTCCTGTGTAATAGGCTCGAGGGGCTGAATGGCCTCCTCCTGTTCTTGTGTAACACGCTCTCGGGGCTGAATGTCCTCCTCCTGTTCTCGTGTCAGAAACATAGAAGATAGGAGCAGGAGTAGGCCATTCAGCCCCTCGACCCTGCTCCGCCATTCAATGAGATCATGGCTGATCATCCAAATTCAGTACTCTAACCCTGCCTTTTCACCATATCCCTTGATCCCTTTAACCTCGAGAGGCAAACTGGCCTCCTCCTGTTCCTGTATAGCAGGCTGTGGAAGGCCTCCTCCTGTTCCTGTGTAACAGGCTCGAGGGGGTAAATGGCTTGCTGAGGGTTGGATCATTTCGCTTTGTCCCTCATTTTCTCTGTATGCCTCTCTCTCTGTATGTCGCTGTTTGTCTCCCATTCTATATCTCACTGTCTCTCTCTGTCTCTTTCTCACACACTCTCTCTTTCTCTCTCCATCTGTCTCTATCTTTCTCTCTCTGTCTATCTTTCTGTCTTTGTCTTTTACAGTCTTTCTGTCTCTCTCATGTCTCTCGTTCTGTTTCTAACACACTCTTTCTCTCGCTTTCAATCTGTCTCTGTCACTCTGTCTATCTTTCTCTCTCTCTCATACACTGACTGTCTCTGTCTATTGCTCTTTCTCTGTCACTGTCTCTCTCTCTCTGTCACTGTCTCTATCTGTCTAACTCTCTCTTTCGCTCTGTCACTGTCTCTATCTCTCTCATACACTGTCACTCTCTTTCTGCCTCTCTCTATCTTTCTCTCTGTCTATCTCGCTTCCCTCCCCATCCTTGCTGCAACACTCATCCTTTCTCCTCTCTGTGATGCAGGTGAAGAAGATGTTTAAGGATCAATGTCCGGATGTGAAGTTCGATTTGAGTCCGGATGACGTTCAGTGCTCGGCTTCGGACCCTCCGGAAGAATGAAGGCGACCGACCGTGTCAGCGAGCGCCCGGAGCCCGTCATCCCGTCTCCGTGTGTTTCACAGCCTCGCTCGATTACGGCTCTGCCTCACCTTCACCTTCTTTAACCCAAGGAAACTGTCAGCAAAGGGTTAATCTCTAACTAGACGTGTGCTATTCTTAAATCGCTATTGATTCCTCTTCATACTGCAGGGGTGTGGGAGCTTATAGTCTTTGTTGTGTTAAATACCATCCCATTTTTAAGTAGTGACCACTGGACTGCTGAACCAAGACTGACCCGACAGCTCTGGCCCATTTCAGGAGGAAGTGATCTCCTGCTTAATGAGGGAATTTCATTAAAGAACCACCACTGTGTAGAGATTCCTAAGCTTCAGGGAGCTGTCAGCACTGATAACAGGTGCAAGGGCAACAGATAGTCCTGGTAAAAGGAGAACCTCTGGGTAGATATCATCTTTTTAATTGGGGTTTCAGTAGAGTGGGGGAAATAGTTGGTTCTGGACTTTACAGAATCAAACATTGACTTATAAGTAAAGTTTTTATTTGGTTAAATAGCAATTATGTGTGACAAATGCTAAATGCTTGATAAGGTAACGAAGTAAATAAGTTATACCGAGCTCATGAGCCCAGTGGAAAAAGTAAGGAAACCAGCTTTATTAACTGTGAGATTCTCCTTATACGGAGTTTTATTCCTGAGGAAGTGGAAAGCGAGATGTTTCCATCTTCACTCACGTCAATCAATAGAAGTGTTGTAAAATTACCCATTGGTCACCATTCTGTGTAAAGGTGGAAAACTGCACACGTGAGCCAGACATGGTCAGGGCTGTGTACCTTCCATTGATGGACATTTGGACAAGGAAACCTGTAGCTTAGAAAGGTATGAATAAAGTGGCAGACGGTAATGAGGATATGGATTGTAATGGTTTGAAGGGCCTGAATACTGAGCTCAGAACTGCAATGCGTTTGATTCCCTGACGATCGGGTGTGTTTGTAAGCCCGATCTTTTTAATGTATGTTTAAGTGCTATTGAATGATCTGTATGCTCAATAAATCTATGAACGCTTAACCTGAAGGTCTCGAAGTTTATTGATCTTGGAGAAATGGCTTGATCATCTGATCATGACAAACCTGTGTTTTTCCGGTAAGGAACGCTCTCTGTTAGATGATGGGTGAAGGCTGGGATCAGATGGGATGATACAGTAACTGGTGGGCCTGTCCCGCATTCCCAGCAGCTAGTGCTGCTCCATTGTATTCTGCTCAGTGCAGACACCTTGGACAATCCATCTGACTCAAGGGTTTACATAGGAACATTGGATCAGGAGTAGGTGGTTCAGCCCATTGAGCCTGTTCCCACATTCAATGAGATCATGGCTCATCTGTAACTTAACTCCATTTACCCGCCTTGTTTCCCGATCCCTTAATAACCTCACCCAACACAACGCTCTGTTTTGAAATTTGCAATCTTCTACACTTGAGGGAATACAAGTCTAGTCTGTACAACTTGTCCTCATAATTTAACCCTTTTAGCTCCGGTATCATTCTGGTGAATCTGCGCTGCACCCCCTCCAAGGCCAATATATCCTTCCTGAGGTGCGGTGCCCAGAACTGAACACAGTTACTCCAGATGGGTCCTGACCAGAGCTTCATACAACTGTAGCATAAACTTCCAGCCCTCTGTATTCCAACCCCCTTTGAGATAAAGGCCAACATTCCATTAGCCTTGTAATTATTTTACCACAAAATGAATCTGCGGTAATGTTATTGCAGCGAGCATTGGGACAATCTTTGGAACAGGCTCCCCAGGGAGATGCTGGAAGCAGATATTCCCTTCACGTTAGAGAGATTTCTCTCACGGATAGTGTAGGAGTAACTTGAGACATGACATATGTTGAGTTTAGCGTGGCTTGGGAGGAACAGGTGACTTTGCACCTATGGTTCCCAAAGCTCTCCACCACTGGGGGTTTTCCTCATCTCATGTCTGGGTCTGTTGAAGGCTAATTGAACGAGATTGATTTCTGTGATTAGTCAACAACTCCATTGTCATTGTATCCTGCGCCTACCAGGATGGGAGAAGGTGAACCAGATGGACCTTGGTCTTTGTTCCTCCAGCAATGCCAATGGCCCCAGTTTGGCTCAGATGGGGAATAAAGTTCCTGGAGTTCCTTCAACAGCCCACTTCGGCTTTGTCATCCTGCAGGCTTCAACCCAATTACCCAGCTCGACCTAAGCTGCTCTTAGCAGTCAATGTGAATCCCACTCCCCTTTCCACCTCGGTTCCAAATCATGTAAAATGACTGGAGTCATACCTAGCATAAAGGAAGATGTTTGTGGTTGTTGGAGGTCAATCATCTCAGCCCCAGAACATCGCTACTGGAGTTGCTCAGGGCAGTGTCCTCGGCCCAAACATCTTCAGCTGCTTCATCAATGCCCTTCCCCCCATCATAAGGTCAGAAGTGGGGATGATTGCTGATGACTGCACCGTGTTCAGTGCCATTCGCAACTCCTCAAAAGAATTAAGTAGTCCGTGCCAAAATGCAGCAAGACCTGGACAACATTCAGGATGGAGCTGATAAGTGGCAAGTAACAAGAGAGTGTCTACTCACCGCCCCTTGACATTCAATGACTTTACCATCGTTGAATCCCCCACCATCAACGTCCTGGGGGTTAACATTGACCAGAAACTTAACTGAACTAGCCACATAAATACTGTGGCTACAAGAACAGGTCAGAAGTTGGGTATTCAGCGACGACTGACACATCACTTCACTCACCAAATCCTTTCCACCATTAAAAGACAAAAGTCAGGAGTGTGATGCAATATGCTCCACTTGCCTGGAGAGTGCAGCTCCAACAATATTCAAGAAGATCGACTCCATCCAGGACAAGGCAGCCTGCTTGATTGGCACCCCATCCACCAGCTTAAACAATCATTTCCTCCACCACCGGCGCACCATGTTTGCAGTGTGTACCATCTACAAGATGAATTGCATCAACTCGCCAAGGCTTCTTCGGCAGGACCTCCCAAAACTCGCGAACTCTACCACCTAGAAGGACAAGGGCAGCAGGCACATGGGAACACCACCACCTCCAAGCTCCCCTCCAAGTCACAAACCCTGACTTGGAAATATATTGCCGTTTATTTATCATCTCCGGGTCAAAATCCTGGAATTCTCCCCCACCACCCCACCCATAACAGCACTGTGGACTGCAGCCGCTCACCACCTCCTTCTCAAGGGCAATTGGGGATGAGCAATCAATGACCACCTTGCCAGCGACGCCCATATCCCGGGATTGAATAAGAAAAACTGGAAACAAAACTGCTCCCAGCAGAGCTCGGCTGGGGCACAGCACGATCCAAATCTCCGCCAATCCTGGTTCCCCGCTCCTTGCTTCCGTATTTGCATTGGCTCAGCTACGTTCCCCGAGGAGTCTAGAATTGTACCAGCAGACGATGGTAAGACCGTGTGGTTTCTATAAGGATAGAAAAAAGGGAGTAGGAATAAACGGGTCATTTTCAGGTTGGCAGGCTGTTACTTGTTGGATGCCGCAAGGATCAATGCTGGGGCCTCAGCGATTTACAATCTATATTAATGACTTAGATGAAGGACCGAGTGCAATGTATCGAAGTTTGCTGATGATACAAAGCTAGGTGGGAAAATGAACGGCGAGGTGGATACAAAGAGCCTGCAAAGGAATATAGAAAGGTTAAATGAGTGGGACAGAAGGTGGCAGGTGGAGTATAATGTGGGGAACTGTGAGGTTATTCATTTTGGTAGGAAGAATAGAAAAACAGAATATTTTTAAATATTGGGAAACTTTTCAATGTTGGTCTTCAGCGGGATTTGTGTGACATTTATTGCAAGGGGGTTGGAGCACAGCAGTAAGGAAGACTTGCTGCAATTGTACAAGGCTTTGGTGAGACCACACCTGGAGCACTGTGTACAGTTTTGGTCTCCGTACCTAAGGAATGAAATATGTGCCTTAGAGGAGGTGTAACGAAGGTTCACTAGATTGATTCCTTCGTTGAGAGGGTTGTCCTATGTGGAGAGATTGAGTAGAATGGGCCTATACTCTCTGGAGTTTAGAAGAATGAGAGGTAATCTCATTGAAACATCTAAGATTTTCAGGGGGATTGACAGGCTAGATGCTGAGAGGTTGTTTCCCCTGGCTGGTGAGCCTAGAACTAGGGGGCATGGTCTCAGCATAAGGGGTCGGCCATTTAGGACTAAGATGAGGAGAATTTTTTTCACTCCGAGGGTTGTGAATCTTTGGAATACTCTAGCCCAGAGGGCTGTGGATGCTCAGTCGTTGAGTATATTCAATGCTGAGCTAGATTTTTGTAATCTAAGGGAATCAAGGGATACGTGGATAGTGCGAGAAGGTGGAGTTGAGTTTGAAGATCAGCCATGAACTTCTATAATGGTGGAGCAGGCTCTAGGGGCCGAATGGCCTCCTGCTCCTATTTCTTACATTCTGATAAGGTGCATCTGTTCGCCCTTTCATGCCGTGTCCCTCTTTCCTGGAACAGCATGTAGCATTCCCAGTTATCTGCCTCTCTCTCTCTTTCATCTCCCTCTGTGCCTCTCTCCCCTCTCACCCTCTATCTTTCTCTATAAATGTTGCTCTTTCCCACTTGGTCCATCTCTGTCTCTCTCCCTCTTTTCATCTCACTCCCTCTGTCCCACTCTCTTTACTCGTCTTTCTCTGTCGCTCTCTCTCTCTCTCCTTCTGTCCCTCTCTCCTGACTCCTCTTTCTCTGTCTCTCTCTCTCACTCTATCTCTCTCTCTCTCTCACTCTGATTGGTCTATGCGGTGGGTATTGACAAGATGGTCGACAGGAAGGTGGTGCTGGTGGTGGCCATTTTGGCGATCACCTCTGCGGGATGAGGTCACTTCCTGTGAGACAGACTGAGCCCACATTCCCCGCACACTCGGCGGACCTGAAATCCTAACACCGGCTTCTCCCCATTTCTTTCCCTCGTCTCCCATTTCTTCCCCTTCCCACATTTCATTTCCTCGTTTCCCCCCGGTCATTCCTACTTCTCCACACTTGTGCTGTTGGGAGGGTTTAAACTAATTTGGCTGGGGGATGGGCACCAGGATGAGACATTAGAGGAGGAGAAACAAGGTGCACAGAGGACTGGGAGAGGCAAGTAGCACTAGAGTAAAGAATAGTTCAGAAATAGGAGGGATCAGACTGGAGGCAAATGCGAGGCAGTCTAAGACGGGTTTGGAGTGCATGTACGTAAATGCACAGCGTGTGGTAAATAAGGGTGGTGAGCTGCAGGCACAAGTCGCCAGATGCGAATGATATAGTGGCAATAACAGAGACCTGGATCAAAGAAAAAAAGGATTCGGAACTTAACAGGAAAGATGGGGAAGAAAAGAAAGGAGGGTGTGTAGCAGTATTGATGAAAGTAACTGTTATAGCACTGGAAAGGGCTGAGGTAGTTGAGGGGACAAAGACAGAATCTATTTGGTTAGAATTAAGGAACAATAGAGGAGATATTACACTTCTCGGTGTACACTATGGGCCACCAAATAGTGGGAAAGAGATAAAGGAGCAAATTTGCAGGCACATTACTGAAAGATGCAAGAACTACAGAGTAGTGATAACGGGGGACATCAATTATCCTAATATAGACTGAGATTGTAACAGTGTAAAGGGCAAAGAGGGGGAGGAATTCCTCAAATGTGTTCAAGGGAACATTCCTGACCAGTCAACGAGGAAGGGATCAGCGCTGGATCTAGTTCTGGGGCATGAAGTGGGGCAAGTGAAGCATGTTTCACGAGACTTCAGGATGGTATGTTGCCTCCCTGGTGCAAGGGTCAAGGATGTCTCGGAGCGGCTGCAGGGCATTCTGGAGGGGGAGGGTGAACAGCCAGTTGTCGTGGTGCATATAAGTACCAACGATATAGGTAAAAAACGGGATGAGGTCCTAAAAGCTGAATATAGGGAGTTAGGAGGTAAATTAAAAAATAGGACCTCAAAGGTAGTAATCTCAGGATTGCTACCGGTGCCACGTGCTAGTCAGAGTAGAAATAGAAGGATATTTCAGATGAATACGTGACTAGAGGAATGGTGCAAGGGGGCGGGATTCAAATTCCTGGGACATTGGAACCGGTTCTGGGGGAGGTGGGACCAGTACAAATTGGACGGTTTGCACCTGGGCAGGACCGGGACCGATGTCCTAGGGGGAGTGTTTGCTAGTGCTGTTGGGGAGGGTTTAAACTAAAATGGCAGGGGGTTGGGAACCTGTGCAGGGAAACAGAGGAAAGGGTAGCAAGGATAGAAGCAAAAGACAGGAAGGAGAAAAGCAAAAGTGGAAGGCAGAGAAATCAAGGGTGTAAATCAAACAGGGCTACAGTAAATAATAATTCTAAAAGGACTAAGAGTGTTAAAAAAACAAGCCTAAAGGCTTTGTGTCTTAATGCGAGGAGCATTCGTAATAAGGTGGATGAATTAGCTGCGCAAATAGATGTAAACGGATATGATATAATTGGGATTACGGAGACATGGCTCCAGGGTGACCAAGGCTGGGAATTCAACATCCAGGGGTATTCAATATTCAGGAAGGACAGACAAAAAGGAAAAGGAGGTGGGGTAGCATTGCTGGTTAAAGAGGAGATTAACACAATAGTAAGGAAGGATATTAGCTCTGATGATGTGGAATCTGTATGGGTAGAGCTGAGAAATACCAAGGGGCAGAAAACGTTAGTGGGAGTTGTATACAGACCCCCAAACAGTAATGCTGAGGTTGGGGATGGCATTAAACGGGAAATTAGAGACGCGTGCAATAAGGGCACAGCAGTTATCATGGGTGACTTTAATCTACATATAGATTGGGCTAACCACATTAGTAACAATACTGTGGAGGAGGAATTCCTAGAGTGTATACGGGATGGTTTCCTGGACCAATATGTCGAGGAACCAACTAGAGATCAGGCCATCTTAGACTGGGTATTATGTAATGAGAAAGAATTAATTAGCAATCTTGTTGTGCGAGGCCCCTTGGGGAGGAGCGATCATAATATGATAGAATTCTTCATTAAGATGGAGAGTGAAGTAGTTGACTCAGAGACTAGGGTCCTGAATTTAAATAAAGGAAACTACGATGGTATGAGGCGCGAGTTGGCTAGGATGGATTGGGGAGCGTTACTTACAGGGTTGACGGTGGATAGGCAATGGCAAACATTTAAAGATCGCATGGATGAACTACAGAATTTGTTCATCCCTGTTTGGCATAAAAATAAAACAAAAAAGGTGACTCAACCGTGGCTAACAAGGGAAATTAGGGATAGCATAAGATCCAAGGAGAGGACATATAAATTGGCCAGAAAAAGCAGCAAACCTGAGGATTGGGAGCAGTTTAGGATTCAGCAAAGGAGGACAAAGGGATTAATTAAGAGGGGGAAAATAGAATATGAGAGTAAGCTTGCAGGGAACATAAAAACTGACTGTAAAAGCTTCTATAGATATGTGAAGATAAAAAGATTGGTGAAGTCAAGCGTAGGTCCCTTGCAGTCAGAATCAGGGGAATTTATAATGGGAACAAAGAAATGGCTGACGAATTAAATACATACTTTGGTTTTGTCTTCACAAAGGAGGACACAAATAAACTCCCAGAGATGTCGGGGAACATAGGGTCTAATGAGATGGAGGAATTGAATGAAATCAGTATTTGTAGGGAAATGGTGTTAGGGAAATTGACGGGATTGAAGACCGATAAATCCCCAGGGCCTGATAATCTGCATCCTAGGGTACTTAAGGAAGTGGCCCTAGAAATAGTAGATGCATTGCTGGTCATCTTTCAAAATTCTAGAGACTCTGGAACAGTTCCCATGGATTGGAGGGTAGCTAATGTAACCCCACTATTTAAAAAAGGTGGTAGAGAAAAAATGGGGATTTATAGACCGGTAAGCCTGACATCGGTAGTGGGCAAAATGCTAGAGTCCATTATAAAAGATGTAATAGCAGAGCACTTGGAAAACAGTGACAGGATCGGACAAAGTCAACATGGATTTACAAAAGGGAAATCATGCCTGACTAATCTACTGGAATTTTTTGATGATGTAACTGGTAGAATAGATAAGGGAGAAACAGTGGATGTGGTGTATTTGGACATTCAGAAGGCTTTCGATAAGGTCCCGCATAAGAGATTAGCGTGCAAAGTTAAAGCACATGGGATTGGGGGTAAGGTACTGATTTGGATAGAGAACTGGTTGGCAGACAGGAAGCAAAGAGTTGGAAAAAACGGGTCTTTTTCCAAGTGGCAGGCAGTGACTAGTGGGGTACCACAGGGATCGGTGCTAGTACCCCAGCTATTCACGATATATATTAATGATCTAGACGAGGGAACTAGATGTAATATCTCTACGTTTGCAGACGACACAAAGCTGGGTGGGCGTGTGTGCTGTGAGGAGGATGCAGAGAAACTCCAGTATGATTTGGACAGGTTGGGTGATTGGGCAGATGCATGGCAGATGCAGTATAATGTGGATAAATGCGAGGTTATCCACTTTGGTGGCAAAAACAGGAAGACAGATTATCTGAATGGCAATAGATTGGGAAAAGGGGAAGTGCAACGAGATCTGGGAGTCCTTGTGCACCAGTCGCTGAAGGTAAGCATGCAGGTGCAGCAGGCGGTTAAGAAGGCAAATGGTATGTTGGCCTTCATAGCGAGAGGATTCGAGTACAGGAGCAAGGATGTCTTACTGCAGTTGTACAAGGCCTTGGTGAGACCACACCTTGAGTATTGTGTGCAGTTTTGGTCGCCTTATCTGAGGAAGGATGTTCTTGCCATGGAGGGAGTGCAGCGAAGATTTACCAGACTGATACCTGGGATGGCAGGAATGACGTATGAGGAGAGATTGGGTCGATTCGGCTTATATTCGCTAGAGTTTAGAAGAATGAGAGGGGATCTCATTGAAACTTATAAAATTCTAACAGGACTAGACAGACTAGATGCAGGAAGGATGTTCCCGATGGCGGGGGAGTCCAGAACCAGAGGTCACAGTCTAAGGATAAGGGGTAAGCCATTTAGGACTGAGATGAGGAGGAATTTCTTCACCCAGAGTGGTGAACCTGTGGAATTCTCTACCACAGAAGGCAGTTGAGGCCAATTCATTAAATATATTCAAGAAGGAGATAGATATATTTCTTAAGGCTAAAGGGATCAAGGGATATGGGGAGAAAGCAGGGACAGGGTACTGAATTTGGATGATCAGCCATGATCTCATTAAATGGCGGAGCAGGCTCGAGGGGCCGAATGGCCTACTCCTGCTCCTATCTTCTATGCTTCTGGGTAAAGAGTTTGCTCCTGAATTCCTTATTGGATTTATTAGTGACGATCTTATATTTATGACCTCTAGTTTTGGACTCACCACACATGGTAACATCTTCTCGACATCTACCCCATCAAACCCTTTCATAATTATTCAGATCTCGATTAGATCATCCTGCAGCCTTCTCTTTTCTAGAGAAAAGAGCCCCAGCATGGTCAGTCATTCTGGATACTTAGAACCGCTCAGTTCTGGTGTCATTCTTGTCAATCTATTTTGCACCTTCTCCAGTGTCTCGATATCCTTTTCATAATATGGAGACCAGAACTGTACTCCAAGTGTGGTCTAACCAATGTTCTATATACGTTTAACATAACTTCTCTGCTTTTCAATTCTCTTACTCTAGAAAAGAATCCCAGTGCTTAGTTTGCTATATTGAAATTGATTTGCCATTTACACCAACCTGCCAGTTTATTAACATCTTATTGTATTTTGTCACAGTGCTCCTCTGTATTAACTATACGCCCTGGATTTGGTGTCATCTGAAAATTTGGAATTTTTACTAACTATTCCCGAGTATATATAATGTTGCCTCTGCTCTCTTCCCTTGCTTCTTTTAGTATCGGGGTTTTATCGTCTCTAACTGTTACTAGTTTGTCAATTATTGTCCCCCTTTCTATTTAAATAACTTGATATCCTTTTTGATCTCTTCTTCCAATGTCATGTCCAACTTGTTAGTCTACCTGGTGAAAACTGAGGCAAAGTAATTCTCCAATATTGCTGCCCTTTCGCTGTCATTCCCTGTGAGTTTATCTTGTGCCTCCTTCAGTGGCCCTGTCCCTATCCTGCTTTACCTCTTGTTCTTCATGTATCTGAAGAATACTTCACTTTTTTTAAATATTCCTTGATAATTTAAATTCGTAGCAGCTCTTAGCCTTTTTAGCATTATTTTAACGTGACTGCGAACCCTGCTCCCCCGAGGCATCCGGGTCCTATATGGAAATACGTTCAGATGATCAGCGGGAATCGCTTGACAATTATTCAAACATTTCAGATACATTTACAAAATGACCAAACAGATTCAATTATAGAAACAGGTTGTCAAAAACAAGGCCCAGTAGATTTACAGAGAGGAACACATAGGAGGCATGTATACAAAGGCAGGCCAATATGTAACTGGACGATGAAATGAGGTTAGAACCAAAAGCAAGCTTCCCTCTCGATTAACAGCAAAATCTTGTCGGAATCCAAGCCCCTGGTGCAGCAACATACATCCTGGACAGCTCATTTTAAAACTGGGGGTGCAGAAGCAGTGATCAGCTCATGCAATATGTTCAGAGCACAGGTTGGACACAGTGTGAAAGTGTTTGCGTTCGGACAGTCCTGTTACACAATGAATCTTGACACCGAGAGAAAGAGTAAGGGAGAAACGAGAGAGAGAGGGACAGAGAGGGGTGGGCGAGGGAGGGAGAGAGGAAACAGAGAGAGGGGAAAAAGACAGAGGGATTAGCAGAAAGAGTATTCAGAAAGGGAGAGAGAGATGTGCAGAGTGAAAGGAATCTGAGACAGCAAAATAAGTGAGAAAACAGAGAGACACTTAAAGCAATAAAAGAGGGAGTGGGATACAGAGAATGATGCAGAGATAGAGAGGAGGGAAAGATAGTGGCTGAGATGGCGAGAGAGAGAGAGAGAGAGAGAGAGAGAATGAGGCAGAGGGAAGAGAGAGGGGCGATACATGTGTAGAGAGAGGGACTGAGTGTGACGTAGAAACAGGGACCGCGAGGTAGAAAAGAGAAAAGCAGAGAGTAAGAGATAGCGAGGCAGAGAGAAATGAGAGACAGAGCAAACCTGAATGGCAGAGAGAAAACGAGGCAGGGAGAGATAGGGCCATTAAGAGAGAAAGAAACAGAGGCAGAGAGAGGAGAGAGAGGCAGAGAGAGATAAAATGAGGCAGATAGCGAAAGAGAGAAAAAACGAGATAGCGGAAGCACGGGTTGGATAGAGAGTAAGTCTCCCTCTACACTGTCCCATCAAACGGTATGCGGGTCTGAAACAATGGATGTCTATTTCCAATCTTACTGAAGAAACCCATTCAAGTGAGATATCTTGAACCCCGAACGGTCACAGTGCTTATACTCCAGGACAGCTGTCTTATCTCAGTACCTTTCTGAATATGTTATTAGGCACTTAGAGATTACCTGCAGCGGTTTCCTCTTCCCAATTCCTGCGATTCCCAAATCTTCTCCCAGCCTCATTCCACCCCCGAACAGCTTGCCCTCGGACACACTGATCCTAAAGAGAAGCAAGACATGGATGTGAAGCTGTGATCAATGCAGTAAGTTTTATTTCGGAGTAGAGCCCATTATTCTGTTAGCAGTAATAGAGTCAGAGGTTACGGGACCTAAACAATCAAACAGAGACTGTTTCCCGTGAAGGAAGGTTTCATTCAGTGAGAACGTGGAGAGCTCGGGCTGGTGGGAATCTGTCACTGGATCTTTCACTGTCGGTCTGCAACATCCAAACCCACCGGGGAAGTATAGTGGGACAGACAGATATAGAGGGCGAGTTGGAGCATTCGCAGGGACTGGTGAACTATTCCAAATAGAGATTCAGTTGCTGAGGGTTTACAGGAGTTGTTTGCTGCTGTTAAATACCAGAATCAAATTAATCAGAATGCACCAATTTAAACAGAATATTAAGCACTTTCAGGGGAGGTGAATGGACCAGATACATTGGTACTGAACAGTATTTAGAAAGGAACAGAAGAAGGGGAAGGGAGAATGCTGATACACTCACACGAAAACTTGCGTACATACAGATACACACGCACGGAGAGACATACGCTCAGAAACACAAACACACACATATTACACAATACACAGCCACGTACATAAGCACACAGACACTTCTCTAAACGTCGATATGCTAGGAACTGTGGATGACCAGACAGATTTATGGGTCCAAGTACAGGAATCACATGTACAAAAAAAAATGGAAAAGGCTAATGGAATGTTGGCCTTTTTCTCGAGAGGGCTGGAATACAAAGGGGATGAAGTGATGCTTCAGCTGTACAGAGCTCTGGTTAGACCCCACCTGGAAAACTGCATTCAGTTCTGGGCACCACATCTCAGGAAGGATATACTGGCTTGGAGTGGGTGCAGCACATTCACCAGAATGACACCGGAGATAAAAGGGGTCAATAATGAGGACAGGTTGCAGAGACTAGATAAGTTTTCCCTTAAATGTAAAGGATTAACTGGTGATATGACTGAGCTGTAAGATCATAGAATCAAATGCCAGTAGATAAGGAGGCCATTCGGCCCATCAATTCTGTGCCAGCTCTTTCGAAGAACATTCCAGTTACTCCCACTCCCACACATCTTTCCCCATATCCCTGTAATTTTTTTCTCCCTTCAAGTATTTATCCAATTGCCTTTTGAAAGCTACTATTGAATCTGTGTCCAGCACCCTATCAGGCAGTGTATTCCAAATCCTAACCACTTGTTGCATAAACAAGTTTTTCCTCATCTCACCTCTGGTTCTTTTGCCAATCACCTTAAATCTGTGCTCTCTCGTTATCGATCCTTCAGCCATTGGAAACAGTTTCTCTGTATTTACTCTATCTAAACCCTTCATGATTTTAAGCACCTCTATCAAATCTCCTCTTCGCCTTCTCTGCTCGAAGGAGAACAACCTCAGCTTCTCCAGTCTATCCAAGTAACTGTAATCCTTCAAACATGAAACCATTCTACTAAATCTCTTCTGTACCCTCTCCAAAGCCTTCACACCCTTCCTAAAATGTGGTGCCAAGAATTGGAAAAAATACTCCAGCTTAGGCCAAATTAGTGTTTTATAAAGTTTCAGCATAACTTCCTGACTGTTGTACTCTACGCCTCTATTTATAAAGCCCAGGATCCCATCTGCTTTATAATCTGCTTTGTTAACCTGTCCTGCCCCCAAAGATTTGTGCACAAGCACCCCCAGGCCTCTCTGTTCCTGCACCCACTTTAAATTTATACCATTTAGCTCGGATTGTCTCTCCTCATTGTTCCTACCAAACTGTATCACCTCACACTTTTTGCATTAAATTTCATCTGCCATGTGTCCGAAAAACCACCTGCCTGTCTAAGTCTTCTTGAAGTCTACCACTATCTTCGTCACTGTGTTCTACACTTCCAAGTTTCGAGTCAGCAGGAAATGTCAACATTGTGCCCTGCACCCCCAAGTCCAAGTCATTAATGTACATCAAAGACAGCAGTTGTCCCAGTACTGAACCCTGCGGTACACCACTGTATACCTCCCTCCAGTCTGAAAAACAGCCATTCACCACAACTCTGTTTACTATCCCTGCTGCTACTGCCCCTTTTATCCCACGGGCTTCAATGTTGCCAAGAAGCCTATTATGTGGTACTTCATCAAAGGACTTTTTAAATTCCATATACACAGCATCAACTGAACTGCCCTCATCCACCTTGTTAACTCATCAAAAAACTCAATCCAGTCAGTAAAAATTTTAGAATGAAACTATTCCCTCTAGTGGGGGAGTCCAGAACAGGAGGACATAACCTTTGCATTGTAAATAGTCAATACAGGGGGTGATGTAAGGAAGCACGACTTCACACAAAGCCTAGTGGACATCTTGAACTGCCACCAAAAAGCTGTCGAGGCTGGGGATCATTTGAATAGTTCAAAACAAAGATTGATAGATTTTTGTTAGCTAAGGGTGTTTGTGTCTATACCTACACACAGACACAAATACACACACACACACAAACACACACAGGAAAACACAGACACACACAAAACACAGATACTCTTGTAAAAACATTTAGACGGACACAGAAACACAAATTAAAGACAGACACATAGACCGAGCAGGAGGGAGAGGGTTAAGGTTGTAGGTGGATTGAAATCAGTGACGGAGAGAGAGGGTTTAAACAGGCTTTTGAAGACACTTGTTCAGCACGTAACTGTCAGTCTGCCGATTTAGGGCCTAGTGTGTTACAAATCTGACCCCTCAACAAGGACTGTGCTTGAAATTCCCACATTCATTTTACACAAGACTTTCAGATCGGTAGGGGTGAAAGGTCGGAGTTTAGACCATCCGTGACACCCAACCCATTGCTGAAGATTGTTTCGGGTGAAATCTTGCAGGACTCCAAGCCCCTGGTGGGGCCTGGCACATCCTGGACGGCTCATTTTAAAACTGGGGGCTCAGAAGCTGTGATCAGCTCATGCAATGTGTTCAGAGCACGGGCTGGGCTCAGTGTTAAAGTGTGTGTGTTCGGACAGTCCTGTTACATCTGGAACCTTGACTGAGAAGATACATGGAGATAGAAAGAGAGAATTCGAGAAACTTGGAGAGAGAGAAATCGAAAAACTGGGAGAGGGGGGGCAGACAGAGAGGAAACAGAGACAGAAAGGGAGAGACAAAGAGAAGGGAGATTGAGAAAAGAAAGAGAGAAATGTTGAGATGGCCAGAGTGAGAGGAAACTGAGTCAGTAAAATAGAGAGACTTAAAGCAAAAAGAGGGAGTGGGAGAGAGAGAGAATGTGGAAGAGAGAAGCGAGACAGACGATACAGGTGGAGAGACAAGGACTGAGAGTGAGGCAGAAAGGGGGACAAAGAGGCAGAAAAGATAAAGGGTGAGAAACAGCGAGGCAGAGAGAAATGAGTGAGAGAGAAAACAAGGTGTGGAGAGATAGAGCCAATGAGACAGAAAGAAACAGAGGCAGAGAGATGAGACCGAGGCAGAGAGAGATGAAGAAAATTCTCTGCCCCAGAGAGCTGTGGAGGCTGCGTCATTAAATACATTTAAGGTGGAGCTAGACAGATTTTTGCAAGATAAGGGAGTGAAGGGTTATGGGGAGCAGGCAGTGAAGTGGCTTTGAGCCCAAGATCAGCCATGATCTTACTGAATGGCGGAGCAGGCTCGAGGGGCCAAGTGGCCGACTCCTGCTCATATTTCTTATGTTCTTATGAAGCAGAGAGACAAAATGCGGCAGATAGTGAAAGAGAAATAAACGAGATAGAGGAAGCACGCGTTAGATAAAGAGTAAATCTCCCTCTACACTGTCACATCAAACGGTCTGTGGGTCTAATTGACATCAGAAAAGGAGCAGGACTGGGTCATACGGCCCCTCCGGCATTCAATAAGATCATGGCTGACCTTACACCTCAACTCCACTTTCCCGCCAGATCTCCACATCTCTGATGTAATGGATGTCTATTTCCAATCTGCATGAAGAACCCAGTTCAAGTGAGATACCTTAAATCCGAACGGTCAGAGTGCTGGCACTCTGGGACACCTGTCTTATCTCAGTACCTTTCTGAATGTGTTATTAGGCACACAGAGATCCTTCAGATCGGTAGGGGTGAAAGGTCAGAGTTTTGACTCTCTGACACCCAGCCCCTTGCTGAAGATTGTTTCGAGAGCTGGGCCGTGTCTTTTCAGAATTCACCGTAGAATTGCATTGTAGTTACAGCACAAACAGGCCATTCAGCCCAACAGGACCATGCCGGTGTTTATGCTCCACACGAGCCTCCACCCACCTTACTTCATCTCACCCGACCATCATATCCTTGTATTCCTTTCTCCCTCATGTACTTATCTAGCTTCTCCTTAAAGGCACTCTGCTATTCACCTCAACTACTCCATGTGTCAGCAAGCTCTACATTCTCACCACTCTCTGAATAAAGAGGATTCTCCTGAATTCCTCATTGGATTTATTACTGACTATCTTATATTTATGACCCCTAGTTTTGGACTTGCCATTAGTGGCAACATCTGCTCTGCATCTACCCTATCAAACCAGTTCATAAATTTACAGGTCTCTATTAGATCGTCCTGCAGCCTTCTCTTTTCTTGCCATCTCACGGGGCCTCGCTACTCCGATCGTGTCAATCACAAATAAGACCATGTCTAATTACTTCTTTGTTTCGTTCACCATTCACATCCCCTTCCCCCTCCCAACCCGACTTCCTGTGTCCGCCCCTGGAAAAAACTCTCTCCTAATTTCACTTACAACTGCACTTTCAAAATCCCAACTGTCTGGACTTTGGCCCTGCATTCACCATGACATTTCTGCTCAACCACACCCTCACCTTTGATGCCATGGTTCCTCTTCCCATTTCCTGCGATTTCCACATCTTCTCCCAACCTCATTCCACCCCGAACACCTTGCCCTCGGACACTCTGATCCTGAAGAGAAACAAGACACGGATGTGAAGCTGTGATCCATGCAGTAAGTTTTATTTCTGAGTACAGCTCATTATTCTGACAGCAGTGACACAGTGTCAGAGGTTACGGGACCTAAACAATCAAACAGAGCCTGTTTCCCGTGAACGAAGGTTCCATTCAGTGAGAACGTGGAGAGCTCGGGCTGGTGGGAATCTGGCACTGGATCTATCACACAAGCAGAGTGGAAGAATTTGGTGATAGTAGGAATTGACTGGTAGGTATCCGGTAAGGAAGGCAAGAAATCATCAGATTGGAATTGAGCTTTTAACTTGTAACATTAGAGAAAAGTGGATTGCAAGCAGCGTGGAAGAATCTGGTGATAGTAGGAATTCATTGCAAATTATTGACATGGTTAGGAAATTAGCTGAGCGGCAGGAGACAGAGAGTATAATAGGAAGGTACTCAAATTGGCAGGATGTGACTAGTGGCGTCCCGCAGGGATCTGTATTGGGACCTCAACTATTCACAGTATTTATTAACGACTTAGATGATGGCCTAGAAAGTTATATCTAAATTTGCGGTGACACAAAGATAGGCGGCATTGTAGGCAGTGTAGATGAAAGCATAAGATTACAAAGTGATATCAATAGATTAAGTGAATGGGCAAAACTGTGGCAAACGGATTTCAGTGCAGGCAAATGTGAGGTCACCCACTTTGGACCAAAAAAGGATACAACAGGATACTTTCTAAATGGTGAAAAGCTCAAAAATAGTGGAGGTCCAAAGTGACTTGGGGGTCCAGGTACATAGATCATTAAAATGTCATGAACAGGTACAGAAAATAATCAAAAAGGCTAATGGAATGTAGGCCTTTATATCTAGAGGACTAGAGTACAGAGGTGTAGAGGTTATGCTGCAGCTTTACAAAGCCCTGGTTAGACCACACCTGGAGTACTGTGAGCAGTTCTGGGCCCCGCACCATGGGAAGGATATATTGGCCTTGGAGGGAGTGCAGCGCAGGTTTACCAGAATGATACCCGGACTTCAAGGGTTGTGACGAGGATAGATTACACAAACTAGGGTTGTATGCCCTAGAATTTAGAAGGTGAAGGGGTGATCTGATTGAAGTTTTCAAGATAGTAAGGGGAACAGATAGGGTAGAGAGAGATAAACTATTTCCACTTGTTGGGAATTCTAGGATTCTGGTGCATAGTCTAAAAATTTGAGCCAGACTTTTCAGGAGTGAAATTCGGAAACACTTCTACACACAATGGGTGGTAGAAGTTTGGAACTCTCTTCCACAAATGGCAATTGATGCTAGATCAATTGTTAATTTTAAATCCGAGATTGATAGCTTTTTGTGAACTAAAGGTATTAAAGGATATGGGCCAATGTACAGATCAGCCATGATCTCATTGAATGGCGGAACAGGCTCGAGGGGCTCAATGGCCTACTCCTGTTCCTATGCTGCTATGGAGCAGTCGCCGTGACTGGTGAACTGTTGCAAATAGAGATTCAGTTGCTGTGGGTTTCAAGGAGTCATTTCCTGCTGTTAAATACCAGAATCAAATTAATGAGAAGGCACCAATTTAAACAGAGAATTCAGCACTTTCTGGGGAGGTGAATTGCCGAGACACATTGGTACGGAACCGTATTTAGAAAGGTACAGAACATGTGGAACTGCCAACCTCACACAGACACATAAACGGAGACCCACATGTACATAGACACACAACTACTGACAATCAGAGACATACCTACAGAAGCACATACACAATCATGTACACAGACATATATCACAATATATACAGACAAGCACATGCACAGCCACACCGATTAACACACACAGACACATACACCTCTCTAACTGGCGAGAAGCTAGGAGCTGTGGATGAGCAGAGGGATTTAGGGCTCCAAGTACTTAAATCAGTAAAAACCAGTGGACAGGTACAAAAATAATGAAAGAGGCAAATGGAATGTTGGTGCTTCAGCTGTAGAGCGCTCTGGAAAGACCCCATCTGGAATATTGCATTCAGTTCTGGGCACCGCACCTCAGGAAGGATATACTGGATTAGAGGGAGTGCAGCACAGATAGACCAGAATGTTACCAGGGCACCAAGGGTTACATTATGAGGAGAGATTACATCTCCCGAGAATATAGAAGGTTAAGGGGTGATTTCATTTGATTCAGGTTTTTCGGATGTTGAAAGGAATTGTTAAGGTAGATTCAGAGGATCTTTTTCCACTGGTGGAGGAGTCTAGGACAAGGGGACATAATCTTCAAATCAATGTCAGGCCATTCAGAAGAAGTTAGGAAAGACTTCTTCACACAGAGGGTGGTAGAAGTGTGGAATTCTCTCAAACAAAAAGCAAATACTAGCACAATTAATATTATATCTGAGATTGGTAGATTTTTGCCAAGCAAGGGTATAAAAGGATACTGAGCAAAGGCAGGTGGATGCAGTTAAGATACAGATCAGCCATGAATGGAGGAACAGGCTCGAGGAGCTGAATGCCTACTCCTGTTCTTACTTCCACTTTATACAGAGTATCAGCATAAGAACATAGCAGCAGGAGTTGGCCATTCGGCCCCTCGAATCTGCTCCGCCTTTCAATAAGATCATGGCTGATCTGATCTTGGCCTCATATCTACTTTCCTGCCCGCTCCCCGTAAACCTTGATTCCCCTGTTTTTCAAAAATCTCCCTTCTCCGCCTTGAATATATTCAATGACTCAGCCTCCACAGCTCCCTGGTGTAGAGAATTCCAAAGATTCACGACCCTCAGAGAAGAAATTCCTCATCTCCGTTTCAAATGGGCGACCCCTTATTCTGAAACTATGCCCCCGAGTTCTAGATTCCCCCACGAGGGGAAACATCCCCTCTGCATCTACCCTGTCAAGCCCCCTCAGAATCTTATATGTTTCAATCAGATCACCTCTCATTCTTCTAAACTCTAATGAGTATAGGCCCAACCTGCTCAATCTTTCCTCATAAGACAACCCTTTCAACTCATGAATCATCCTAGTGAACCTTCTCTGAACTGCAACTAATGCAAGTGTATCCTTCCTTAAATATGGAGACCAAAACTGTACGCAGTACTCCAGGTATGGTCTCACCAACGCCCTGTACAATTGTAGCAAGACTACCCTAATTTTATACTCCATCCCCCTTGCAATAAAGGCCAATATTCCATTTTCCTTCCTAATTAATGGCTGTACCTGCATGCTAACTTTGTTTTTCATGTACAAGGGGTCCCAGATCCCTCTGTACCGCAGCATTCTGCAGTCTCTCTCCATTTAAATAATATTTTGCTTTATTATTCTTCTTACTAAAGTGAATAACCTCACATTTTCCCATATTATACGCCATCTGCCAAATTTTTGCCCCCTCACTTAACCTATCTATATCCCTTTGCAGACACTGTGTACTCCTCACAACTTGCTTTCCAGCCTATCTTTGTATCGTCAGCAAATTCGGCAACAGTACACTCGGTCCCTTCATCCAAGTCATTAATATAGATTGTAAATAGTTGAGGCCCCAGCACTGATCTCTGTGGCACCCCACTAGTTACAGTTTGCTAACCTGAAAATGACCCATTCATTCCGACTCTCTGTATTCTGTTAGTTAGCCAATCCTCTATCCAATCTAATATACTACCCCCAACACCATTAGCTCTTATCTTGTGCAGTAACCTTTTATGCGGCACCTTATCGAATGCCTTCTGGAAATCCAAACACACGACCTCTACTGGTTCCCCTTTATCCACCCTGGAGCATCGAGCACTCCCGGGGCAGGTACAATACAGATCTCCCTCTATATTACCAGGACATTACCACTGTTACTCTGTCCCCCATCCCTGCTCCAGACCATTTCTGTTCCTGAATTTATAAACTAGTAAATCCTCGAGATTATAAATCCTCGAGACTGGATGAATTACATCCCAATATACTAAAATATGCAAGGGAAGAGCCCATTGCATTCTGGACCTCGCACCTCAAGAATGATTTATCAAATTTGGCGGGTGTTCAGCACAGAGTCACCACAATGATACCCGGGCTGAAAGGGTTAAATGATGAGGACCAGTTGCACAGACTAGTATTTTACTTCCTGGAATATAGAAGATTAAGGGTGATATCACTGAGGTGTTTAAGATGATCGAGAGATACTATTTCATCTGGTGGGAGAGTCCAGAACAAGGGGCAAAACCTTGAAATTAAAGCCAGGCCGTTCAGGTGTGATGTCAGGAAGCACTTCTTCACACAAAGGGTAGTAGAAATCTGGAAAACACTCCCCAAAAAGCTGTTGAGGCTGGAGCTCAATTGAATAATTGAAGACTCAGATTCATAGATTTTGTTAGGCAGGGGTTTGCACACGCACACACACATACACATACACGTTGAGGTTGTTGGTGGGTTGAAATCAGTGACGGAGATAAAGGTCTTAAGAGGCTTTTCAAGGCACTTGCTCGGCACGCAACAGTCAATCTGCTGATTTAGCGCCTATTGTGGTTCAAATCTGAACTCTCACCAAGGACGTGTTTGAACTCCTCACATTCATTTTGCACAAGACCTTCAGATCGGTAGGGGTGAAAGGTCAGAGTTTCGACCCTCTGACACCCAGCCCATTGCTGAAGATTGTTTCTAGTGCTGTACCGTGTCTTTTCAGAATTTACCATAGAATTTCATAGTATTTACTGCCCAGAAACAGGCCATTCAGACCAACAGGAGCGGTGGAGAGGAGAGAGAAACAGAGCAAAGATGAATGGCAGAGAGAAAACAAGGTAGGGAGAGAGGGCCATTGAGAGAGAAAGAAACAGAGGCAGAGAGATGAGAGTGAGGCAGAGAGAAATAAAACGAGACAGATAGCAAAAGAGAGAAAAAAACATGATAGCAGAAGCACGGGTTAGATAGAGAGTAAATCTCCCTCTACACTGTCCCATCAAACCATCTATTACCAATCTGCCTGAAGAAACCCGATCAAGTAAGGTATCTTGAACCCCGAACGGTCACAGTGCTGACACTCTGGGACATCCGTCTTATCTCAATACCTTTCTGAATGTGATCTTAGACACTTACAGATTACCTGCAGCAGTTTCCTCTTCCAATTTCCTGCGATTCCCAAATCTTCTCCTAGCCTCATTACACGCGCAAACAGCTTGTCCTTGGACACACTGATCCTAAAGAGAAACAAGACACGGATGTGAAACTGTGATCAATGCAGTAAGTTTTATTTCTGAATACAGCCCATTATTCTGACAGCAGTAACACAGAGTCGGGGGTTACAGGACCTAAACAATCAAACAGAGCCTGCTTCCCGTGAATGATGGTTTCATTCAGTGAGAACTTGGAGAGCTCGGGCTGGGGGGAATCCGTCACTGGATCTTTCACTGTCGGTCTGCAACATCCAAATCCACCGGGGAAGGATAGTGGGACAGACAGATATATAGGGCGAGTTCGAGCAGTTGCCGGGACTGGTGAACTATTCCAAATAGAGATTCAGTTCCTGAGGGTTTACAAGAGTTGTTTGCTGCTGTTAAATACCAGAATCAAATTAATCAGCATGCATCAATTTAAACAGAAAATTCAGCATTTTCTGGGGAGGTGAATGGTTCAGACACATTGGTTCTGAACAGGATTTAGAAAGGAACAGAAGAAGGGGAAGGGAGAAAGATACACTCACACAGACACTTGCGTATGTACAGATACACACGCACGGAGAGACATACCCTCAGAAACACGTACACAGACATATCATAATACATAACACGTACATAGAGGCATACACAGCCACACAGATCGACTTACAGACAGCACACAGACACTTCTCTAAACTTCGATATGCTAGGAACTGTGGATGACCAGAGAGATTTACATGTCCAAGTACAGGAATCACATGTACAAAAAAAAATGGAAAAGGCTAATGGAATGTTGGCCTTTATCTCGAGGGGGCTGGAATACAAAGGGGATGAAGTGATGCTTCAGCTGTACAGAGCTCTGGTTAGACCCCACCTGGAGAACTGCACTCCGTTCTGGGCACCACATCTCAGGAAGGATATACTGGCCTTGGAGTGGGTGCAGCACATTCACCAGAATGACACCAGAGCTCAAAGTGCTCAATTATGAGGACAGTTTGCAGAGACTAGATAAGTATCCCCTTATATGTAAAGGATTAACTGGTGATATAATTGAGTTGTAGGATCATAGAATCAAAGTCCAATAGACAAGGAGGCCATTCGGCCCATCAATTCTGTGCCAGCTCTTTTGATATCAATCCAGTTAGTCCCATTCCTCCGCCCTTTCCCCATATCCCTGTAATCCTTTCAAGTATTTATCCAATTGCCTTTTGAAAGCTACTATTGAATCTGTGTCCAACACCCTATCAGACAGTGTATTCCAAATCCTAACCAATTGTTGCATAAACAAGTTTTTCCTCATCTCACCTCTGGTTCTTTTGCCAATCACCTTAAAGCTGTGCTCTCTAGTTAACGACCCTTCAGTGATTGGAAACAGTTTCTCTGTATTTACTCTATCTGAACCCTTCATGATTTTAAGCACCTGAATCAAATCTCCTCTTCACCGTCTCTGCTCTAAGAAGAACAAGCTCAGCTTCTCCAGTCTATCCATGTAACTGTAATCCTTCAACCCTGGAACCATTCTAGTAAATCTCTTCTGTACCCTCTCCAAAGCCTTTACACCCTTCCTAAAGTGTGGTGCCCAGAATTGGACAACATACTCCAGCCGAGGCCAAACTAGTGTTTTATAAAGTTTCAGCATAACTTCCTGACTGTTGCACTGTACGCCTCTATTTATAAAGCCCAGGATCCCATCTGCTTTATTATCTGCTTTGTTAACCTGTCCTGCCCCCAAAGATTTGTACACAAACACCCCCAGGTCTCTCTGTTCTTGCACCCCCTTTAAATTGTACCATTGAGCTTGGATTGGGGGGAGGGGGGAAAGAGTTTAATATTCAGTTTAATATTTCTGGAGGTTTTATTATTCTATAATATGAGAACACTGTCAGGTTATAATCACTAACTTTAAATCAGTGAGATTGTGTTCAGTCAGGACAGGTTTTTGATGCAAGTCCTGACTTCAGAGCAGCTCTGCACCAACCCGTCAAACACCGGCCCGGCCCGGCCCCTCCGCTCCGGCTCTCTCTCTCTCACTCACTCATTCATTCATTCACCCTCCGGCCAATAAAATAAATACTCACTCACGCGAGTCGCCGGGACTCCGCTCTCTCGAATTCTTCTCAAGTTCCGCCATTTTGTTTTCCTTCGCCATCCGGGACATGCGCAGTGCGCGCTCAGAGAGTCAGCATTGTCCGCCCGTGCTAATGGCTGAAAATAGCTGATTGACAGACCGCCCACCAATCGGGGCCCGGCACAGCGGCTCAATAGGAGGCGGAGCCGCTTGGGGGTCACGTGGCTCCGGATTTGAATCGGCGCGGCCTGTCAGCCGCCTCAGCACCAGTAACGGCATGTAACCCGGCAAGGCGGGCTGTGTGACGTCAGTAATCCGGCAACGCAGGCTGTGTGACGTCAGTAACCAGGCAACGCGGGCTGTGTGACGTCGGTAACCCAGGGGCGGAGCGGGACACCAACCCCACAGGATGACATGTCCCGAGCCCGGCACCAGGTGGATCTGATGTGAACATTGTGGCTGCTTTCGATCACAGGAAGCTACTTTAATTAGGTAGAAACTGTTGCAACACATACATTGTTTTCCCAGTTCTGATGAAAGTTCATCGACCTGAAACGTTAACTCTCTTTCTCTCTCCACGGATGCTGCCTGGCCTGCTGAGTTTTTCCAGCGTTTTCTGTTGTTATTTCGGATTTCCAGCATCCGCAGTATTTTGCTATCGCATTGTTTTAAGTTATTCATCCACTGTTTAAAGTTAGACTTGTTTTCAGAAATGTAAAATATGCTATTTGAATTTAAAGATAGGTTGCAGTAAATCACACACACACATATATATAGTTTCCACGACTAATGTTAGTTTTTAAATGCAATATTGCAGATATATGCTATGTTGGGAGATAAGTATACCCGGTTACGTTGTACACATGCTGCCTTAGATTATATACATGTTGCTTGGATTTATATTTCTAATTTTGTGAGTTATAGATAGGCCATTTTATTCATACTTAATGTTATAAATTGTATAAATGCTGATTTGAAGTATACATATAAAACATTTAATTATATGCTGTGGATACTTAATTAAAAACTCTCCCATATTGATATACATATCGATAACAAACAACAACTTGCATTTATATAGCGCCTTTAACGTAGTAAAACATCACAAAGCGCTTCACTGGAGCGATTATCAAACAAAATTTGACACCGAGCCACATAAGGAGACAGTAGGAGAGGTGACCAAACCCTTGGTCAAAGAGGCAGGTTTTAAGAAGCATCTTAAAGGAGGTACTGTCTCTCCCCTTCAAATCTGCCGTCATCTCCCCCCTCCTTAAAAAACTCACGCTGTCCTTGGAAACTATCGCCCCATCTCCAAAATCTCTTTCCTCTCCAAAGTCCTTGAGCGTGTTGTCGTCTCCCAAATCGCTGTCCATCTTTCTCTCAACTCCATGTTTGAATCACTCCAATCATGCTCCCGCCCCTGCCACAGTACTGAAACGGCTCTTATCAAAGTCACAAATTATATCCTAGGTGACTGTGACCGTGGTAAACCGTCCCTCCTCATCCTTCTCGACCTGTCTGCAGGCTTTGATACGGTTGACCACACCAAGCTCCTCCAACTCGTCTCCTCTGTTGTCCAGCTGGGTGGGAGTGCCCTGCCCGGTTCCATTCTTATCTCTCCTGTCTTAGCCAGAGAATCACCTGCAATGACTTCTCTTCCCGCTCCCACACCATTTCCTCTGGTGTTCCCTCAAGGATCTATACTTGGTCCCCTCCTATTTCTCATCTACATGCTGTCCCTTAACATCATCCAAAAACACAGTGTCAGGTTCCACATGTATACTGAAAGCACCAGCTCCACCTCACCACCACCTCTCTCGACCCCTCCACTGTCTCTGATTTGTCTCACTGCTTGTCCGATATCCAGTACTGGATGAGCAGAAAATTCCTCCAACTAAAAATTGGGAAGACCAAAGGCATTGTCTTCGGTTCCCGCCACAATCTCCGTTCCTTTCCCAGGCAACTGGCTGAGGCTGAACCAGAGTGTTCGCAACCTTGAGATGAGCTTCCGACAAAATATCCAATCCATCACCAAGACCGCCTACTTTCCGGTGTGCAACACCACCCATCTCCGACCCTGCCTCAGTTCAAACACTGCTGAAGCCCTCATCCATGCCTTTGGCACCTCTAGACTCGATTTTCCAATGCTCTCCTGCCCGTATCCTAACGTGCCCGAAGTACCGTTCAGCCATCACCCCTGTGCTCGCTGACCTACATTGGCTCCCAGTCCAGAACCCCTTATTTACATAGGATTAAATACACAGGATATACGGCACAGAAACAGGCCATTCGGCCCAACCAGTCCATGCCGGTGTTTATGCTCCACTCGAGCCTCCTCCTGTCTTTCCTCATCTAAATCTATCAGCATGACACTCTATTCCCTTCTCTCTCATATGTTTGTCCAGCGTTCCCTTAAATGCATCTATACCATTTGTTTCAACCACTCCCTGTGGTAGCGAGTTCCACATTCTCACCACTTTTTGGGTAAAGAAGTTTCTTCTGAATTACCTATTGGATTCTTGGTGACTATCCTATATTGATGGCCTGCAGTTATGCTCTTCCCCACAAGTGGAAACATTTTCTCTGTATCCACTCCATCAAAACCTTTCATAATTTTATAGACTTCAGCCTTTTTTCAAGAGAAAAGAGACCCAGCCTGTTCATCCTTTCCTGATATGTATACCCTCGCATTTCTGGTATCATCCTTGTAATCTTCTCTGCACCCTCTCCAGTGCCTCTATATCCTTTTTATAATATGGCGACCAGAACTGCACGCAGTACTCCAATTGTGGTCCAACCAAGGTTCGATACAGGTTTAGCATAACTTCCATACTTTTCAATTCTATCCCTCTAGAAATAAACCCTAGTGCTTGGTTTGCTTTTTTTATGGCCTTGCTAACCTAAGGCGCAACTTTTAGTGATTTGCGTATTTGTACTCCGAGATCCCTTTGTTCCTCTACCCCACCTAGACAAGCACCCTCCAAGTGATAAGTAACCTCCCTATTCTTCCTACCAAAATGTAATACCTCACATTTGTCTGTGTTGAACTTCATTTGCCAATTATTTGCCCATTCTGCAAGTGTATTAATGTCCTCCTGTAATTTGTTGCAGTCTTCCTCTGTATTGACTATTCCCCCCAATTTGGTATCATCTGCAAATATGGAAATTGTGTTTTTGATTCCAAAGTCTAAACCATTCATGTAAATTGTGAACAGCAGTGGTCCCAGCACTGATCCTTGTGGCACACCACTACCCACCTTCTGCTACTATGAATAGGTACCCTTTACTCACACTCTCTGCTTTCTGTCTTGAAGCCAGCTAGCAATCCATTCTGCTACTTGTCCCCTGACTCCGCATTCTCTGACCTTATTCATTAGTCTATTATGGGGTACCTTATCGAAGGCCTTTTGAAAATCTAGATAAATTACATCGACTGCATTACCATTGTCTACTCTCTCTGGTACCTCTTCAAAAAATTCAATAAGGTTGGTTCAAGCAAGATTTTCCCTTTTGAAATCCGTGCTGACTATTCATTATTATACTCTTCCTTTCTAGATGTTCTTCTATTCTCTCCTTTATTAGGGATTCCATTATTTTCCCTACCGCTGATGTTGAGCTGACTGGTCTATAATTCCCTGGACATGTTCTATCCCCCTTCTTAAATATAGGTATTTTGTTAACTGTCCGCCAGTCCTCTGGCACTACACCTTTTTCTAACGAATTATTAAATATGTGTAGTAATGCCTCTGCTCTCTCTTCTCTAGATTCTTTAAAAATGCATGGATGCAATCCATCCAGACCAGGGGTTTTATCCTTTTTGAGTTTGATTAGTTTCTTTAATATATCTCCTTTTTTATTTTAAATGCACTTATACACATCTCATCATCCAATGTCTTGTCCATCTGTTCTATTTCCCTGGTTAATACCGAAGCAAAATAATGATTTAATATTTCTGACGTCTCCCTATCGTTACCTGTGGTATTGTCCTGTCTATCCATTAATGGCCCTATTCCCATCCCAACCTGCCTGTAAAATATTGTACTATTTTGTTTTATGTTCCTTGATAATTTAATTTCATAGTTCCTCTTTGCCTTCCTAATTGTTTTTTTGACTTCTCTCCTAATCCCTTCATGTTCTCTCTTATCATGCACTCCTCTGCTGTCTATGTACTTAATGTATGCCTCTTTCCTTACCCTCAATTGTTCCTTATGGCTTCATTCATCCATCGAGTCTCATTGTTGTTTAGTTTGTTCTTTCCTGTTAGCGGAATATATTTTTCCTGCAATCTGTTGAACACCGTTTGAAATGTTTCCCATTGCTGTTCTGCATCATTGTTTGCCAATATTGTTGCCCACTTTATCTTCCCAAGTTCTATTCTCAGCCCCTCAAAATCAGCTTTTCTCCAAACTGTTAACTTTTAAATTCTCATCCTTGTTTTCAAATCCCTTCATGGCCTCAGCACTCCCTATCTCTGTAAGCACTTCCAGCTCTAGAATTCCCCGAGATATCTCTGTTCCCACAATTCTGGCCTCTTGCACATCCCCGATTCTAATCGCTCCACCATTGGCGGACGTGCCTTCAGCTGCCGAGGCCTGAAGCCCTGGAATTCCCTCCCTAAACCTCTCTGTCTCTTTATTTCTGTTGCCCTTCCCCCCATTTATTTAGGCCTTCCTCTCTCCCGAGTTCCTCCTCTCTAACCCTCTGACTTTCCGCAGTCCGATTCCCGCTTTAATGATCATCAGTGAAATATAGTTGCATAACTGTAATTGGGAGCGCGGCTCCGCTTTAAGAGCGCTGTCCCGCCTCCGCTCTCTCATTGGTTCCGGCGCCCAGCAGCGGCCCGACTCGACGGTCCGTCACAGCGGAATGATGCAATGACGCCGGGCGGGAGATTAACCGCACGGCTGTGCTCCGATTGGTCGGGGTGCGGCGGCGGTGGCGCTCAGCGATTGGTTGACCCGGCTGTCCGTCAGCTGGTCCGTCAGTTTCCAGTTTCCTGGCCCCAACCGTCTCCTCTTCACTATGGATGTCCAATCCCTCTGCACCTCCATCCCCCACCAGGATGGCCTGAGGGCGCTCCGCTTCTTCCTTGAACAGAGGCCCAACCAGTCCCCTTCCACCGCCACCCTCCTCCGCCTGGCTGAACTTGTTCTCACATTGAACAACTTCTCCTTTGACTCCACTCACTTCCTCCAAATCAAAGGTGTTGCTATGGGAACCCGCATGGGTCCTAGCTATGCCTGCCTTTCCGTGGGATATGTGGAACATTCTTTGTCCCAGTCCTACTCAGGTCCCCTCCCTCACCTCTTTTTCCAGTACATTGATGACTGTATCGGTGCTGTTTCCTGCTCTCGCCCTGAACTAGAACATTTCATTCACTTTGCTTCCAATTTCCACCCTTCCCTCACCTTCACATGGTTCATCTCCGACTCTTCCCTTCCCTTCCTCGACTTTTCTGCCTCCATCTCTGGGGATAGGCTATTGACAAACATTCACTATAAGCCCACTGTAACCCACAGCTACCTAAACTAGACTTCCTCCCACCCCGCTTCCTGTAAGGACTCTATTACATTCTCCCAGTTTCTCCATCTCCACCGCATCTGCTCTGACGACGCCACCTTCCATAATAGTGCTTCCGACATGTCTTCCTTTTTCCTCAACCGAGGATCCCCCTCTACTGTGGTTGACACGGCATTTGACTGTGTCCGTTCTATTTCCCGCACTTCTGCTCTCACCTCTTCCCCTCCCTCCCGGAACCACAATAAGGTACCCCTTGTCCTCAGCATTCACCCCACCAGCCTCCACATTCAATGGATCATCCTGCACCATTTCCTCCACCTTCAGCATGATCCCACCACCAAACACATCTTCCACTCACCTTCCCTTTCAGAATTCCGAAGGGACCGCCCCCTCCGCGACACCTTGGCCCATTCCATATCACCCCCCAACACCCCTTCCCCTTCGCCCGGCACCTTCCCATGCAAGCGCAGGAGATGCAACACCTGACCTTTTACCTCCTCCCTTCCCACTGTCCAGGGCACCAAACACTCCTTCCAGGTGAAACAGCAATTTACTTGTACTACTTGCAATTTAGTATAATGTATTCGCTGCTCACGTTGGGGAACCCAAACGCAGATTGGTTGACCGCTTTGCGGAACACCTCTGTTCAGTCCGTGATCCTGAGCTTCCGGTCGCCTGTCACTCTAATTCTCCGCTCCACTCCCACTCAGACCTCTCTGTCCTCGGCCTCTTACACAGTTCCAATGAAGCTCAACGTAAGCTCGAAGAGCAGCACCTCATCTTTCGATTAGGCACTTTACAGAATTTTGGTCTCAACATAGAGTTCAACAATTTCAGACCATATCCTCTGCCCCTATCATTACTTTCATCTTTTTTTCTCTCTCTCACATGGCAGCTGTTGATCATTCTGCCATTGTCATTTACACTTCTTCTAGAATCATCTTTTGTTTCTTAAGTTGTCCCATTACCATCTCCTTTTGCCTTGCACCATCATCCCTTTTGTCTCTTAATCTCTCCTGCCTTCCAGCCTATCACAGACCTTCACATTTGTTCTTTCCTCCCCTCCCCCCTTTCCCTGACCCTACACCTGCTTAAAAACCTGTTCCATCTCCAACGTTTTCCAGTTCTGACGAAGAGTCATCGACCTGAAACATTAACTCTGTTTCTCTCTCCACAAATGCTGCCTGACCTGCTTAGCATTTCTTGCATTTTCTGGTTTTATTTCAAATTTCCAGCATCCGCAGTATTTTGCTTTTGCACTCATCATTTAAATTGGGTCGCCCGTCTCTGCCGGTCCGGTCGGATCCGCGCTGATAGACGCGCCTGGGGGAAAGGCGCGTGGGAGCGGGATGACAGTGGGTTTCCGACCCGCTCCCAGAAATAACAAATTTCCCACCCGACCCGCCTCCAATCGCACCCGCTACCACCCCAGAAAATGAGTATTTCCATCATTTTCTGTTTAAATTATTGGTAGCTAGTTGTCAGACCTTTAAGAGTGGTTTTAACCTTACCTTTTAATTTGAACTGGATGGCCAGGGGAAACACGCTGCTCGGGAATCACGTCTGTCAGCCTGAGGCAGGAGTTCAGTGGCCATTGCTCCAGCTGATTACTTGTCAGCATCAATTGTAGTACAAATACTCCCACCTTACAGATGATCACTTTCCTCAGCAGAAGCTGTTTCTCACTGCATTCCCAGCACAGGTTCTGCAGGCTGCAGTCTTTCCAGCAAAGTCTCCACCCAGTGTCACCTCACTGGAAGAATCTCTCTCACCATTGACAGATTGCTTCTGTCATCTCTACTTCACCTGCCATCTATTCCATCAGCATGGATGCCGATTATACTGTCTCACCTCGGCCCTCAGAATCTGACCACGATGAGACCCAATACCAGCAGCGTCAGGCACACCAGCAGCACCAACGACAACACCACCAAACTTCTCCGCAATCACTTGATGCTGTAGAGGACAGAGCGCATCAACACCCGAGCACATTGCTGTCCGGCAGGCCAGGGCTGGCCTCACCATGGCCAGATTTACTTCACTTGACGCTGTACACCCTTACAGCTGCCACATGATGCTCCAGGTTGGCACCACCCCACAGCAACACCGTAAAGCATCCCTGCAATGACCAAGCCATTCCTTTCACACTCACCACCATTGCTGGAGGTACCGTTATTTCTCACCATTCACTTCAACTGATTAATCCCCTTGCAAAGTTGCACACAGATCTGTCCAAGACCGGAAATTGTTGAAAATATGGATTTTTATGTTTGACAGCACATTAACGGAAACTTTACATAAACATTCGATAAAACATCCAATGGCTACCCTTGTGAATTATACTTGTGTACAAAAGACTGATACTTGGATGTTTTTAGTAATAACATGTATAAGTGTGAGTGTAGAATAGTGAACTTCACATTAACCAAATATCTATATTCAGTGTGACCTGTAATGACTTGTGCATAAATTGCTAAGGCTTGCTCAAAATGTAACTGCAAAGACAGCCAGGACTACTCAAGACTAGTTCTGATAACCGACAATATCGCAGCTTATGAGGCCTTGTACTGCCTGTACCAGGGAAGCTAGAAATGAGAGAGATAAGGTAAATTCTGATGGGGTGAAGAATTATAAACAAGATAGCGAAATACAGGGTAAAGTTGTAGGAAAAATACAGGAAAGGCGGGGCCAAGGTGTTAAACTTAGACTGAGTGACAATGGTATTTTGACTATTAGAAACAATTAAAATAGATGATTTTGTTAAAGACCATGTATGGACAATGCCCAAATGAACTTTTGATAAGAAATGACTTAAAACCTTGATACTAGAAAAACAACTTTACACAGACCTACTGGAAGAGCAATGGAACAGACTGAAGATGACGTCACCTGTGTCCGAGAGGATCCAGAGACCAAGGGCTGCGAGCTACTCGTTAAACTATCGCATGCTTTTCAGTCTATTATCCTGTAAGCTTAATAAATCTTGATCTATTGCTCAAACATACTGGCTGCTGCCTATTGGTGTCTTGTCCAAGAACTCTGAGAGATCATAAAGATCTTACACTTGTGTGTCATCTTTCTCTCCTGCATGCATCTACGAGGTGCTAGTCCTGTGGCTTCAGAGGTAGAGGCAGCCTGCTCACTCCCCTGCTGCAAGGAGGTGGGGAGCACGTTGCTGCACAGCAGTGAGGCCAGGAGGACCCACGTCTATGCTAACATCCCTCCTAGAGAGGAGGTCTATGAGCCTCTGCCATCTATTCTCTATACATAGCCATCTATCCTCCATAAAGACCATGTGCTCCTCCGAGTGGCGCATTAGCTGATCGCTGTAGCTGCCCACCCCATCCATGGAGGAGCCTACAGTCACCATCGCCTGTGGTGGTGGTAGTCATGTTGGAGACGGATTCGCCACTCTCTGAACATTTGCAGACATCGCGCTCGCAAAACCTGTCAGAGCCTCCTGCACTTCTTGCTGCACCTCCAGGATCGCCCTCTTTCTGGATGGCCCCCGAGGCTCAGCGTCTGCATGCAGCTGAGCAGAGCTGGGAGCGTCCTGCGCCCTCCAGCAAGAAATCTCCACTGTTCTCCCTCACTCTACACCATCTGCTCTTGCGCACTTGTGAGTTGTGAGACACCAGGTGACAACACTACTCTATCTCGTGTAGGACCCACCGAGGAGTGCCTGTCTGCCCTTGTGCTGGGTTCACTTATGTCTGGTGATGGTGCACCCTCAGAGGCTGGAGGCTACTCTGAGGAGTCGTCTTCCTGTTCCTCCTGGACAGTAAAGTGGGGGAACTCGTGATGGACCTGTGGGAGAGTGAAGATATGAGTTAGATATGTAATATGAAGAATAAATACAGATACCATTATGCACATGATGACCATTCATAAGAACATAAGAAATAGGAGCAGGAATAGGCCACTTGGCCCCTCGAGACTGCTCCGCCATTCAATAAGATCATGGCTGAACTTGGGCTCAAAGCCTCTTCCCGGCCCGCTCCCCATAACCCTTCACTCCCTTTTCTTGCAAAAAAATTAGTCTATCTCCACCTCAAATGTATTTAATGACCCAGCCTCCACAGCTCTCTGGGGCAGAGAATTCCACAGATTTACGACCTCTGAGAGAAGAAATTCCTCCTCATCTCAGTTCTAAAAGTGTGACAATTTATTCTAAAACTATGCCCCCGAGTTCTAGATTTCCCCTCATGGTAAACATCCTCTCTGCATCTACCTTGTCGGGCCCCCTCAGTGTCTTATATATTTCAATAAGATCACCTCTTATTCTTCCAAATTCCAATGAGTATAGGGCCAGCCAGATCAAACTTTCCTCATACGTCAACCCCCTCATCTCTGGAATTAACCTAGTGAATCGTCTCTGAACTGCCTCCAATGCAAGTATATCCTTCCTTAAATAAGGAGACCAAAACTGTACGCAGTACTCAAGGTGTGGTCTCACCAATACCCTGTAGAGTTGTAGCAGGACTTCCCTGCTTTTATACTCCAACCCCTTTGAAATAAAGGCCAACATTCCATCCGCCTTTTTGATTACTTGCTGTACCTGAATGCTAACTTATTGTGTTTCATGCACAAGGACCCCCAGGTCCCTCTGAACTGTAGCATTTTGTAATCCCTCTCCATTTAAATAATAATTTGCTTTTTTATTTTTCCTACCAAAGTGAATAACCTCGCATTTTCCCACATTATACTCCATCTGCCAAATATTTGCCCACTCACTTACCTGTCTATATCCCTTTGCAGGTTCTTTGAGTCCTCTGCACAACTTGCATTCCCACCCATCTTTGTATCATCCGCAAACTTGGCTACATTACCCTCTGTCCCTTCATCGAAGTCAATAATGTAGTTTGTAAATAATTGAGGCCCCATACCGATCCCTGTGGCACTCCACTGTAGGGTGTGGTAATGGGGTCAGCCTTCTGACTCAGTGAGCGGTTCGACTCGCTCCCACGCCCCTGGTTCCTAGACTTTGGACTTATTTAGGGGTTGTGAACAAAAATGCAGTAGACAACAGGTTCTAATGAAAGAATTTTGACTTTATTAAAAGAAAAAGGTACCAAACTTAAAACACACTTAATACTTAAACACAGATTGGGGAGCACACGGTACAGGCGAGGGAGAAGGACAATATACCAAACAAAAACCTTATCCCTCCCAAAGATCCCAGTATCTAGCTAGGTTTCTGGTTTCTGGAGATCAGGGATAATGCTCACCAACGAATCCTTGACAGGATTTTAGAGTCTTTTGATTAAAAGATTTCGTAAGGCCATTGTTGCTGCGAGGTGTCCGATGGTCATTGAGGCAGTCGCTCTGGTTTCTTCTTGTGTGATGATCTGTTTGCTGGCCTTCCTCCTCGTGGCTTGTAGTGGTTTTGCTGGAGCAGGGGGAGAGCTGTACCGGCGTTGTCAGCGAGTCCAAAAGAGAGAAAAGTTTTGGGGCAGGCTTTCAATTATACTGTCTTTTTTTCGCGCCCAAAAACCCCTTACTAAAACGTTTCCTTTAGGTTGCAAATGAGCCTTGCTTAGTCCATTGTCTAGTTTTGGCGGGCTTGCCAGTTCCGATGGCTTTAGCTCAGTGTTAAACATGTCTTGATCGTTTTCCGATTTAACACAGCCTTATCTACGCGCCAAATCTCAACCCTATTGTCCTAGTTCTTTTGGCGGCCTTTTAAATCTGGCCTGTGGATACCTGGTTGATTGGTTTTTGATGAAGTACTAAATGTTTTATTGATTTCAGGCTTCTGGTATACTGTTTGGGCCTGGGAATTTCAAAAAGGGGTCTTGGATTATTCATATTTCGATGGGTGTGTGAGGCTTTGGGTTTGTCTCTTCCTCCTTGGTAGGATTGCAGTGTAAACAATTCCCAGACAGCTTGATTGGGCCCCAATACCCAAAGCTGTCCACTGCCTGGCCACGCCCCTCTGCAGCCTGTCTTGTGTCTGTGAAAGGTGTCTTTCCCAACAGTAAGATTCAAAAGTCATTTTCCTCAGGGTTTTTCTTCCCTGATCTTTAAAACGTCCAAAACTGAGGTTTTTACATCAAATCACTTCACTTCGGTCCCATCATCCCAAGTTTGTATGAAAGGTCCAAAAATCACTCCCTTTAGGGCTCTGTTCGAGATTCTGGGGGATTTTGCGAAGCCTACACTGGTGAGCTGGGGATGTGATAATGTAAACAGAAAGCGAGGGATGGGTGGACGTGCAAGGTTTGTTGGTGTGAATAAGAATGTGCAGGGGTAGGGTTGGGAAGGCAGAGTGATGGGGTGTGATGAGAGGCACAGCAAGATGAAGGTGAGTGTGGTTTTGTACTCACGTTTCCTGATCTAATGAGATCATTGAAACGTTTGCGGAACTGCACCCAGGTCTTCCAGACAACATCCCTGCTGGTGACCCCGTCTGCAATCTCCAACCAGGCTGTTTTGGTGTTCTGGGGAGTTCTCTTCTGCCCATTGGAAGGGAAGAGGATCATCCTGTTTGCATTGACTCCCTTCATAAGCATATGGAGGGAGCCATCGGACAACCTGGGTGCAGCCCTCTGCCTCTGTGCAGTCATTGTCAGTGTTTGCAGCACTCCAATGCTGTAGTGCACTGACAGCACTATGTTACATTGACATTCAAATCCAATGTGGCCATGGTCCCTTTAAAGATCCCGGCTAAAACGCGTCATCTATGACGTCAACAGACCAGACCCGCATCATTTAATTGGACCGAGTAACGCGCTGGCCGGGCTTAATAGGCCCTATTAACGTAAAGTCATTTTCAGCAGCGGGCTGGAGCCAGCAGCGGGGTCATGACCCGACCTGCCCAGGTCGGCACAATTCCGACCGTGGATTTTACGGCCTTAAGGAGTCCATGGGCCATATGTATTTTCAATGTTACAGGTTTCAGTTTCTTTATCGTGACCTGAAGTGGCAGCTCCTTAGCTTTTGCTTACATTTTAGCCCCAGGCTCCTAATCTTTGGCCACCTGGTGCAGAGTGGGTTGAGTAAGGCGTTGGATCTTCTCCTGGACCTGCCCTGGCCCTCAGCTGAAACAGCAATTTGTAGGTTATGGGTGGGCGGGGCCCATGGGGTGCGAGTGTGGCTCTATCTGCCTGCCTCTCTTCCGCGATCTTGTCCGTGCCCAGGTGGTCTTGGAGAGGGAGCATGGGGTGTCCACCGGTATGTACGTTACCTTCCGCGACCGGAGGGCACCGCAGGTCAGTGAGGTGAGAATCGATCCTCACAATCACAATGTGATGTAATTATTAGTTGTGTGTGTGGCTGTATTGCATAAATTTATTACTGGAATAACAACAGAAAATGTTGGAAACACTCAGCAGGTCAGGTAGCATCGAGGAGAAACAGTATCAACGTTTCGGGTCGAGGGCCCTTCGTCAGATCTGTTACTGGATATTTGAGGTGCGCCTGGACACTTGCCTTAATGGTTTATGTCCCCTTCTGATGACACTGGGGCAGGTTAATGTCACCCCCTACAGGGAGTGAACAAAGGCTCAATCTGAATTTGTGAATGATCTCTTCACCAATTGGAGCTTTCAATGGCGAAGTGTTCACCCAGGATCCCCCGCGCGGCAGAAAGTGCACTGTCAATGACTACAGGAGCCAAGTGCGCAGGCGCGGGGCCGGGGAGTGCTCCGAGCATGCGCAGTACGAGTGGTGGGGTACGAGTAATGACGGATCAACAACAGCATCGAGCAGATTCAACGTTTCAGGTCGACGACCCTTCCTCAGAGCATTTCCTGTTGTACTAATGGCCGAACAAGCGACTCGAGATGCGGGAGTTGATTGTGGGTGCCAGGGAGGAATAGGCGCCGCGTCTGGGCTGGGAATCTTCACAAACACACGGCGTAGGCCTCAGGACCCGAATAAGACACTGCGGGCCCCGGGTTTGCGCCGCGGTGCCAGCCCCAGCCGGCGGGGTGAGCGGGGCGACTGTGCGCATCTTGCGAGAGGATGTCTCTGCGGCGACAGGCCCGGGTTAACCCGGCAACCGGCCGCCATCTTGGTGAAGGAAGGCGGGACTTGTTCCCGCGCCGCCATCTTGGACAGGGCGGGGTCAGGGCGCATGCGCGGCCCTCTCCCAGAGCAGGTGCAGCAGAAGCACTGTTTAATATTCGGTTATGGGATGTGGGCATCGCTGGCAAGGCCACCATTTATTGCCCATCCCTAATTGCCGTTAAGAAGGTGTTGGTGAACCGCCTTCTTGAACCGCTACAGTCTGTGTGGTGAAGGTACAACCACAGTGCTGTTAGGTAGGGCTTTCCAGGATTTTGACCCAGCGACGATGAAGGAACGGCGATATACTTCCAAGTCAGGATGGTGTGTGACTTGGAGGGGAACTCGAAGTGTCAGTGTGTTCCAGCGAGGGGTGTGGGGTATATCAGTGTGTAACAGTGAGGGGTCTGGGGTATATCAGTGTTACATTGAGATCGGAGTGTTACAGTGAGGGGTGTGGGGTATATCAGTGTGTTACAGTGAGGGGATGGGGTATATCAGAATGTTACAGTGTGGTGTGTGGGGTATATCAAAAGGGAATTAGGTAAGTGCCTAAAGGATAAAAATTAAGGGCTTCGGGGAAAGGGCGGGGAACTGGGACTTGCTGAAGTGCTCTTGCAGAGAGCCGGCACGGGCTTGAATGGCCGTATGGTGTAACCATTCTATGATTCTATAGAGCCAGAGATATATAACAACAACAACAACTTGTATTTAAATAGCACCTGTAACGTAGTAAAACGTCCCAAGGCGCTTCACAGCAGTTTTGCCACCGAGCCACATAAGGATAAATTAGGACAGGTGTCCAAAAGCTTTGTCAAAGTGGCAGGTTTTAATGAGCATCTTCAAGGAGGAAAGAGAGGTTGAGAGGGCGAGAGCTTTAGGCAGGTAATTCCATAGCTTAGTGTCTAGGCAACAGAAGGCACGGTCACCAAATGTTGAGCGTTTATAATCAGGGATGCTCAAGAGGGCAGAATTAGAGGAGCGCTGATATCTCGGTGGGGGGGGGGGGGGCGTTGTGGAGCTGAAGGAGATTAGAGATAGGAAGGGGCGAGGCCATGGAGGGATTTGAAAACAAGGATGAGAATTTTGAAATCGAGGTGCTGCTTAACTGGGAGCCAGTGTAGGTCAGCGAGCACAGGGGAGATGGGTGAACGGGACTTGGTGCGAGTTAGGACACGGGCAGCCGAGTGTTGGATGAATACAAGTTTACATAGGGTGGAATGTGGGAGTCCAGCTCAGATTGCGTTGGAATAGTGAAGTCTAGAAGTAACAAAGTCATGAATGAGGGTTTCAGCGGCGGATGAGATGAGGCAAGGGCGGAGACGGGCGATGTTACGAAGTTGGAAGTAGGCGGTCTTTGTTATGCTGCGGATATGTGGTCGGAAGCTCATTTCAGGGTCAAATATGGCACCAATGTTGCGAAAAGTGTGGTTCAGCCTCAGACAGTAGTTAGGGAGAGGGATGGAGTCAGTGGCTAGGGAACGGTGTTAGTGGCGGGGGCCGAAAACAATGGCTTCGGTCTTCCCAATATTTAATTGGAGAACATTTTTACTCATCCAGAACTGGATGTTGGACAAGCAGTCTGACAATTTAGACACCGTGGAGGGGTCGAGAGGAGAGGTAGTGAGGTAGAGCTGGGTGTCGTCAGTGTACATGTGGAAACTGACGCTGTGTTTTTGGATGATGTCGCCAAGGGGCAACATGTAGATGGGAAATAGGAGGAGGCCAAGGATAGATATTTGGGGGACACCAGAGGCAACGATGCGGGAGCGGGAAGAGAGGCTAACTGATATTCTGATCCTTTCTGCACAGTATAATCCCAGCCCCAGACATATGTCTCACTGCAGAGAGAGAGAGGCAGAGACAGTGAGGGAGCAGATACCTAGAGAGGGAAAGAAACACTGGGGTAGAGTTTGACTTATAGTAGGTACTATAGTACAAACCGGGTGATTGTGAATCAGCCATCCATTTTACACCGATGGAAATAAAACTCGGAGAGATGTAGGGCAGGATCCCGTTCATTCCCGGAGACGGGACTGATTGTACACCCTGTGTTCATGCCCAGTGAGACTGCACACCAGGAGCAGAGCCTGGTCAATGTGACCCTGTGACACCTCGAGTGGGAGGGCTCTGGCTGGGCTGCTTTGTGACATCGTTCCTGGCTGCCCTGTGATTGGCTGCTGGCTCCTGTGTGGTGTCATCTGGAGACAGGGCTCCGCCGCAGGTTACGGCCCATCAGTGGGATTTCAGTGTGGGAGGAGCTGGAGTGACAGCTGACACATCCAGTGAGTTTAGTCCCAATAAACAGGGCAAAGGACAGAAAAGAACAACTTAATATTAAAGTAAGTAATAAAACACAGTCATTAATCGCAAAAATAAGCAAATTGAATTTAATTATGGTCACAGAAATGCTCCCCCTGTATTCTAGGATTAATATTAATAATTTCTCTATTGACAGTCTCTGGGAGTGAGCAACATCTCAGGATGGTGGAGAGAGAGAAGTCGAATCATCGCCACACTCACTGGGACTGGAGAAATGTCGCTGGCTTCACAGAGCAGATCTGGTGGGACCGAGACACCCAGAGAAGGAGACGGGATAAAACCGGAAGCTTCAACAATGATTAGAAAGGTGAGGAACTTTACCGGGGATCCCTTCAGTCCAGGATTTTGCCGAGGTAAGAGTCTAACCAGATACTGGGAGCTGTTCAACATCTGCCATCAGGCTCGGCCTTTGAGGCGGCAAGTTGAGCAGAGCTTAACTCATAGATAAACCTTGCCCGTACCTCACCTGAGAGTGTATGACACTTGCATGTAGAGGGATCTTTATTCTGTATTAATCCCATGCTGTACCCGAGCTGGTTGTGCTTCATTGGGTAGTGTCAAGCGAGCTGTACGCTGCACTGAACACATGCTGTATTAGAGGGAGCTATGGATGTCACCCGCGCTGTACATGCACCGGGAGTGTTTGAGTGGAGAGTGTAGATGAAGCTTTACTATGTAACGCTCTATCAAAGGTACTACACAGGCTTGGTACAGAATAAAGCTCCCTCTACGCCGTCCCATCAAACACTCGCAGGGCAGGTGGAGCACAAGTTAGATACAGAATAAAGTTTCCTCTACACTGTCCCAACAAACACCCCCAGGGCATGTACAGCACAGGTTAGATACATATTAAAGTTCCCTCTGCTGTGTTTCAACCAACACTTCCAGGATAGGTACAGCATCGGTTTGATACAGAGTAAAGCATCCTCTACACTGTCCCATCAAACACTCCCAGGGCAGATACAGTATATATTTTCGATACCGAGTAAAGCATCCTCTATACTGTCCCATCGAAAATCCACAGGGCAGGTATAGCACGGGTTAGAGAAAGAGTGATCTCCCTCTACACTGCCCAATCAATTACTCAGAAGTCGCACAACACCAGGTTATAGTCCAACAGATTGATTTATTTTTACAAGCTTTCGGAGCTGTTCGCTCCTTCTTCAGGTAAGGTAGCTGTGAGAGAATCTCCCAGAATTCACAATATAAACACAGAAAAAATCTATTCAAATCTTTCCCTACATCAAAGACACACTAAGAGCACAGCCAACACAATGAGATGTGTCCCAGGGGGTCCAACGTGTCAAAACACCTGCTGGCCGCATATCCTCTCCATTTGTTGTGTTAGTCTTTTTAAAACAAAACCTGGAAAGACCGGCCATGATGTCAAGTCACGTTCTGTATCGTGACATGAACCCGATATCGCGATTGAGGCCATCCTCATGAGTGCGGAACTTGGCTATCAGTTTCTGCTCTATGATTTTGCGCTGTCGTGTATCCCGAAGGCCGCCTTGGAGAACGCTTACCCGCAGAACCGAGGCTGAATGCCCCTGACTGCTGAAGTGTTCCACGACTGGGAGGCAACCCTCCTGCCTGGCGATTGTTGCGCGGTGTCCGTTCATACGTTGTCTCAGTGTCTGCATGGTCTCGCCGATGTACCATGCTCTGGAGCATCCTTTACTGCAACGTATCAGGTAGACAACGTTGGCCGAGTCACATGAGTATGTACCATGTACCTGGTGGGTAGTGTCCTCACGTGTGATGATGGTATCTGTGTCCATGATTTGGCATGTCTTGCACAGGTTGCCGTGGCAGGGTTCTGTGGTGTCGTGGTTGCTGTTCTCCTGAAAGATGGGTAATCTGCTGCGAACGATGGTACTTTTGAGGTTAGGCAGCTGCTTGAAGGCGAGTAGTGGAGGCGTGGGGATGGCCTTAGCAAGGTGTTCGTCGTCATCGATGACATGTTGAAGGCTGCGAAGAACATGGCGTAGTTTTTCCGCTCCGGGGAAGTACTGGACGACGTAGGGTACTCTGTTGGTTGTGTCCCGTGTTCGTCTTCTGAGGAGGTCTATGCGGTTTTTCGCTGTGGCCCGTCGGAACTGTCGATCGACGATTCGAGCGTCATATCCCGTTCTTACGAGGGCGTCTTTCAGTGTCCGTAGGTGTCCATCGCGTTCCTCCTCGTCTGAGCAGATCCTATGTATTCGCAGGGCTTGTCCATAGGAGATGGCTTCTTTAACGTGGTTAGGGTGGAAGCTGGAGAAGTGGAGCATCGTGAGGTTGTCCATGGGCTTGCGGTAGAGTGAAGTGCTGAGGCGTCCGTCTTTGATGGAGATTCGTGTGTCCAAGAATGAAACCGATTCTGAGGAGTAGTCCATGGTGAGTTTGATGGAGGGATGGAACCTGTTGATGTTATCGTGTAGTCCTTTCAGTGATCCTTCGCCGTGGGTCCAAAGGAAGAAGATGTCGTCGATGTATCTGGTGTACAGCGTTGGTTGGAGGTCCTGTGCAGCGAAGAAGTCTTGCTCGAACTTGTGCATGAAGATGTTGGCGTATTGGGGTGCGAATTTGGTCCCCATGGCTGTTCCGTGTGTTTGGGTAAAAAAATGGTTGTCGAAGGTAATCAATTACTCCCAGGGATGTTGCAGCAGGGGTTAGATACACTGTAAAGCTGTGTCCACAAACACTCCCAAGGCAGGTATAGCAGATGCTAGATACTCAATAAATCTCCCTCTACACTGTCCCATAAAATACTCCCAGGGCAGGTACAGCACGGGTTGATACAGGGTAAAAAAATACCTCTACCCTGTCCCGTCAAACATTCTCAGGGCAGGTAGAGAACGGGTTAGGTACATTTAAAAGATCCCACTAAATGGTCGCAACAAACCCTCCCAGTGCGGATACAGCAATGTTGAGATACTGAGTAAAACTCCCTCTATATTCTCTCATCAAACACTCCCAGGGCAGGTACAGCACGCGCTAGATATCGAGTAAATCTCGCTCCATACCGTCCCATCATACACTCCCAAGGCAGGTACTGCACGGGTTAGATACAGAGAAAAGCTTCATCTGCACTGTCCCAACAACTCCCAGGTCATTTACACCAAGGGATTGATATAAAGTGAATCTCCCTCTACAATGTGCCATCAAACTATCCCAGGGCCGGTACAGCACGGGTTCGTTACATAATAAAGCTCCCTCTACACTGTCCCAAAAAACACCGCGAGAGCAGGAACAGCACAGCTTCTGCTACAGAGTAAAGCTCCCTCTACAATGAAACATCAAACACACCCAGGGCCATCTACAATGAAACATCAAACACACCCAGGTCAGGAACAGCAAGGGTTAGATACAGAGTCAAGTTCTGTCCACACTGTTGCTCCAAACACTCCCAGGGCAGGAAAAGCAGGGGTTAGATATGGAGTAAATCTCCCTCTACACTGTCCCATCAAATACTCCCAGGGCAGGTACAGCACGGTTTAGATATAGATTAAAAACCCCAATACACTGTCCCGTCAAACACTCCCAGGGAAGGTACAGCAATGGTTAGCTATGGAGTAAATCTCCCTCTACACTGTCTCACTAAACAATCCCAGGGCAGGAAAAGCAAGGGTTAGATATAGAGCAAATCTCCCTCTACACTGTCCCATCAAATACTCCCAGGGCAGGTACAGCACGAGTTAGATAGATATTAAATCTCCCTCTGCACTGCCCCATCAAATACTCACAGGGCAGGTACAGCACAAGGTTAGATACAGAGTAAAGCGCCCTCTAATTGTTCCATTAAACACGTCGCAGGGCAGGTGCAGCATGGGTTCGATACAGAATAAGGTCCTCTACACTGTCCCATCAAACACTCCCAGGGCAGGTACAGCACGGGTTTGATCATAGTAAAGGTCCTCTACACTGTCCCATCAACACTGCCAGGGCAGGTACAGCACGTTTTAGCTATAGTGTAAATCTCGCGCTACACTGTCCCAACAGCCACTCCCAGGTCAGGTACACAAAGGGTTTGATACAGAGTAAAGCTCCCGCTACACTGTCCAATCAAACTATCACAGCTCAGGTAGAGCACGGGTTAGATACAGAGTAAAGCTCCCTCAATGAAAAGATGGTCTACTATAAATGGCACGATTTTTATAAGTGTAGATGAGCAGAGAGACCTCTATGTACAGATACACAAATACTTAAATGTGGCAGAGCAAGGTGATCAATTTGTTAACAATGCATAAGGGTGAATTAGTTTATAGGTAGTGGAATAGAATATAAAATTAAAGAGATCATTCTAAACTTAATAAATCACTGGTTAGGCACCAGGTGGAATATTGTGGACAATTCTGGGCACCACACTTCAGAAAAGATTTGAAGGCCTTTGAAAGGGGACAGAGGAGGGTAATCAGGTTGTACCAGGGAAGATGGGCTTCAGCTTTGAAGAGATGTTGGAAGAGTTATGACTGCTCCTTGGACCAGGGAATGTTAAGAGGTGACCTAATCCAGGTTTTCAGGAAGATGAGAGGTTTTCAGAGAGACAACCTATTCCCTCTGGCGAGTGGATTAATAGAGTCATAGAGTCATAGAGTTATACAGCACAGAAAGAGGACCTTCGGCACATCGTGTCCGCGCCGGCAATCAAGCTCTGTCTATTCTAATCCGATTTTCGAGCACTTGGTCCGTAGCCTTGTATGTTATGGCGTTTCAAGTGCTCATCTAAACGCTTCTTCAATGTTGTGAGGGTTCCTACCTCTACCACCCTTTCAGGCAGTGAGTTCCAGGTTCCAACTCCTGCTGGGTGTAAAATGTTTTCCTCAAATCCCCTCTAAACCTCCTGCCCCTTACCTTGAAACTATGCCCCCTGGTTATTGACACATCTATGAAGGGGAAATGTTCCATTCTATCTACCCTATCTATGCCCCTCATAATTTGGTACACCTCAATCAGGTTCCCCTTCAGCCTTCTCTGTTCTAAGGGAAACAACCACAGCCTGTCCAGTCTCTCCTCATATCTGAAGCGCTCCAGCCCAGGTAATATCCTGGTGAATCTCCTCTCCACCCTCTCTAATGCAATCACATCCTTCCTATTGTGTGGCGACCAGAACTGCACACAATATTCCAGCTGTGGCCGAACTGGCGTTTTGTACATCTCCATCATACCCTCCCTGCTCTTATATTATATGCCTCGGTTAATGAAGGCAAGTATCCCATATGACTTTTTAACCACGTTATCTACCTGTCCTGCTGCCTTCAGGAATCTATGTACATGCACACCAAGGTCCCTCAGATCCTCTGTCCTTTGTAGGGTCCTACCATTGATTGCGTATTCCCTTGCCTTGTTAGTCCTCCCAAAATGAATCACCTCACATGTTTCAGGGTTAAATTCCATTTGCCACTTTTCTGCGCATCTAACCAACCCGTCTATATCGTCCTGCATACTGAGGCTTTTCTCCTCGCTATTTACCACTCCACCAATTTTCGTGTCATCTGCGAACTTACTGATCATACCTCCGACATTCATATCAAATCATTAATGTACACTACAAACAGCAAAGGAACCAGCACCGATCCCTGCGGTACACAACTGGACACAGGTTTCCAGTCACAAAAACAAACTTCGACCTTCACCCTCTGCCTCCTGCCACTAAGCCAATTTTGGATCCAATGTGCCAGATTGCCCTTGATCCCATGGGCTCTTACCTTCTTGACCAGTCTCCCATGCGGGACATGGTTAAAAGCCTTACTTAAGTTCATATAGACTACATCAACTGCACTACACTCATCCACAAACCTAGTCGCCCCCTCGATAAATTCATTCACATTGGTTCGACATGATCTCCCCCTGACAAAGCCATGCTGACTATCCTTGATTAATCCTTGCCTCTCCAAGTGGAGACTAATGCTTTCCCTCAGAATATTTTCCAATAATTTCCCTACCACTGATGTTAGGCTCACTGGCCTGTAACCAGAGTTCATAGATTTAAAATCATTGGAAAAAGATCTAGAGGGGTGATGAGGAGAATTGTTTTCACTCAGAGTTGTTGGGCTCTGGGACGCTCAAATTGAAAAGGAGGCAGAAGCTGATTCCTTTAATAATTTTAAAAGGTGGTTGCATAGGTTCTTGAGGATGAGGAGTAACAGTGTTACGAGCAATATTTTGGGCCATGGGTCAATGCACGACTGCTCTTCCAAAGAGACAGCGTGGGCATGACTGGCAGAATGGACTCTTCTGCTGCAGGTTGCTATGATTCTATGATTACATAGGAGTACACAGGATATACGACACAAAAACAGGCCATTAGGCCCAATCAGTCCATGCCGGCGTTTTTGCTCCACACGAGCCTCCTCCTGTCTTTCCTCATCTAAATCTATCAGAATAATCCTCTACTCCCTTCTCCCTCATATGCGTGTACAGCCTTCCCTTAAATTCATATATACCATTCGCTTCAACCACTCCCTGTGGCAGCGAGTTGCCCATTTTCACCGCTCTATGGGTAAAGACGTTTCATCTGAATTCCCTGTTGGATATCTTGGTAGCCTCTGTTACGCTCTTCGTCACAAATGGAAACACTCTCTCTGTATCTACACTATAAAAACTTTTCATAATTTTAAAACCTCTATTAGGTCACCACTCAGCCTACTTTTATCAGGATTCGGTATTCTCGTTCTTGGTTGCAGAGGACGCTATCTCTCCCCCTAATTATAGAATCCCCTGTCACAAACACATTTCTATTCAGCTCTTCACCTACCACCACCCCCACCCCGCCCCCTCTGAGACACGGTGCTTTGGTCTGCAGTGTGGCTGTTCTCCCTGCAGTCTTTATCCTTTCCTCTCCAAAATTCTTGAACGTGTTGTCGCCTCCCAAACCCATGCCAATCTTTCACAGAACTCCTTGTTTGAATCCATCCAATCAGGATTCCACCCCTGCGACAGTACTGAAATTGTTCTTACCAAGGTCACAAATGACATCCTAATTGTCTCCGACGAAGGTAATCTATCGCTTCTCGTCTGCAGTCTTTGACACGGTTGAACACAAAATTCTGCTCCAAGGCCTCTCCAGCGTCTTCCAGCTGGATGGGACTGCAATCGCCTGGTTTCATTCCTATCTTTCTAGCCATAACCATAGAATCACCTGCAATGGCTTCTCTTCTTTATCCCGCATGGTCACCTATGCTGTCCCACCAGGATCTATCCTTGACCCCCTCCTATTTCTCTTCCACATGCTGTCCGTCGGTGACAGCATCCGACAACACAAACGTGCGTTTTCACATGGATGCTGATGACCCAGCTCAAACCCGTCACCACCTCTACACTATCAGACTGCTTGTCTGACATCCAGCACTGGAAGAGTAGAAATTTCCTCAAATTAAATATCAGAAAGGCCGACGCCATTGCCTTCAGTTCACACCATAAACTCTGTTCCCTTTACGCTGATTCGATCTCGCTCCTCGGCAACTTTCCAAGGCTGACCATGTCTGTTCGCAAACTTGGTGTCATATTTGTTTTCGAATTGAGGATCCTACTTCCTCAAAAGCAAAATACTGCGGCTGCTGGAAATCTGAAATAAAATCAGAAATTGCTGGAAATACTCCGCTTGTCAGGCAGCATCTGTGGAGGGAGAAACAGAGTTAACATTTCAGATCGATAACCCTTCGTCAGAACTGGAAAAAGCTGGAGATGGAACAGATTTTTAAGCAAATGTAGGGGCAGGAAAAGGGAAGAGGGGAGGACAGAACAAAATGTCTGTGATAGGATGGAAGGCAGGAGAGATTAAGAGACAGAACGGAAGATGGTGCAAGGCAAAAGGAGATGATAATGGGACACCTTAAGAAACAAAAGATAGCTCTAGATGAAGTGCAAATGGCAATGGCAGAATGAAAGACAGCTGCCATCTGACAGAGAGAATAAAAATATGGAAAAAAAGATAATGGCCTGAAATTGTTGAACTCTATGTTGAGTCCAGAAGGCTCAAAAGTGCCTAATCGAAAGATGAGGTGCTGTTCCTCGCTCTTATGTTGAGCATCATTGGAACAGTGTAAGAGGTCGAGGACGGTGAGGTCTGAGTTGGAGTGGAGCGTCCAATTAAAGTGACAGGTGACCGAAAGCTCGGGGTCACCCTACAGACTGAACAGAGGTGTTCTGCAAAGCGGTCACCCAATCTGTGTTTGGGTTCCCCAATGCAGAGGAGACCGCATCGTGAACAGCGAATACATTATACTAAATTGCAAGAAGTACAAGTAAATCGCTGTTTCACCTGGAAAGAATATTTGGAGCGCTGGACAGTGTGAAGGGAGAAGTTAAAAGGGCATATGTTGCATCTCCTGTGCTTCCACGGGAAGGTGACGAGTGAAGGTTAAGGGGTGTTGGGGGTGATGGAGGAGTCGACCAGGGTGTCGCAGACCAGGGTTCCTACTTCCTATACGTTCTGTCACTAAGACTGCCTATTTCCACCTTCGTATCATCGCCCGTCTCTGCCCTTGCCTCAACTTACCTGCTGCCAAATCTCACGTCCATACCTGCCTCACCTCCAGACTTGACTATTCCAACAAACTCATGTCTGGCCTCTCTAGTTCTGCGCTCCATAAACTTGAGGTCATCAAAAACTCTGCCACACGTGTCCAAACTCGTACCAAGTCCCACTCGCCCATCTCTTCTGTGCTAGCTGACGTACATTGGCTCCCAGTTAAGGAATGCCTCGATTTTAAAATTCTCATTCTTGTTTTCAAATCCCTCAATGGCCTCACCTCTCCTTATCTCTGCAATCTCCTCCAGCCCTATAATCCACCTCGACCTCTGCACTCCGCCTATTCTGGTCTTTTGAAGATCCCCGATTTTAATTGGCTCCAGCATTGGCGGTCTTGCCTTCAGCTGCCGAGGTCCTCAGCTCTGGAATTCCCTCCCTAAATCTCTCCATTTCCATTTCCTCCTTTAAGACTCTTCTAAAAACCTACATCTTTGAACAAGCTATCGTTCACCTGCCGTAACATCTCCTTACATGGCTCGGTGTCAATTGTTTATTTTTGATAACACTTCTCTGAAGCGTCTTTTTATTTTAAAGGCACTATATAAATGTAAGTTTTTGATCTTTTGGTTTGATGGAACAGTTGAGAGGGAGTTTTACTTTGCATATAACGCGTGCAGCACCTGACATTATCTCATCTTCGTTGATTGTTATTTACCGGCTAGTACCGTACTCTCCCATCTTTAGTACCTTCTCTATTCTTCCCTTGTTTGCGGGGACATTGTACCAGGAGCTTTATCCATTATCTGCCATGATGTTCCCCCCCCCACTTATTGCTCCGATGGTCAAACCATTTGATCCCCCTCATGATACCTTCACGTATTGCCTCTGATGTCCTTCTTGTTGCAGGGAATAGACTGGTTTCAGATTTCAGAAGACTTTTTAATATCCCTGCCTCATCCCAACCCCAATACCTCAAACTGTCTCTCACTGCCAAAGCAGGACGGAGACACACTGCCTCTTATAAAATGAAGGGAGAGTTCAGGGTCTATAAGGCGAGAGTTGGGCAATGGAGGGCGGGAGAGGGGCGGGGGGGGGCGGTGGCTATTGAATAATGGGAACTGAACTTTGGAGGATTGGAGGGAGAATTCATGAGGGTTTATTTTGGAAGTCTGTGCTCACTGCCTGGAGTCTCAGGACATGGCAGCGGTTACGGAGATGGGGTATATTGTACAACGTGTGTTCATGCCCAGTGAGACTGCACATCAGGAGCAGAGCCTGGTCAATGTGTCCCCGTGACACCTCGAGTGGGAGGGGCTGCGGCAACTTTGTGAAATGTTTCCTGGCTGCTGTGTGATTGGCTCCCGGCTCCTGTGTGATGTCACCTGGTGACAAGTCCCCGCCCCTGTTTACGGCCCATCAGTGGGATGTCAGTATGGGAGGAGCTGGAGTGACAGCTGACACTGGGATTGAGTTTAGTCCCAATAAACAGGGCAAAGGGCAGAAATATTTTTTTTTATTTTGAATTAAGTAATTCAAATACATTCATTAATTACAAATATATTCAAATTAAATATTATCACAGTGACAAAAACAGCCCAATTTTATTCCAGGCCCACATTCTGGGATTAATATGAATCATTTTTCTATTGACAGTCTCTGGGAGTGAGCAATATCTCAGGATGGTGGAGAGAGAAAAGTCGAATCATCGCCACAGTCACTGGGACTGGAGAAATGTCGCTGGTTTCACAGAGCAGATCCGGCGGGACCGGGACCCCCCAGTGTCGGAGACGGGATAAAAGGGGACGCCTCATCAATGATTGGAAAGGTGAGGAACTTTACTGAGAATCCCATTAGTCCACGATTTTGCCGAGGTGAGAGTCAAACCAGACGCCGGGAGCTGATCCAGATCTGCCGTCAGGCTCGGACTTTGATGTGCGAAGTTGTGTGGAGCTTTACACGTAGAAAAACCTTGCCCATACCTCATCTGGGAGTGTTTGACACTTACAGGTAGAGGGATCTTCATTCTGTATTCACCCCATGCTGTACCTGAACTGGTTGTGCTTCATTGGGTAGTGTCAAGTGAGCTGGGCACTGCATTGAACACATGCTGTACCTACTCTGCGTGTGTTTGATGGGGCAGTGCAGAGGGAGTTTTACACTGGAGCTAACCCGCGCTCCAGCTGATCTAGGATTGTTTGGTGGGACAGTGTAGAGGGAGCTTTTCTCTAACTAACCCGTGCTGTACCCTCCCTGGGAGTGTAGGTTGAGCCAGTGTAGAGGGAGCTTTACTCTGTATCTAACCCGTGAATATGCTGCCTTGCGAGTGTTTGATGGGACAGTGCAGATGGAGCTTTGCACTGTATCTAATAGTATTGTACCTGCCCTGGGAGTGTGCCATGGGTCAGTTTAGAGGGATTAATTCTCTGTATCTAACCCGTGCTGTATTTGCCCCAGGAGTGTTTTTTGGGAATGTGTAGATGGAGCTTTACTCTGTATCTAACCCGTGAAGTACCTGCCCTGGGAGTGTTTAATGAGACAGTGTAGATGGAGCTTCACCCTGTATCTAACACGTGCCGTATCTGCACTGGGAGTGTTTCATAGGACAGTGCAGAGTGAGCTTTACTCTTTATCTAGCCTGTGCTATAAATGCCCTAAGAGTGTTCGATGGGATAGTGCAGAGGGAGATTTACTCTGTATCTAACCCGTGCTGAACCTGCCCTGTGATGTTTTGGATGGTGCAGTGACGAGGGAAATTTACTCTGTATCTTACTCGTGCTATTCATGCCCAGTGAGTGTTTGATGGGACCATATAGAGTGAGCTTATCTTCATATCTAACCCGTGCTGTCCCTGCCCTGGGTGTGTTTAATGTGAAGGTGAAATGGCAGTTCCACTCACTTTACACTCCTGTTCTGTAACTCTATTTATTCCCTGGTCAATTTGAACATGGTAACCAATACACAGGGGGATAAAGTTATTGCTAATTATTAAATAGGAGATGATAAGCAAGACATAGCGGAACAAAGTTACAGTTAATTGTAAAATTGGAAATGATAAGAACACAGCAGTACATTGTGGAATTGGGAGACAGCAGTAAATGGTACAATTGGGGAGGGCAGCAGTACATTGTGGAATTGGGAGGCAGCAGTAAATGGGACAATTGGGGAGGGCAGCAGTACATTGTGGAATTGGGAGACAGCAGTAAATGGTACAATTGGGGAGGGCAGCAGTACATTGTGGAATTGGGAGGCAGCAGTAAATGGGACAATTGGGGAGGGAAGCAGTACATTGTGGAATTGGGAGGCAGCAGTAAATGGGACAATTGGGGAGGGCAGCAGTTCATTGTGGAATTGGGAGGCATCAGTTAATAGTGCAATTGCGGAGAGAGAGAGAGAGAGTGACGTGAGGCATGCCAGGCGAGAGAGTGAGTGAGATTTTTCTACAGGAACTGATGACCGTGTGTTACAATGAACACTGTGTCTCTATACTTGTGTTAATATTTACTGTGGGTTTTTGGAGAATGTCATTGCACAAATAATTTCTCTGCTGGTATTTTCATTTGTGCACGGGCGTTCTGTGATTCAGTTAATATTTGAACATGGACTGGGTTCATATTTACAGGGGGGTTTCTATCCCTCTCAATGTAAATATGAGCACATGGTCTGGAGGAGTATTTTATTGATTATTATCAGCGCTTGGCAGTATAACAGTACGGTTAGAGTATGTCAGTGAGTGTGTTAATATAAATCTGTAAGCACTGTCAGTGTGTTAATATTTCTGAGGTCAATGGGAGTGTTTTGAAGTTCAAAGGATGTCGCTGACGCTGGGTTGTGATGTACACAGTGTGTCAGTGAGTGTGCTAATAATAACCAATATCACTGGCCCCGCGGGTGAGACTGGGTCGGACAGAATATGAGGCGGGTTTAAATTCTGATGCAGGAACCTCTTAAGTCCTTCTCATCTTTTAATGAATTTTACAATTAAAGTAAAGGGATATTTCACCACATTTATCAACTGCTGTCTAAACATAGTCTGTGTCACGGCATAAATGCAAGTGTTTGTGCAGCAACTCAGGAGCTGGAGCATTTGTCCCAAATCTGCTAAATATACAGGTAGAGATACAAAATAATCTACCAATCGCCACACCCGGTTATATATAGAATACACCATAAGCACTGACCATAACAGTATGAAATTGCATGAAAGAGCAAACAGTAAAATGATGAATTTCCTTCGGCTCTCCATCTCTGGGTCTCTGGGACTCTCCCCACTGCTGGGACCCCGGAGTCTCCTGCGGGCTCTGCTGGCCACTAAAATGTGTCTGACGGTGACAGCATTGAGCAGCAGAATCAGAACAAATGCGACCCCCGGGGTGACAATAAGATGAAGGAACTCGATTGCTCCCCAGATCGGTGAAAACTGAATTTCGAGTGTTATAAGACAGAACCAGGGAATGTTCATTGTCCCATATTCATCTGTCAACATAAAATACCAGAAAATGTTCTTTAAACAGCTCAGCACAGTCACTGTTCCTAGAACCACAGCCGCCGTTTTCTTGGTGCAATATTTTGTTTTCAGCTTCTGGCAACAAATGGCCACAAAGCGATCAAATGTGAAAGTGACAGTGAACCAGACAGAACAGTCTGTGACTGCAAAAAGCAGGACGGCGTGGATATTACACATGGGGATAGAATGCAGTTTCTGATAAGACATCAGAATCTGCCTCAATATCACATCGATGATAATGACCAGTAGATCCGCCGCTGCCATGGCCACCAGGTAGTGAGTGACACATGTGGAGAGACCGCACTTTCCCCGAGACAGGACCACAATGGTCACTAAGTTAACTGTGCGGAAGGGAAATAAACAGGGAAGTTTTACATCAGGTTGGCAGCAAAGGCAGCAGTTTGATGGAATTCGGGGTGAAATCTGCAACTAATTACCGACATTCATTGATATAATCTAATTATATTACCTTTAAGCTGTGAATCTTTATTGTAAGAATAATTAATCAATACATGAAGTTAGAATAAATGCATGAAAGTAACAGATGTTTGCTCACTGAGAGATGGAATGTATGATCTACCTTTAGCCCAGCATATAAAAAGCACCAGCTGAGGTACCAGGGATACAAAGGACCAGAACATCTCAGGAATAGTTTGGGAAAAGCAGATAAGCACATTTCAGAAAGGTAGTGAATTTATTGAGTGTGTCCGGGATAGTGACCTGGAACAATAGGTTCTATAACCAACAAGGGGCATGCCATGTTAGATTTAGTAATGAGTAATGAACCAGATTTACGGTGTGGAACATTTTTCTAATAGTGATCATAATATGATCGAGTTCAATGAAGAGAAACGTGAAACCGCTACTAAGATTCTAGGTTTAGGTAAGGCCGACTTCAACGCGATGAGGCAGAAACTGTCCACAGTAAACTGGGCAAACCTGTTAATGGGTAAAACAACAGACAATCAGTGAGAATGTTCAAAAAAGAATTTCAGCTGATACAGAACCAGCTTATACCCCTGAGGAGCAAGAGCCCTATTTGTCAAAAACAGCCCTGGACGGCTAAAAAGGTAAGGGACAGCATGGAAATAAAAGACAAAGCCTACATCAATGCAAAATGTAGCACAGATCCTGGCGAATGGGAAAGATACAAAGAACAGCAAAGGGTCACAAAAGAGATATTAAGAGCTACAAAAGGGAGTATGAAATGAAACTTGTAAGGGATATCAAAATCAACATACAGAATTTTTACAATTATATTCTGAAAATAGGTTAGTTAGGAGTAATGCTGAACCCTTAAAAACTGAAAGCGTTGATATTGTCAATGGTAAGAAAATGGCGGACAGGTTGAAAACAGACTTTGTGTCAGTATTTACAGTAGAGGAAGAAGCATGCCGGAAATCCCAAGGAAACTAATATTGAATCAGAAACAGGGACTCAATAGAATTAATGTCAATAAATAAACAGTAATAAATCAAATAATGACTCTAAAGAGTGACACGTTCCCAGGACCAGATGGTGCCTCAACTATTCACAGTTTTTATTAACGACGTAGTTGAAGGCATAGAAAGTCATAGATCCAAATTTGCGAATGATACTCATTTAGGCAGCAATGTAGGCAGTGTAGATGAAAGCATGAAATTACAAAGGGATATCGATAGATTAAGTGAATGGGCAAAAATGTGGCAAATGGATTTTAATGACGGCAAATGTGAGGTTTTCCAATTTGTACATAAAAAGGATAGAACTGGATACTTTCTAAATGGCAAAAAGCTAAAAAGAGTGGCGGTCCAAATAGACAGGGGTGCATCTATATAGATCATTGAAAATTTCATGGACAGGTACAGAAAATAATCAAAAACGCTGATGGAATGCTGGACGTTAGATCTAAAGCACGATTCACAAGGGGGTAGAGGTTATGCTGCAGCTATAGAAAGCCCTGGTTAGATCAAACCTGGCGTAATATGAACATTTCTGGGCACCACACTTTAGGAAGGATATATTGGACTTGGAGGAAGTGCAGCGGAGGTTTACCTGAAGGCACCCGGACTCCAAGGGTTAAGTTATGGGGAGAAATTACACAAATTAGGATTGAATTTTTTAGAATTTAGAAGGTTAAGGGGTGATCTGATCGGAGTTTTCAATATATTAAGATGAACAGATTGATAGTTAGTCAGAGACTATTTCCCCTTGTTGGGGTTTCAAGGTCGCAGATCAGCCATAATCTCATTAAATGGCGAAACAGGCTTGAGGGGCTAAATGGTTTACTCCCCTTCCTATGTTCCTATGTTATTATACTTTCACAAAACATCGTGTCCCGGGATCAGTCAGCATTTTGAGCGGTGCAGTTCGCTTCTGTGCCTTTTATTCGGGATTTGGAAATCCCGCTTGGATTCCTGATCTTGGTTTGAATATCCTTCACATGTAGAACAGTAAATGAATGCCACAGCAACATTCAGAATCTGCAACCTTGGTGTACAATAATTGCAGGCAATTGTATTAAAATGTCAGATGTAATATGACAATGTTAAGATAAATACGAGTGAACTGCAGTTAAAAAGACAACTGGGATGTCAGACGTGCTTTGAAGATTGCGCTTACCGCATTTTTATTGAAATACACAAATTGTAGCTCATTGAAAGGAAGATATACCAAATAACATTGCACAGAATGGACTCTGAATTATAATGAATAATTGTCATTGACAGTAAATGCCTCAGTAAATGTATTTATCAACATCGAAATCAGCCGAATTATCCAACAGGCAAAGTTCTGCCGAACACATTCTAAAGTATCTGAACACAAATTGAAGAGAATTATCCTTGTACTTTTCACATGTTGGTTTCCAACTTTGTGCAGAGAATATTAGAGGAGAAAATAGCAAAGGATTGCCTTAACATCAGCTGGGATTGTTTATCCTGAAGTACAGCAGGAGACAATAGAGAACCACTCTGGGTCTCACTGAGAGATCCACTGAACTGTGCCAGACGGGTGTGTGACTCAATTATAAATTCAAAACACAGATTGCAAATAACTGTTCTGCAATCTGGCTGAATGTGCATTTTACGAGAAAGTTATCCTTGTAATCCTATTCCAACCATCACAAGCAGTGCCTCTAAACTAGAACTGGACTTGAACTGAATGATCAGCGGATATTTCACAAATTTAAAGAAACCAAATGACCTGCCAGGATTTTCTTCCTGTGAATCTGTTTAAATCTCGATGCCGAGCATTAGAAGTAAACACAAACAAAATAATGTGGACGCTGGAATTCTGAAATGAAAGCAGAAAATGCTGTAAATACTCAGCAGATGATGCAGCATCTGTAGAGAGAGAGATACAGAGTTAACTTTGCAGGTCGATGACATTTGCCATTCGGTGAAAATTCTCCTGAACCAAGAAAACATTTTTCTGATCTGTTAGAAATGTTCATTGTGGGGGCAGATGGAAATTCGTTAAATAAAGAGACTGGGTCCAATATCTTTGCTTGAAATGAACATAGAATATTACAATCTTGGTAACACCGTATCACGTTCAGAATCAGTAGTGGACAGCGGCGCGGAAAGCATGGGGAATGATAAGGAATATGGGAAGAAGGAGAGAAATACAGTTAAGCAATATTTACAGAAATCAAAGCTGGATACAGAGACTTACCAGGGACACCAACAGCAACGAGGGCGGACGGGGTGGGGGAGGAAATTACAAGAAAAGTAAATCTGTTAAACATAATTTACAGAATGAATTATTAATACAGAGTATTAACAGGACCACCAACTGTAGCGAGGCTTTTCGAGTATCTTTATACAACAATTCATGCAATAATACGATAAAAGAAAGAAAGACGTGCATTAATATGACTTAGATGATGCAACAAATGAAAGCACAGAAAATCATTCATAAATAAAATCCCACTGTAAATAGCCAGAATAATATTGCAGAGGAACATGGTTTATGGAATTCATAACTGGTCATTGATACTTACTCGGAACACCAACAACAGCGAGGATAGGATAGTAAATCTTTCGTATTTCATAAAATAAGGTATCTATCCGTAAATCTTCAAACAAATTATCAGGAAGGGGCGGGGGAGGGGGCACAAACATGCCTTCCATTCTGAGAGTCGCTGGTGGTATTTGTGCTGGAGGCAGCGCGCTGACTGTGTGAGGTGATACAGTAAAGAAAACTCCTTATTTATAGCAGTTAAAAATCCCAGAGTGACATCATTAGGCCTCACTGTAATTGGCATTAATTACAGTCATTGAACAAACAGACTAATTGACCCAATGTCATCACAGCACTTTATTGCAACACATTCTAGCTAAGCATATTGCACACAGTTTAAATTAAAAGTGAGTGAATGCGGAATATTTCACCCGACCATAAAATACCGAGAGAGAACAAAGAGAATGGAGTTTCTCTTCTTGTACTGAACACAACCTGAGAACAAAAGACGAGAAATTGACAGAAAACAGGATGAATCAAAGAAGAAAAAAGGCTGGATTGCCCCAATCTTGTTATCTGAGTTATTCAAACCCAGACCATCGGGGTAAAAATAGTCACCATCAATAAATATTCCTAAAAGGCAGGATCTTAGAGATGAACACAGTGATGGAAAGATTGTAATCGCACATGACACTGTACCGGCTCAATCCAGGAATTACGTTCCCTGGGCTGACGAGATTGCACTGTTCGTGCTTCAGTCCAGGAAATGTATTCCCTGGACCTCCGGGATTACACTGTTGCTGACTCAGTCCAGGAATGTCATTCCTAGGCCGGCTAGATTACACTGCTCCCAACTCAGTCCAGGATTTTAAATCCCTTGCACCGCCTAGATAACACTGCCCACGCCTCAGTCCGGGAAATTCATTGCCAGAGAGGCCTCCATTACACTGCTCCTATCTGAGTTCAGGAATTTTATTCTCTGGACCAGCTAGATTGCACTGCACCCGTCTCAATCCAGGAGTTTAATTCTCTGGGCCGCCTGGATTCCACAGATACCTCGTCAATCAAGGAATTCAATTCCCAGGGCAGCCTACATTACACTGCTCCCGCCTAAGTCCAGTTATATAATTTTCAAGGCCGCGCAAATTAAACAGTTCCCATCTGAATCCAGCAATGTAATTCCAAGGACCGCCTAGATTTCACTGCTCCCGCCTCAGTCAAGGTATTTCCACCATAGGGCTGACTATATTACACTGCTCCTGCCTCAATCTAGGAATGTCATCGTCTGGACAGCGTAGTATTCGCTGCTCCCGCCACAATTCTGGAATTTCAATGCCAGGGTCAATAAGATTTATTTTAATCGTTCTTTGGATTTGGGCATCGCAGGCAAGGCCAGCATTTATTGCCCATACCTAATTGTCCTTGAGACCATGGTGGTGATCCGCCTTACTGAACCGCTGCAGTCAGTGTCGTGAAAGTACTCCCACAGTGCTGTTAGGAAGGGAGTTCCAGGATTTTGACCATTGACAATGAAGGAACTGCGATATATTTCCAAATCAGGATGGTGTTGAGTGCAACTTGGATGTGATGGTGTTTCCATGAGCCTGCTGCCCTTGTCCTTCTAGGTGGTAGAGGTCGTGTGTTACAGAGGTGCTGTTGAAGAAGGCTTGGCGAGTTGCTGCAGTGCATCATGTAGATGGTATACTCTGCAGCCACGCTACGCCGGTGGTGGAGGGAGTGAATATTTAAGCTGGTGGATAGGGTGCCAATCAAGCAGGCTGCTTTGTCCTGGATGGTGTCGAGTTTATTGAGTGTTGTTGGCGCTGCACTCATCCAGGCAAGTGCAGAGTATTCCATCACACTCATTACTTGTGCCTTGTCGATGGCCAAAGGCTCTGGGGAGTCAAAAGGTGAGTCAATGCCGCAGAATACCCAGCCTCTGACCTGTTCTTGCAGCCACAGTAATTATGTTGCTGGTCCAGGTGTGTTTCTGGTCAATGGAGACATCCAGGATTTGAAGGTGGGGGATTCGGCGATGGTAATGCTGTTGACTGTCTAGGGGCGCTTGTTAGACTCTCTCTTTTTGGTGAAAATCATTGCCTGGCACATGTGTGGCGCAAATGTAACGTTCCCTTGTCAGCACAACCCAGGAATTTCGTTCCCAGGGCAGTCCAGATAAGACTGCTACAGCCTCAGTTAACGCAATTCATTCCCAGGGCCTCCAAGATTAAACTGCTGATGCCTCTGTAGAGATATTTCATTCGCAGGTCCGCCTGAATTACACTGTCGCTCCCACAGTCCAGGAATTTAATTCACATGTCCACGCAGATTGCACTACTCCCGCCTCATTCGAATCATAGGGCCGGATAGATTACATTAATCGTCCCTTAATCCTGGAATTAGATTCCCTGGACGCTAGATTACCACTCCCCTCCCTCAATCAGGAATTTTCATTGCCAGGGATGCCATATTACACTGTTCCTATCTGAGTTCAGAAATTGCATTTTCTGGGCCACCTAGTTTGCATTTCTCCCGTCTCTGTCCAGGAACTTCATTCCGTAGGCCGAGTGGTTAAAACTGCTGCCGCGTCAATCCAAGAATTTCAGTCCCAGGGAAGCCGAGATCACACTACGCCCGCGTCAATCCACGAATTTCAATCCCAGGTTCACTAAGATTTTGTTTTATTTGTTCATGGGATATGGCCGTCGCTGACAAGGCCAGTATTTATTGTCCATCCCTAAATTCCCTGGAGAAGGTGGCGGTGAGCCGCCTTCTTGAACTACTGCAGTCCGTGTGCTGAACCTACTCCCCCAATGATTTTAGAGAGTGAGTTCCAGGATTTTGACCCAGCGGCGATGAAGGACCGGCGATATATTTCCAAGTAAATAAGTTGTGAGACTTGGAGGGGAACTTGGAGGTGATGGTGCACCAATGAGCCTACTGCTCTTGTCCTTCTCGGTGGAAGTGGTCGAAGGTTTGGGAGGTGCTGTCGAAGAAGCCTTGGCAAGTTGGTGAAGTGCATCTTGTTGATGGTAGACACTGCAGCCACGGTGCGCCAGTGGTGGAGGTAAGGAATGTTTAAGATGTTGGATGGGGTGCCAATGAAGCTGGATGCTTTGTCCTGGATGGTGTCGAGCTTCTTGAGTGTTGTTGGAGCTGCACACATCAAGGAAAATGTGGAATTTTCCATCGTACACATGACTTGTGCCTTGTAGATGGTGGAAAGGATTTGCGGATTCAAGAGGTGAGACAGTCGATGCAGAATACCCAGCCTCTGACCGCTGTTGTAGCCACAGTATTTATATGGCTGGTCCAGTAAAGTTTCTGGTCAATTGTGAATTCCCCAGGATGTTGAGTGTGGGGGATTCGACGATGGGTATTCCGTAGAATGTCAAGTTGCGGTGGATGGAAGCTTTCTTGTTGGTGATAGCCATTGCCTGGCAATTGCGTGGCGCGAATGTTACTTGCTACTTATCAGCCCAGAACTGAATATCCTGCAGATGACACCGCTCCTGCCTTAGTCCAGGAATTCCATTCCTTCGTCCGCCTTAATTACACTGCTCCCGCCTGTGTCCGGGAACATAATTCCCTCGGCCGTCTGGATAAAACTGCTCCTGTTTCAATCCAAGAATTTAATTCCGAGAGCGTCCTACATTATAATGCTCCTCCCTGAGTTCAGAAATGTCATTCCCAGGCAGCCTTGAATTCACTGCTTCCACCCAAGTTCAGGAATTTAATTCCCAGGGCTGCCTCGAATACCATGCTGCAGCTTCAATCCAGGAATGTCATCCCCAGGACAGCCTGAATTGCACTGTTCCAACCTCAGTCCAGGAATTTCATCCCCAGGACAGCCTAAATTGCACTGCTCCTACCTCAATCCAGTAATTTAATTCCCAGGGCCTCCCACCTTAAACAGCTCCCTTCTTATTTCAGATAGTTTAATAACAGGGCCACATACATTTCGCTGCTTCTGCCTTAGACAAATAGTTTAATTCCCAGGTTCAGCAAGATTGCAATGGCCGCGCCTCATTTCAGGAATTTCTTCACCAGGGCCACCTACATTTAACTGCTCCTCCCTCAGTCGAGGAATTTCATTCCAGCTAAGCCTAGATTGCATTGTTGACGCCTCAGTTCAGGAAAGGCATTCCCAGGCCAACTAGATTACACTGCTCCCGCCTCAGTTCAGTAATTTCAATCTTTGGGCTGCCGAGATTACATTCCTCCCACCGCAATCCTCGACTTACATTGCCACGGTCACCCAGTTTGCAGTGCTCCCACCTCAGTCCAGGAATTCCATTCCCAGCGAAGCCGACATTGCACTGCTCCCGCCTCAGTACAAGTGTTTCCTTCCAGTGAGGCCTAGATTCGAGTCCTCCCGCCTCAGTCCACGAATTCCATTCCCAGGGCCGCATACATACACTGCTTCTCCCTCAGTCCAGGAATTTCATACCCAGGGACAACTCGATTACCCTGCTGCCCCCTCAGCTCAGGAACTTCAAAGCTCGGGACCCCTAGATGACGCTGCTCCCATCTCAATCCAGAAATTTCAATCCCAGGGCCGTATTGATTACACTGCTCCCGCCTCAGCTCAGGAATTTCATACCCAGGTACACCTAATTTACCCTGCGCCCAACTAAACCCAAGAATTTTATTCCCAGGTCCACCGAGATTACACTGCTCCACCCTCAATACAGCAATTTAATTCCCAGGGCAGACTAGATTAGAATGGTCCGGCATCATTCCAAGTATTTCCTTCCAGGGAGGCCTAGGATAGACTGCTCCCAATTCTGACCAGGATTTTCAGTCCAGGTCCGCCTGGATTACACTTCTCCTGCCTCAATCCGGGAATTTAATTGCAGGGCCACCAAGATTACACTGCTCCCTCCTCAGTCCAGGAGTGTATTTCCCACGGCAGACCAGATTACACTGCTGCATTCTAAAAACAGGAATATAATTCCCACGGCAGGCTAGATTACACTGCTCACACCTCAGTCCAGGAAATTCAATTCGAGGGCCGAACATATTACACTACCATTGCTTCAGTCCAGGTATTTAATTCCCAGGGCTGCCAAGGTTACACTGCTCCCGCCTCAATATAGGAATGTAATTTCAAGGTGGTCTTGTTTACACTGCTCCCGCCTCATTTCTGGACTTTCATTCCAAGGACGGCCTATTTTTCGCTGCTCGCGCCTCAGTCCAGGAATACCATTCCCAGGGCCACCTAGATTACATTGGTTCTCCCTCACTTCAGCAATTTCATTTCCAGTGCATAGTAGATTACACTGCTCCCGTCTCAGTCCAGATATTTCACTTCCTGGACGCCGAGATTTCACTGCTCCCGCCTCATTTCATTAATCTGATTCCAACGGCCGACTAGATTACATTGCTCCCAGCTCAATGATGGAACTCCATTCCCAGGATCACGTAGATTACACTGGTATCCCCTCATTCCAGGTTTTTCCTTCATGTGATGCCTAGATT